>SNQJ01S0003554.1:15916-83121 GCA_010110895.2 Picea sitchensis | reverse complement strand
AGAAACCCTAGATAGTCCCCAGTATGGTCGCCAATTCTGTTGTGAGTGGGATATCCCTCTACGGACTAGCACTCAAGGTTTAATTATGCATGCAGAAAAGACCTAAAGATTTCTACTTTCTACCATTGTCCCGGACCTAATCCCCATTATTCTTAAGCAAATACATAGTTAAGAAGATCAAATGAGCATACCTTATTTAGGGTGTTTGATATCGATCCTTCCTCATGCTTGATATCTCTTTGAATGCAACTCTCCTCCCAAGGATGACCTGCATTCACACAAGACAAATAACAAACTCCACATGCATTTGATATATATATTAATGGGTTAGAGATTCAATAAACAAGTATGCAATAAACCATGAAAACATCATATGGTGGAATGGGAAAATTACTTCTTTGTTATTAACTTCAACAAATCAACTTACAATGATGAAGCCAACTGCTGCTCCATGAACCTTGTCCTGGGCTCCTCTTCAACTGTCCTCCAACTTCTTTGCTCTATCTTTCTCTTTGCACAAGGATGGCTAAAGGGTTGGGACAAAGGGAATGCACAATCATGTATAATTTCTTTACTATGATTCTCCCCTTCCAAATGGGACCCCTAACCCTTATTTTATAGGCTAGAAGAAGCTAGGTATTTGGTCGAACCCTTGGCCATGCATGGCCGGAAGGTTTAGTTAACTCACCCAAAGCTCTATGTTCCATCAACAACTTTCCTTTTTTCGTGCTTTTGTAGGTACACACGGGTTGTTTTGGGTCCGCTAGCGTGTACACATGTGCAGTAATAGAGTAGAGCACGTGGGCCTTTATAAAAGGTGTTTTTAAGAAGAGATGTTCAACAATGTTTTGGAAAAGAAGGAATCTGAGATGGCCTGATGCCAGGTAAGCATGTCTGGTGCAAATTAGGGTTATAACATCCACCCTTGTGGCCAATACCTGAAATTATGAATTATAATCTTCAATATCACCTAAGTGCTTGATTCTTGTGAATTGTCTGAAGTAATCATGTTCCCAAACTTTCCCATATTGTTATTCTAAGTCTCTTGTAAATAAACGCCAAGTATAATGATAACAAGAGGTATTTTTTTTAACTACCTGTTGATACCATTGATATGGTTTTATCTCAAAGTTCAAAATTTCTATGTGAATCGTTTTCTTGTCATTCATAATATCATGCAGTTTAAAATATTTCTCTATTTGGTTCACCCAGGCAAATACCTCTATTCAATCAAACTTCCTTAATTCAACCGTGGGAAGGTTCACTCCTTTTGGAGACCATCCATGAGTAACTCCATTATTGGAGTTAAATCCCCTTGGAACATTCTTATTATTGGAAAGTTGTTCAATCTGAATAATACCATTATTTTCGTGAGTCCCTTCATAGACCTTATCAATTTTAGGGAACCTCCCATTGAAGGCTTCTAAAATATTATTTTCCACTTGTTCCAAATTTCCCTCCATCTTTTGTTCCAACCATTCCATATTTTCATTCACCTTTCTTTCTATTTCTGTTTGAGTATTCATCTAATCAACCTTTTTCACTAACCTACATTCAATTCGTTGATTTGACTATCCAATTTGGATAACTGGATTTGTATCTCTTCATTTTCTTCATGAGTCACGGAGGAGATTTCTAGAGGTTTACTTGGTGAAGTAAATTTTGGATCTTTCTTTGGGGCCATGGGAAAAAGTTACTGGGGCCCGAGGAAAAGGGAGTGTCAGGTGCTATATCTCTTTGATACATGTCTAGGGTCCAACAATAGTACTCGACCCAATATATTAGGGCACTAACTAAGGAGGATCAACCGTTCCCTTAGTTGTACTACCTGACTTCCTAGGTACTAGAGAGTGATCTCCCATAGTGTTGTTCTTAGTGTATTATAGAAACAAGATGGCTGCTGAACTTATCTAAGAATGGTTTTAGGTATACCTAGGTTACTTCCTATATACCCAAAGGTATGTGGAAGTGAGATTCTGTCTACAGGTGTTGTCTAATGTGGTACTACTTGAAGCAATACCAAATGTTATGATCCAACACCTCAAAAATGATAAAAAGTTAACGAATACAATCCACTTTGAAGGGAACACCTCCTTTTACAATATATCTAATTCAGAAGACTAGATGAGATAAGATGGTCCTATGACTAGGTCTCCTTGGTTTATATACAGGAGACAAAGGGTACAATTATAATGAAATGGGTACAATGAAGGGTTCTAGCCTACATACAAATATAAGACTATAAATTTAATAATTCAATATCTAGGGATTAATAAGGGGTTTTATACTAACATGGGGCTTTTCTTAGGGATTAACAATATTTAGACACTTAGGAGTTAGGGAAGATCAATTTGGTATAATATGTTTTTAGGTAAAAGTGTGTTTCTTACTGTGCATTAGTATACATTTGTAATTATGTGATTTGACGATAATGATATGTTCTAGACAGAGTGATCCGATGACTCATATTCTCTTCAATACTAACAACTATTGATTCATGGATTAACACCTAATTGGTCCATGGTCTCTATTTAAGAGCATGAAGGGTCATGTGTTGATGATCGATTGTGAGAAACTCTCTTGTAAAATACTTTTCTTTTGCATTAATATTTTTCCTCAAGTAGCCACGTTGGCTGGGGTCGTGGATTGTTTTCGTCTTCAAGGATTTTTAACAAGGTAAAAAATTTGGTGTTATGATATTTGATTACTTAAGGTGTTCATCCTATGTGGGAATACCCTATTTTGTCAAACATGATATCAAAGATCACTTGATGACCCACTCCCATTGTAGATTGAGATCTCGAACCCCTGTTGTTGCATTTTGGGATTCTGCTATTTACAAGAATTTTGGGCTAAGAAGACTACTCAATTGCATTTAAAGCGACGATTCCAGTTGGAAACACTTTTTTTTTCACTAAAAAACATTTCTGTTTGCCCTAGATATGACCATTTTTTTCAAATATAGAGGTTTAAACTTTGAATACACCCTTTATTTTTTTATTTTTTACAGAGTTATTATTTCAATTTTTTATTTTTATTTCCAGTTTGTTACTCTTTCCAATCTGCATGTTCTCTTTTTTGTGCACTTTGTGTGATCCCATAAAATAAGAAACAAAGCATAAAGTGTTTTATTTTCCGTGTATGCTATTTGCGCCGTGCTTTATGCGAGCTCAATAAATTAAAATCATAAAGAAAACTTGCATGTTTTAGGTAAGTTAATCGAGACCTAACTTCATTATTGTTGAGACTCGAAAATTAATTTTTCAAAATTTCACTTGTTTTTGTGTGCGAATGTATTGAAGCTTTTTTGTAAGAAAAAACAAGTGTTTTTGGGGTAAGCACACACTTTAAGGAAAATAGTTAAAAAACTCCTCCATCAAATTTGATATATATTTTTCATTAACTCACTTGGTTGAAAGTTTCTTATTTAATAAGAGCTATTGAGTTCAATTCTCTCTTTTTTTAAGTTACTTTTTGAAAAAGTTCATGCAACCTTCAGTTATCTCATAACTTTATTGTAAAGTGCATTTCACTTAAATTATAAAAGTGAATCACTTTAAAGTAACTTTAATATATTTTTTTTCTTTTTCAATTACTTTTTGCATGTGACTTTAATTTATAAAGTAACTTCATTGTAAAAGTGATTATCACTTTCTATAAAAGTGGGTCACTTCATAAGTAACTTATTGGTAAAAGTTTTCTTATAGGAAAAATTAGAGAATGATGGATTTTTGTTTCCTCAACCACATCATTGTACATCCATCATCATGTGGGCCAACTTCTACTTGTCACATGACACTTTGGTTTACCATTTATTCCTTTTTTTAAAAGGGTATAACTTTCACCTCTGAAGTCCATTTTCAGTGCTATTTGTTTTAAACAACCTATTGTTTTTAGAGCTTTCCATCAAAATAGTCAGTTTAAGCTTTTGAATCTACATTACCTACATATTTTAATATGGATACTTCATGTGATATTTTTCTTACCAATACCAAATACTTCTCATGGAAATCCCATATGGAAGATGTACTAAGAAGTAAAGGATTGTACCAGATTACCTTGGAAAAGAAAAAGGCCCCACTGATGCTGAAAATAAAGCCAAATGGGATAATAAAATATGATGAAGCACATGGATTAATTGGAATGTCCATCTCTTCTAATTTATTATTTCATATTCAAGGAATTGATGACCCAAATAAATCTTGGGATAATCTAAATAAGGTATTTTGCAAACACAATGTGATTTAAACCCAACAATTTAAGAATCAAATAATATTTTTAAGTCCCAATGATTTCCCTTTCATTGATGATTACTTATATAAGTTCAAAGAAGTTAGACTTTTACTTATAGAATGTGAAATAGACATGAAGGGTGACTAATGCATATATGTTATTCTTGCTAAGCTTGGTATTGCATATTCTATGCTTGTATCTATGTTTTATGCCACCAGAGAAGATCTAGGGGACTCTTATCAAGAACCCTCTATTGAGTATTTTTGTGATTCTCTTATTAGAGAGAAATACAAACTATTTCATCTTGGAGTGAACAATACCGCAGGTACATACAATAAAGCCTTAGTGTCCCAATAGAAATATAAAACCAAGCATACAAAGAAGCAACATCCTTGCAACAACAAGCAAAACAAGGGTCCCAAACCCTCCCAGCCAACTTCTATTCCCAATGGTGATAAAGGACAAAATAAAAAAAGTATGAATATTTCCAAGAAATGCATTTTATGGGTGAGATGGTCATCTCGAGTCTAAATGTTTTAAAAACATGGAGGCATTAAAAACAACAATGAAGAAGCAGACCATAAATATTGATTCTTATTCTTCTAACTCTTCTTCTCATGGACATTTAATTTCTGCTTCTGGTTTATCCTTCAATGCAACATCTACTTCTTCTAATGAGCGGCGTATTGATTTTGGATCATCTTGTCATATGGATAAGGATAAATCCAATGTTGTTTCTCTTAATGAATGTAACACCGAACAAATATGTGTTGGTGATTATAGATCTCTTAGTGATGCAAGGTATGGAATTATAATTCAAATATTTAATGGTCATTTCAATGATGTATTATGTGTTCCAAGTCTTTCCTACAACCTTCTATCGATATATCAGATCACTCATTCAAGTGAAGGTAAAATAATAGATTTTTCACCTCACCAAGTTGTAATCAAGGATTTAAAACATCCTAAGCATGTTCTAGCAACTGGAATTGTTGATGATATTACCAGGTTGTACAAATTTGACAACTTTGGGTCATCACCTTTTCCATTAGTTGTTATTGCTCACAACGATGACTTGATAAAACTTTGGCATGAGCGGTTTGGTCATCTAAGCTATCGCTCATTGCAACAACTATGCAATAAAAATATGGTGACTGGTCTTTCTCTCATTTCTTGCAGAGACAATGTTTGTGTTGGTTGTGTCCTCGACAAACATCATTGGAATAGTTTTGAAAAAAGTGCTTCTTAGCATGTATCGCCCCCCTTACAACTTGTTCATAGTGATTTGTGTAGTATGATTCCTTCTTCTTCTTTCTCTAGGTTCAAGTACTTCTTAACCTTCAATGATGAATTCCCCAGACACACTTGGGATTATTTCTTAAACTTAAGAGTGAATTTTTTTACATGTTTTTAGCCTACAAGGGCCTTGTAGAAAAATAATCTGGACATCAAATTCAAAGGTTAAGAACAAATAATGGAGGAAAATATGTGAACAATAAATTTACAGCTTACTCCACTACACAAGTCTTTCAAATACAACATACAGTTCCATATGCACCACAAAAAAATGATGTTGCTGAGAGAAAGAATCAAACATTAAAGGAAATGTCAAATCATATGATCCAATCAAAGAGTTTAAATCTTCATTATTGGGTGGAGGCCATCAATTGTGTCAGTTACATAGTAATAACACTCCCACAAAGGATTTAAAAAACATAACATTGGAAGAAGCATGGGATAAAATTAATTCATATGTAAGCCACTTCCATGTATTTGGTAGTGAAGCATGGTCTCACATCCCTGATGAGAAAATGAAAGAATTATAGCCTAAAAGTGAGAAATGCATTTTTGTTGGATATTCTAAAGATATAAAAAGACATAAAATTCATCAACCTCACTCCAATGAATTATTATAAGAGATATTAAGTTTGATGAAAATCTATCAGGCTCCATGCATAAGGAAGGTAGCCCCAGTAAGTCTTGGGTTTGATGCCAAAAGAAAAAAACAAATTATTACATGGAGGATTTGGAGGCCTTGAAAGAATAATATGCCACCCTTAGTCAAGGAATTGATAATAATTAAATACTCTAGAGCCCTCCTAAATGTTCAAGGCATGAGTGAAACTAGGATCTATAGTAGGAGAAAAAGGGGGAGAACGCTACAAGTGAAGCAATCCAAGACTACTTGTAAATCCTAATTAAGATTATGGATGATGAACACCAAGTGAGGAAGTTGTGGATGACACTTTCTAATATGATGGAAGGAGGACCCTGTCTATGCTCCCCTACTAGAAATAAAATTTCAGAGGATAGACAGGAAAAGAAAAACCTCAGATAGGCCAAGAGTTCAAAATGGATGCCCAAATCCATGGATATGAGGTACATGATATTATGTTGGATATGTGATTTGATGTAAACATCCTTCCAAATAGGTCATGTGAATCAATGGAAAAATCACCATTGGTGTATTCGCCCATCCAGTTGTGTCTAGCCAATCAACACAAGATATATCATATCGGTTGTATGGAGGATGTGGAGGTTAATTTGGGAACTATTAATATAATGGCATATTTTGAGGCCATCAAAATCGTCGATGAGAGGGACACCTACCCCTTCTTGTTAGGCTTTGAGTGGGCCCATGATAACGAGGTGATCATGAATTTAATCAAGGTATATCAATCGAGGTAGATGGGAGTAGAGTCATATAGCCCATCAACCGTTGAATGGGGGAGAGATACATGGAATTGATGGATGACCCAATGGATATCATTGTAGTGGATTAGTTTTACTTTTAATGATAGGAATGAAGGAGGATGATATCAATCCCACTATAGATGGAGTGATTAGCTAGAGGAGTATTTTCTCTTATGATTTATAGGGAGTGACTAGCCTTACCACATAGATTTGCTTCTCTGCCCAAGTACTAGGCAATCAATATTCTAGGAGTGATCGAAGATCCTACAAACTTCCCAGAGGTCTATGAAGGAATAATAGAATCTGTCATACATACATAAGGGTGTATTCATAAATGGACCAAAGAAAAATTATGAAGCACCACATTACTACTAGACAATATATAACAGATTCTAGTCGTGAATGACACTTACTTGAAATCCTTCACCCATCCTCAATTAGGTCATGATGCCCCTAGATAGGGGATTTGTATCATAGTGTAGGTTTTGTTAAAGTCAATAAGGCTCAATCTTGTAGATAAGCCAATAGACTAAGTTGTGTCATTGAATTAAACTTAAGCCTTTGGTTAAGTATTTTTGTATAAATTCAATAAGATCGAGTCAATTTACAAGTCTTGTCATCAATTCGTGTTTGTCTTTGAATATTTTTAGAATAGGTGCCACCTTTTTGGTTGGTGGTGGGGGGACTTTCATTTTTTTCAAGTTTTAGGGTTTCACAATGATCTAGATGGATCAAGGGAACATCACAAAAGTTTCAGAAGTGTCCCAGGAGGCTTAGAATGGCCTCAACGGGCAAAGAAAGGGAAAAATTCAAATTTCCCAAAACTTAGTAAAATTGACATGATCATGAAGAGCACATCTCAAGCTTTCCAACAACGCAAATGGATCATCAAGCAAAGTTATGGATTGAAATATATTCACGGTCAAATTTTGGTCAACCTAGCCCAATCAACAGGGGATAAGTCAACATCCGTATAAATGAAGTCATCATCTGTACTACAAATGTGGCAGGAGAAGAAAGGCGACATGTGTCATGATGACATCAACATGATGATGTGGCAGCACTAGAGGCTACCACGTGTCACTTAGTTTTGGCATTTTTGGGCCAATCCATGGACCAATCGGATCGTGCCATGTGGTAGTCCGTACAGGCTGACGTGGCAGTATGTACATCACGTGGTATTCTGTACAGATGATGTGGCAGGTACATTTAGTAGCTACATGGGAGGTGATTGGACAACAATGGGCCAATAGTTGGGTGCCACATGGCACCCCCGAAATGCCCAATGAAGGCATGTGACCAAATTTACAAAACATATATATAATAGTGGACCTCGCCAAATCTGGCGGAGGTCTTGCTATATCTGGAGGTTCCTCCAAAATTAGACACACCACCAAACAAAATACGACAGCCAACCCTTCCGTTAAGATTAATGGTGGTTCCATCTAGTCCGCCAAACTTGGCAGAGAGTCCGATAAATCTGGCAGAGTTTTTAAACGGGGGAACGGTTGTAAAAAATGTGCCAAAAGGGAGGTCTGCGGGTTCAACCCCGAGACCTCCCCCAATAGCTTATGGCTTAACATAGCCTTCGATAAGCACTAGGACAATGACCTTTGTTGGGACATCCGCCCAAGTTATTATTTAAAAGAACATTTTTCCAATGCACGATAGAGGAGGAGTGTGCCAGTCATCCCAGGTCCATACCGGACATGATTTTCTATGAATATGATAGTGCATTAATTGCACATGATTGCACATAAATCAAGGCAAAGGTCCAGAGGAGGCCTAAAAGTGCATGTGTCTGATGGAGACGATTTGACAGTTGTTTTTAGGTAATTCGGCGACGTGAATCCAATGGCGAGGTCCATTTTTGTAACAGAGATTTAGATTAGCAAGATAAGTTCTAGAGAATCCAATGTAAGAATGCTTTTCATTATGATGTTTTGTCATTAAATGTTGCAGCATAACATGCGTGTTACAGGTTTGAAGGATCATGGAGATGCTACAACAAGGCAACACGATCAACTTATTCCTTCTATCTCTTATTTTCTTCTCTTCTCCACATCAAAACAATCAATTACATGTGACAGAGAAATTGTGGCACTTGCATGATAATTGGCCAATGACACAGTTCTAAATCTCATAGTTTTAGGATCTTTGTATGGGATGCATATTTATGCTTGGACCTAAGCAACAAATCTAAGGCACTTTATGGCTCCATGATGATGGGGGTCATATTTTATTCTTCCTATTTTTATGTATTGAGTATATGGGAATGATGTCCATGTCAACATCATGGATGCCTCATGATCATGAGAACTTGTGAAGCTTGTATACATTCCTGGTCACATTCCAATATCTTGTTGTCGTCACCGAAAAGGGACTTTGGCCTTACAACTTGTAAAGGAGAGACATCATTACATCGAGGAGAATAAAGAGGTCAGGCTTTGGAGCATGACCCGGAGAGGTAGTCCACATTGGGTGAACTCTGTTATCAAGGGAAGTGTCATATCCATTATATGTCTTATGTTATTATGTTTCTTTTCTATGAATTTCCCCACATAGGATATTAAATGCAAGCATGACATATAACACATAAGAAAAACTAAGGAGGTTTTATTCACTTTGGATTCAAGCTTATAAGAATTCAAATTTACCTTTAATTGCAAATCACTCAAGTAAAATGATCTATAACTGACCCTTTTGAAGGAGTGACAAAATCAACCAATTATTGGAAACTTATCACCCCTGGGTTCAGATCACGTGGTATCGGAGCAGGCTTGATACTGATTGTAGGTGTTGAAGCTAAGGATGGCAAGATCGCCAAAACAATTGTGGTTCTATGAGCTTCAAGAGCTCAACCAAATGCTTCAAGCAGAGAATGTTGGATTGAAGACATTGTTGCATGTTGTAGAGGGAGAGAACCAAAGGTTGTAAGAGAAGTTGCAGGCCATGAAGATGCAGACAGGGGAAGGCTCTACGAATGAGACGGTGATGAGATCATATTGTGACCATGGAAAATTCACTAGTTATGAGAGTGAGCATGACAATGAAAATGAATTCACACCTTTTCAAACAAATGAAGATGACCTACAGGCATCCATAAACCAAGGAGGATTCCTAGAAGCATATTCCACTAATCCTTCTCACCAGGAACAACTAGACACATCTCAAGAAGATGACCAAGATTCCCAATCTGAGGTGGAGGTAAATAAACCATGTGTATTTCCTTTCTTGATTAATGCTGATGATTCTTTTGAAATCCTTGAACAAGATGCTTCTTGCATCCACTTAAAGTTGATGAGAAAAATGGGATACGAAGGAGGAGGCATTGGAACCAATGGCCAAGGTATTGTGGATCCCATCGAGGTAGTGGTTTTTCCTAGACATGTTGGGATAGGATATGTCCCAAAGAATGTTGGAGAAAGCTCCAAAAAGTTTTGGGAAGAAGACCCGAGGACAGTCACTGAGACTCCAGAAGTCAACAATTCATCAAGAGATGAAATTGATTCAGTGCAAGCCGAAAGCACAACTTCTCATGATTGAGGATTTGAGACATCTCCAGGGAGAGACGAGCATCACAATGAAAGAGTTGAGACCAATTCTTCTTTCCAGTCTGACTCCAGAGGAAACTCACCGACGTATAAGAAATCTCGAAACTCTAAAATTCCATTTGATTATAAGCATGTTAATCCTATAAAACAGATCTTATGGCATCAAAGACCATGCACTTTTTTTGGATTGAATAACCATGCAGTGTCCTAGTGTTGGAAGAGAAAATCCTTGTACAGGAAGGTTATGGAAAAGAAAAACCTTTGCATTTGAAGGTTATGGAAACCGTGAGAAGGACAAGGAGGGAATATTTCTTTCCACACACACAAAAGAGCAGGGGAAATGCACCTCTGAAGGAGAAAGGCTACTACAACCGTTGTAGTAGAGATGGGCATCATGAGGTCACTTGTTGGGCCTTACATATATATCTACGCCCAAAGAGGAATAAGAAGACCAGGAAAACACCTCCAAGGGAGACAACCAATCAAAGAAATGGTAGTGGGAAATCCGCCACCATGAGAAGACCAACTACTAGAGAAATGACAACTTGGTAAATAGGACATGTTCGACATAATGGCTAAGGGAATGGAGAAAATCCTTGAATTATTCGAGAGTGGCCATATTTGTAAATCTCATGTTTCGATTCAGACCCCATAGAAGGGTATTATGTAAAAGTGATAATTGTTGATCACTTCTTTTTTGGCACATGTTGATATTGTTAGGCCTTTTGAGGTACTTTGGGTATGGGATTCTTATTGTAATTCCAATGGGAATGAAACTTATAATGTAAAGACTTTTGGGGACTAAAATTCCATTCAATTAGGAGGCATGATCCAGATGGATCTAGGGAACATCACATAAGTTTCAGAAGTGTCCCAGGAGGCTCAGAATGGCCTCAACAGGCAGAGAAAGGGAAAAATTAAAAGTTCCCAAAATTCAGTAAAAATTACATGATCACGAAGAGCGCGTCACAATATTGCCAATGACGAAAATGGCTCGTCAAACAGAGTTACTGATTGAAATATATTCACAGTCAAAGTTTGGTCAACCTAGCCCACTCAATAGGGGATGAGTCAACATCCATACTACTGATGTCATCATCCGTACAAATGACGTAAACATTTGTATTTCACACATGGCAGGAGCAGAAATGTGACACATGTCATGCGCTCGTCAACATGATGACGTGGAAGCACCATAGTCTGCCATGTAGCACTCAGTTTTGGCGTTTTCGGGCCGATCCATGGACCAATCGGATCGTGCCACATGAAAGTTCGTACTATCCGTAAAGGTTGATGTGACAGTACGTACATGATGTGGCAGCTGACATGGCAGTCTGTACAGATGATGTTGTAGTCCATACAAATGACGTGGCGGGTACAATCAACAAATACATGGAAGGTGACTGGACAACAATGGGCCAATAGTTGGGTGCCATGTGGCCCAATCAAAGGGTGCCACATGGCACCCCGAAAATGCCCAATGAGGGCATTTGACCAAATTTACAAAAAAATATATAATAGCGGACCCCTCCAAATCTGGCGGAGGTCCTGCTATATCTGTCGGTTCTGCCAAAATTAGACCCATCGCCAAACAAAATACGACATCCAACCCTTCTGCTAAAATTAATGGTGGTTTCATCCAGTCCGACAAACTTGGCGACGATTCCACCATATCTGGTAGCGGTCCGATAAATCTGGCAGAGATTTTAAACGGGGGAACGGTTGTAACAAATGCGCCAAAAGGGAGGCCCGTGGGTTCGACCCCGATACCTCCCCCAATAGATTACGCCTTAACATAGCCTCCGATAACCACTAGGCCAACGACCTTTGTTGGGACATCCACCCAAGTTATTATTTAAAAACACATTTTTCCAATGCATGGTAGAGAGGGAGTGTGCTAGTCCATATCGGGCATGATTTTCTATGCAGATGAAAATGCATTAATTTTACAGGATTTCACGCAAATCAAAGCAGAGGTCCAGAGGAGGCCCGAAAGTGCTCGTGTTCGATGGAGAAAATTTGACAATAATTTTTAGGCAATTTGGCGACGCGAATCGAATGGCGAGGTTTGTTTTTGCAGAAGAGCTTCAAATCAGCAAGCTAAGTTCTGGAGAAGACAATGTAAGCATGCTTTTCATTATGATGTTTTGTCATTAAATGTTGCAGCATAACATGCGTGTTACAGGTCTGAAGGAGCATGGAGAGGCTGCAACAAGGAAACATGATCAAATTATTCCTTCTATCTCTTCTTTTCTTCTCTTCTTCCACATCAAACCAATCAATTACATGTGACAGAGAAATTGTGGCACTTTCATGATAAGTGGCCAATGAAGCAGTTCTAAATCTCTTAGTTTCAAGATTGTTGTATGGGCTTCATATTTATGCTTGGATCTGAGCAACATATCTAAGGCACTTGATAGCTCCATGATTATGGGGTGCATATTTTATTCTTCCTCTTTTTATGTATTGAGTATGTGGGAATGATGTCCATGTCAACATCATGGATGCCTCATGAGCATGATAACTTGTGAAGATTTTATACATTCCTGGTCACATTTGGATCTCTTGTTGCCATCACCGAAAAGGGACTTTGGCCTTGCAACTTGTAAAGTAGAGACATCATTACAGTGAGGAGAATAAAGCGGTCATACTTTGGAGCATGACCCAGAGAGGTAGCCCACATCAGGTGAACTCCGTTATCAAGGGAAGTGTCATATCCATTATGTGTCTTATGTTCTTATGTTTCTTTTCTATGAATTTCCGCATAGAGGATATTAAATGCAAACATGACATATAACAAATAAGAAAAACTAAGGAGGTTTTATTCACTTTGGATTCAATCTTATTAGACTTCAACTTTACCTTTAATTGCAAATCGCTCAAGTAAAATTATCTATAACTGACCCTTTTGAAGGAGTGACAGAATCAACCAATTATTGGAAACTTATCACCCCCGGGTTCAGATCACACAAACAAAAGGTATTTTGATTTGTGTCAAAAGGAAGTCTATGAGTTGCATCAAGACCCATGGGTTAGGCCAAGTTAAAATATTTTAGTTGTGTCATCACACAACAATTCCAAAGTCAAGTTGTGTCATAAGCTATGGGTCCACTAATGATAACCACATGGATTTAAGACCCACACTAAGTCATAATTTCCAATATGATGGCTATAGGGGTTAATGGGATAAGTTGTAGGGATAAAGTTTATAGTCAAGAGGGTTACATCAGGCCACCATTTGAAATTAGTTAATTTCATCAATTCTTTCAATAATGACATTAATTTGGTACTAAAGGCCACACATTATAGTTATTATCTTAAGTTCTTGGGAAATATTTTCTCGCTCTTGACATTTATGGAGGATCTGGCCACATATGAAATTGATGGTTGCTAAATATATGGGATTCATTATCCCCTCTATTTAAATTGAATCAATTGGATTCTTAGGTTATTGTGCAAAATGTTTGAAGAAGACAAGAGCCTAAAGATTGATATAGATCTAGTTGAATTACATGCAATAGAATGAAGGATAGAGAATAATGATTTAGGAGATTATCAATAGATTGCCACTAGTATATAGGAAGTGATATCCCGACACATAAGATATGGGAAAGTTGAATGTGATATCAACACTAGAGTGTAAAGAGGTTGTCCTAGATGAGTAAATGTATCCCTGAGTTAAGGAGGGACTTTAGAGGAAATCTTGTACATATGCCAATTGTCGAGTATGAATTCACTGATGTTGAATTGTTTTTATACTTGTAGCCTACTTACTATGTGCATGATGTTAAACTTAGAAATTGATACTTGAGGGAGGAAGTACTTCTAGAGCTACAACTAATTCAAATGTTGTTACTACTGAACATGCTTAAGGTACCGACATTTGTTGCCTCCCCACCTGTATAAAATCCATAAAGTTCTTGATAAATAGAGTACACCAAGGAAATCTATGGCAATACAAGCCACACACATTCACTATATAGATGGTTTGAGACCTGATTGGTCTATCAATCAATGGCCTAGAGGTGGCCACAACACTACAACAACACAAGAGGGATAATATGGCGAGAAAATATGATTTGAATGTGTGCTAGGAACTAAGGAAGAAAATGGGTTGACATTGGCTCAATCAACGCAATACCTATCAAGATGGAAACACAAATATTTACCTACCGAGTCATGAGTAAATAGAGGAAAACAAAATGTAATTTGGATGTCCTCTCTCTAGCAGAGGCATGCTCACAAGGACAAAGAACGAATTGGTGCCAATTATTTCGCAACAAATTCACAGAGGCCACGCCAGAGGCCTATCTAAGAAGACATTCCCTTTTAGCTATCGCTGTTTCTTGATAGCATTTTCCATGTTCAACTAGGAAGCTCCACTTGGGCACCAACTTCTTTGCATAGAAAAAAGTATAGTCTTGGTAGCATTTGTGCCTTGGAGGGTGAGAAAATAAAAAAATCATTTGGCATTCAACGACAAGGCCTTTACGACCTAGTATAAAATAAATATGTATGAGATAAAGCATCAACCTTGATTCTTGACCAATATCATCAACCACTACTTCAAGTGGTTGAAATTTTAAGCCAATGGTAATAAAAAATATGCCAAACCAACCATGTAAGAAGTAGATATGATAGAGGTGAATCCATTTCCTTGTATCTTGATAGCCAATGACATCTGTGAGAAAGTGAAAATCTAGCTCAAGATCAAAACTACAAAATAGACAAAGGAGACTTCTTCCTCTTTCCAAAGAAGAAGTATAAGGAAGGTGATGAGGAATTTGAAAGGGTTACCATACTTTACTGTGACGCACTACTCCTCTATACACATGTTGAATAAAGGAAGAGAAAGGTCTTAGCTATAGGTGAAACCTCAAGTCATGCAATTGAGATGGGATGATCATCCATGACCATGATGACACCCAAGACAACACAACATTTTCCTAACATCATGACACTACAGAGACCCAACTAGATAGGGGATGAAGTTGTGTAGGGAGTGACCCAATTGGTTGAAATATTAACATATATCCTCGTTACAAAGAAACCTAGAACCCATCCTTTGACATCAAAACCCTACCTAATCATATAAGTAAAAGGGATGGCATCAAAAATCAAAGAGAGTTAATATATGACTATTCTAGTGGTAATAAATACCCCCCCCCCTCCTCTCACTACACTTATATTGTAGGAATAACCTACAACACAACAAGAAGTGGTTGAACCAACAAAAGAGGAAGCCCCATCTCTGATGATCACAACATAGAGAGACATGGACCCACTAGCTCAACATAAGGCCAAAAAATATAAAAAGCAATGTAGCTAGTAGAAGGTTGAAACCCCATTGATGAACAAGGTGCAACCTAGATGCATCCACTAGGAGACAACTAGAATCCTGAGGAAAACCCCACTAATGGGATGAACCAGTAGAAGGATAGTCAAGATGTGTAAGAAACACATCAAGATAAAGCGTAATAGGTAGTAGGGACAACCATCAATGAATAGATTTTGGATGTTCACTTAGAAACTAGTGCCACCCATGGAACTGGTGCCACCCCTATTGAAGTTCCAACTGGACCCTTAGACCCGCCAAATTCCATGTCATTGATTGAAAGGTTGGTAGGAGAAAGAGAATATCAGTTTGCACTCATTGAGGAGTGTTAATTGTTTTTTGGCATTGTGCAGTACATCATTATCAATGTGTAGAATAATATTAAAAATTCTAATGTGCATTTGGGATTTGGTTGGGAGTAGGACAACATGGATGCCAATAATCAACCTTCCACCAATGCACTCAAGCCAACACCTCTTTCTATGATGGACCCCCGTGCACCATTTCATTCCTAGGCGTCTCAACCATTGGATATTAGTAGGTTCCAATGGAGGATCTGATCAACTAACACTTCATCTCAAGGAGTGAAACTAAACATAGGTTGTTTCAAGTGGAGTAGGACTTGATGCAATTGAAGATTGAAAATAGTCATCTTCAACTATAGGTCGATGATGCACTGGAAGAAGTGAACAATATTTGACAAGAGAAGATGCCTTAGAAGAGCAAGTAGAAGAAGTTTTCCATATATTTATGGATATGTGGATGACCCTTCAAGAAGAGGATGTTGGTGTCAATGATTTAGGGATAGATGACCCTCTCCTTGCTATTTTCGAACAACTACATTAAGCAATTCATTGGATGAAGAAGGGAAATAAAAAACTTAAGGAAACATGAGATATTGAGAAGTTAGTTGAACAAGATAATATGCCCCAATTACTATAAAGTTAGGAGCCTAAAACAAACTATATCGAACAAATCAAAGTGAAGGTTCAAGTCACACAAACCAATGTTGAGATATTATGAAGACCACCCAAAATTAGGTGCAAATTGTCAAAAGAAAGGAGAAAGCTTAATGAGAAATCCAGGAATAAATGACTAGGTTGAATTAGGAAGCCAAGAAGATGCTCAATTTAGTGACGTAAGATGCCAATTTGCACTAAATTCAATAAGCCAATGAATATCTATATAAATTATTCCAATCCAACAAGAAATTCCAAACTTAGTTGCGTCATCTTAGATGAGTCGCACTTGGACACTGTAACTCCTTGTAGCTGTTGTACAATGCAAAGGAGTCTAAAAGGGCCATAGTTCAAGAAACCATACCAAAGGCACCTAACATTGAGCAAGATAATGTCTACATGGTAGGACTTAACATTTTGATAGGAAAATAGTCCAAGGGGTTAGATCACTTCATTGGTTTTAGAGAAAGCATTTTGGAGGTGGTCCCCAAGTTGGGTCCCTCGTTTAGAAAGGAGGGCCCTACATTAGGAAAGTAGTAGCAGATGCATAATTCAACAAAGACAACATGAGTTGACTTGAGGGTGAGTCAATAGGCATAGTCAGGGCCTATTGGGCCCCTCATTTTGAGCTTTGAGGATAATCACATTGTAGTAGATGGGAGGGTGAAGTGGTGAATTTTTTGTGTAATTATCAAATTGAGTTGTGGGCTAAAGGTAGGGAACCAAAATATAGAAATGACGAATAGAGGTGTGGGGATACACTTTTAGGGGACAATTGAAGGATTTTTGGACAAGCAAAGTGGAATGATAAGTTGATTCATAGAGCAGAGGAATGATGAAAACAAGGAAAATGCATAAATCAAAGTATAGGCAATGACCAAGTCAAAGGGTAGAGAAGTGATGCGCCAACCTAATCATAATAGTTATGATTCAATGGAGTTAAATTAGAGGTGGGTATAGTCAAATTTGCAGTTGGCAGTAGATTTGGATGGAATAAGGTGGAAAGACAAATAATTGAGGCTAATTTTTAGTTGTGAAACTTTGTAATTATTGTTTCTTAGGGCCAGGAGAGATATATTTTCTGTAACATGCTTTACATGAGTCCTACTCTACTTGTTATCTAAGGATGTATTGGACCGTGTTGGAGATTAATGGAATGATGGCCTTGTTCAAAATTTTTGTTGTATTCATTATGTATGGAAATGATGCATTTGAAATTTATTCCACAACTACATTAACATATGAATCATATTTAATCTAAATGTGTATGTTCTCAAGCCAATGGTGTTTCTTACTTCAAGTTATTGGATATGCTAGAATAGATGATTTAGTGATGATAATGGCTTACTATATCTTTAATATATTGGAATGAGTTGCATCATAATGAATGATAGGTTGTGCAGTATCTAAGAACACCATATCTAATGAAGTGAATGTCAGTGGCAATAGTCACATTGCGCTAGCCCCATGTAATATTTAGTCTTGGCATAGTGCTTTAGGTGAGACCTTCCCCATTCTCAAGATTGAATATGTCAACACTTATAACTGATTCCTTTTGTTGGAAACTTGTGCAGACCTTGGTCTGAGATCGAGCCAACATGTTTCATCCTTGAATTACCTACCAAGTAGCTATAGCATAAATGGTTTGGCCTCTTGGGGCTAGATATTTTTACAATTTTTCTTAGAGTGATCATAGAAGCTCACATGACTATTGCCACATGGATCCTTTGGTATTTAAAGAGAAAGAGGCATTTCTATAGGGATAATGCCTTAGCTTCATTGTTTTTGGTAGTCTCAATCCCCCAATCATATTTTACCTCTTGGTTTCCCTTGGAATCGATGATGAGTCCCCCCACACCTACCACCATAAACTATAATTATAATGATCATAATAATAATAATAATTATTAATAATTGTATTTCTAAATAATAATAATAATTTCTAAATTTTAATATTAATTATAACAGTTATAATTATTAATTTTTAATAACTGTTATAATTATAATAGATATAATAGCATTGATTAATTTGTAGTGGATTTATTGGTGGCCAATTTGATTCTACCATAATGTTATAGTGATGTTGTAATGATGCCAAACACTGTAGGGGTGATGCATTATTTGTCTTTGCATCGTACTACATGATATGCACATGATGCTTTTAAGTACAAAGCATTGAAAAATATGATGTGGTGGAAATGTGACAACACCACAACATAATTTTCATTTTATCCTTACATCATGAAAGTCAAAGCAAGGACAATGCTATCATGAAAAAAAACTCAAAAAAAAAGGTAACACAAAATCTATCATTATGTCACTTTCATTGTACATTTCTCATATAAGTTGAAAAAGGGGAGTTCCCTCATGCGGGATAAAGCTTATTGGATATGAAATGGATTTATGGGGGAACTCAACATGACTAAATAGGGGGGATTTGTAGCGAAACACCGAATCTCTTGGATTCACAAGTAAGTTTTTTGTCATTTGCCCCCATTTTTTTTTATTTGCAGATTTAATACAAAATGGGATTTGGGTTTTGGAGATTGGAGATGAAATTTGGGTTTTCATTCCTTCTAGCCCAAATTTCTCTTTTTATTTTCATATTAAAACAAAATGAGGTTTGATTTTTGGAGATGTGATATAGGATTTGGGTTTTCCTTCCTCTTCTCCTTACTCTTCTTCTCCTCCTCTTCACTTCTCTCCCCTCCTTCTTTTTCCACTTTTCCTCTCCCTCTCATTTTCCACCTATTCTCCTTCCTCTCCCTCTCTTCCTCGTCCTCTCTTCCTCTCTTTCTCTCCCTCTCTCCCTCATCGTCTCTTCCTCTCCCTCTTCCTCTCCTTCCATTCCTGCTCCATCTTCCCCTCTTCCACTCCTCTTTTTCTCCCATACTTCTCTCCCTCTTCCTCTTTGTATTGCATCCTTCTCTTCTTTCTATTCTCCCTCTCCCTCCTCTCCCTCTTCCTCTTTGTATCATCCCTCAATATCTTCTTCCATTTCTCTTCCTCTCTCACTATAGTCCCATAAGTTCCCTAGGTTCTACTAGAAAATAATCTACCACTATAGTCAAATTAATTTTAAATAGGCTTTCGAGATGATTATCTCATTAAGTAAAAGGATCATGTCAGGGATGAAATAATTTCATGTTTGTAGCATTGTGTTTATATATATTTTCTACCCTTATTGGCTTTGCTCTTCCACCCATATTAAGGCCTACTCATCCCTCTTCTCTTAGGAAAAACCCGATTAGCAAATATATAAGTTGAATTATGCGCATAAGGCCAAAATAACTTGAATTACAATTAATTCACATATATGGCCTTAAGTTGAAAGACTATGGCTAAGATGAGTAGCATGATGCAACGATGGCACATGCGTTTTCCTTTGCTCGACTCATTTGGATTACACACAATGAAACAACTTGGGGTTTTTGAGTTAAGCCAAATGATGAGATAACCCAACATTGTTTCCTTATCAATAATTTGGGGTTTCTAATTTTGATTCATTCATTTGGCTTAAATACGAGGAGTCAACGTATGGGAAGAGACAGGAAAAATAAATATTTTGGTAAAAAGACAAGTGATGGTCACATGAGGAGATATTTTTCTTACAATATTACTTTTTATAGGTTATTTAGTTTGAGCACACATTAGCAATCCAAATTCTACACAAGACAAATAAGAAGAATAACCTGAATCCTCTTAGGAAGATAGGTTTTATGAGTTTAATATAACAATGAGAGGAGGAAACATCATTAACCTATATAATAAGTGTGAAAAATACAATGCATGTTAACCTATACTATTTTACAAACGTGTTTGTGCTTTATTGTTATTAGGATGCTTGATGACCATTTGAATCCACATTGATAATTTCAAATAATGGAAGAACCGTGAACCTTTTATCTACAACATGGAATATGTGGAAAAAATAAAGGGTATACAAGCTTAAAAGAGAGTTGTACATGGGAGAGTGTCCTTAGTTCCTTGTCACCCTTTATTTTTATCCTCCTTGAGATTGAAAGGAAGCAATAAAGGGATGTGGCATCTAAACTTAATCGATGTAGCAATAAATGAATGTAGAATTTAAAGTGTTCATACCAATAATGCTCTATTTCCCTAGGTCCTTAGGTCCAATTTCACATTATAGGATCAAATTTGATTGTATCCCTAATTTATCCACTATTTCCATATTAAATGGCCTTCTTTGCAACTACACATATCAATAGGAATTACTTGCTAGCTAGAGATGTTGAATTCAATACACTCACCATAAATCATGAGAAGAGATAGTTTGTAATGTTCTATAAATTAAAGTTTAAAATACCTAAATATATTTGAGCTTATACTCCTTACTATAAGGATATAAATGAAAATGACATTTTCCATGCCTTAGATATGTCAAATTTCAAAACTACCATACCCATTTTTACATGATATTTTCATGTAAAATGAAAATATCATTTAAAAATGACATTTTCCATGCCTTAGATATGTCAAATTTAAAAACCACCAAACCCACATTACACAATATATTAGATACTTTGACCATGGTACATTATATTTTGTTAGTTTCATTATGTTTATATAAATTGAATGAATACTCATAATTCCCTAGGATAAAAAAAATCCTCACTAAAATCAACCCAAATTATGAAAGGATAGATGTCGTAGTGCAGTTTTAGAGGAAAAACAGGTTAAAGTTAGCACAAGTTTCCCTTATATAAGAAAATTTAGGAATCCATGTATAACAAAACAACTATTGTATAAATTTTTTTTTACTAATTTCTAGACTTGAGTACCAACACTTTTCTAGTATTTCCGTGGCAAGTTCGAAATTAACCAACTCCAATGGATTGGTGCAAGTAGGAATGATTGAATGAGCTTTGAGGTTTCCTCGACCTCATATTCAAAATTCAATTGAAGATAATTCTACAATTCTCTCCTTACCATGGATACAACATTTTTATTGAATTTTTCCTTGTTTCCTTGTATACATTTCATTTTTATTGAACTTTTCCTTGTTTCCTTGTATACATTTGAAACTACCATTTTGGCATGTTCATTTGATTGAATGTTAAGCTAGTTTTTTTTATCAAGAGATGTTAATTGGTTGTCTATCGATAATTTCTTAGCTAATGAGAAATGTTGACTTAATATCAATCTTCTTTGGTTGTAAGAAATTGAGAATTATTTCTTGCTCATACCTAACATGCTTGATTTTATTTTAGGGAATTTGGTGAACACAAAAAATATAAGAACATCAGCAGCTGCAAACTTGAGATATAACAACGATGTCAACATACCTAGAAGCACCACCCCTGTGACTTAATATCTCACTCATGTCAACATATCTTTTTGTATCCTTGTGATAACCATCCAATCACACATGTTCTATAACCACACACTCATTGAGATGCATCACCCCCTTACAATATTTTTCCCACTCCATTTGACATTAATAATCTCCTTCCAATCAATGGCCTCAYATGTCCACTCCTTKTCCTTTCATGGAAGAAAAGTGTACATCACYTGGTCAACTGAGGTAAGGGGTAAGATATTCCAATGCATTTTAAGTTGTGTTCATTGGATGTAGTCGAGGAAACACACTAACACAAGCTARAATACATTGAAATGTACAAAATTTCCACATTTCTCTTATCCCTTGCAAAGCATCTCACTCATAATTAGTATATGAATGTAAACCCTCCTCACTCAATGTAAACCCTCCACACTATGAATTTCTCATACTGAAATACAATTCRCACAAACTAAGATAACAAAAACAGTGGTTCTATGTTTGTTTATTAGTGGGTAAGAGATTTAGAGGGTTAGTCTATGCATATGGCTTTGGGTTCTAGAGGATTAGTCTTTGTGTCTCTATATATTCTAATCTTATGTATGTATATTTTCAATGTTCATGTCAAATTATGTGTATATTTCATTCGATGGATATTATATACTTAACTTAATAGTGTTAAAACTAGCACAACTAGATAAGCACAAGAAACACACACAAATACATAGAGCCGATATTTTGTCCTGGAAACTCTTAAATAGGAAAACCAATAACTAATAGATATCTATTAACCTTGGCCAAACCAACCAAGCAAGGCCAAACACCAGGATGCATGAGCCATCCTACAATAGAGTAATCTAAGCCATTAAATAGGCTTCATCATATGTAATACCACATGAAAATGCTATGGGTTACCCTATACCATGGGCTCGTAAACCACCAATGATAAACCCATATACGATCGAATCAAGGTTTTCTTAACTAAACTACGATTGAGTCAATATTAACCCGACATTCCCAACTTTAAACTTGACCAAGGGTAAATACCTACCCTCCTCAATGTTTATTAATTGGGTTTAGAGGATACAACATGCCCCCCCATCACCTAAGTCTACATCTAGAATTTACATCGATGAACTTCCAACCCAGGGGTACACATTCCTAAATAGGTATTACATAGACATATGCCCATTTACATGTGATAAAATACAACTCCATAATAATTACAATTGTATTCTTGAGCATGTAACACTATGAAACATCAACCTATTTCATTTCCAACATCCCTTATTTTCCAAATAAAATTAGCTGAATCAAACACTCCTTAATCAAGTATTTATTCCTCTTATGCTCTACATCCATGTGCTTTCACCTATGCTCCATGTCAATCCTTTTATGCATTTCTAGCTTCCATTCACCATGGTTCATATACCCATGAACCATTATTCATTTTGTGTCTCCCATTATCAAACGCCACTATCAAAAGCCAATAGTTTGCAACAATATCCAAACCTAAATATAGATTGATTATGTCAATCAGTCAATGCTCCAATTGAGCCTTCCACATGAGCATAGTCATTGCTTTAGTGGGAACATTTAATTGCTCATTCACATTCCTCATTAATCGTCTATCAATAGTTCCAAATTATCCCTATATGGAAATCCACCTCCAATCAATGATATCAAACAATGTTTTGGTGTTCACACAATTCAAGCATGTTATCACTATTCTTTGCATTGATTGAACCATAGGAGGAATATTTGTTGGTTCAATTTCTCACAATGCTTAGGATGACAAGGTTCAATTGATACCAACAATCTCACCCATCCAAATTATCCCTATATGGAAATCCACCTCCAATCAATGATATCAAACAATGTTTTGGTGTTCACACAATTCAAGCATGTTATCACTATTCTTTGCATTGATTGAACCATAGGAGGAATATTTGTTGGTTCAATTTCTCACAATGCTTAGGATGACAAGGTTCAATTGATACCAACAATCTCACCCACTAGATATATAAGGAGCAGAGTATATATATATAGTAGAGAGGAAGAATAGGTATATGGGAAGACAGCACTGCAAGCCTCCACCGTGCCTGTTCTGCCTGCCTCCACATCACTTACCACCCAGCCTGAACCTGCCTGCACCATGCATTCCCAACTAATAGGGCATCAAGCTCCTAACCAAGTAGTCGATCTTCAGTCAATGCAAGCAAACCTAGTAAGATAATCACCAATGAACATTTGACCAACATCTAGTCAATCCTATATTAACTACACATGTAGACTTCTAATCGGTCAATCTCTAGCTTATGTGAATAGTCACGATTCTCCCATGGTTCTAGGATACACCTATTCAAATTTCCAATTAACTACACATATGAAATTGAGTCACATACATTGTAAAGAAGGACCCGATTCACACACTTTATATTGCATTGTATTCCTGGAATTATGATTCCTCACAACCCCCCATCTACATCACGAGTCATGAGCATCACTTGGGCTTGAACCCTTTACCTCTATGTGAGTACCCACCACCGATATCACACACAAGGCCACCAAAACGATCACTCTGTAAAATCTCGTGGCCACTTTCAAAGTGAGCCAAGTGGTCTTCTATTCGATTATGACCAAGGAATTCCATCATATAATATCCATCTATATACTCCATGAACAATGTTATTGTGTCACTTACTTGTTTGGTGACCAGTAAGACACCATGCAATCCAATGATAGCGACACCTTATTAGGGATTTCCACCACTTCACCTAGGATCATTCCACACCAATTGATTTTCATGGGTGGACTCATTGTGCATCCTATCTCATGCACAAACTCACACAATACTTGCATGATAGATTCTAGGAGAGTGTACCCGGTGCTTGCATCTAACACCTTCAATCTAAATGATTAGTTATATCTATCATGAAATATACACATTTAGGTAGGCGATCATCATATCCATGAACAAATCAAGCTTTATAGTTTACAAATCCATCATATATTACCACAATTTTAGTATATTTAGGAATTCAAGCACCAAATCTACCCATATATGAATAGATCTATCCTCTTCCATCTCCAAATTCCATCCCAAATAATTTATTTTCACTTATAAGATAGTAGTCCATACGCCCGCGTGGATAGATCCAAAACCCCAAGAACTTCATAGTCATTCTACAACCACTCTCGTGAGAGATTCCAGGCTAACCGAGATTTGATACCACATGTTAAAAAATATCACAACTAGATAGGCACAAGAAACACACACAAATACATAGAGCCAATATTGATCTTGGAAACCCTTAACCTGGAAAACTAGCAACTAATAGATATCTACTAACCTTGGCCAAATCGATCAAGCCATAACAAAAACCATACCATATGAGGCATATTACAATTGATTAATCCAAACCATTAAATAGGATGCATCATATGTAATACCATGGGCCCATAAAACACCAACGATAAACCCATCTATGACCAAATCAAGGTTATCTTAACTAATCTATGAGTGAGTCAAGATTAACCCAACAAATAGTGTGTTGTTGTAATGGAATTACAAGTCATATGGGTTTTGGTGGATATTCCTTAGACGATGATGCTAGATGTAGGTAAGAATAAATGGTAACAAATTGCAATTGATGAAGTTAGAAACAACAATAAGACCCCGATGAGTTGTAATTACATATTTTATGATTGTTATATAATATTGAAAAAATATATTTATTTTTTGAAGAGTTTCATTTATAATTCTAATTGTTGGTTTTTTTCCTAGGTTATATTGTTGGGGGGAAACCCCTAAGTAATTCCCCTCATTTAGAGGATGACACCTAGGGTAAACCATATAATCTTCAGGGTACACAACCGGTCAACAATAGGTATTGAAGTCATTAAACTATACACTCATTAAGATATCAACATGTCACTTGCAGGAGTTGAACTAGGGTGGGGAGGATAACGATCATTTCTCCCAACCACCCGAGATAAACCCAATTGACAATTATAATTGTTGGTTATCGTAATTTATTTTATGTTTTAGAAATCCTTGTTAAAATAAACTTACATCATTTCTAAAGTATATAATTGAAAAGAGAGATGACACCTTTATATGGATTACTTGCATTCAATGCAATGGGGAGAAAGTTCCAGGGGTCTTAGTCGTAATAGATTTGAGCATGTTAGCCATGGTATGATTGATCCTACATTCTTCAAAGAAGTTTAGATTGTGATTGAATCTAACATACTACATTTTTCATGTCACTTATTCATTCCATGAAATGCATATTAATGTTTGAAGACAAAGTACAGAGACAAGGATGAACAAAGATGAAAATATATCTCATTAACATAAGATAGAGAAAATGTATTTAGTTATGATGATATACAAGTTACTAATGAAGGATTAGGAGGATATAGCATATTAGGTGAAACATGTTGAATTAGTCTTATATGCACTCACTCATATTTTTAGTCCTTCCCCTTTTACATTTCATTATGTATCGTTACTGAATTTTATAGGTGACTTCATTTTCTATGGTTTTGAACAAATTTAGTTAGAACATCACAAATATTGTTGAGGAAGGAAAAAACTATGAAAAAAACCATCTAATATCGACAAATATATATTTAAGAAAATCCTAAATGATTTCAAAGAGATTGAGAGAATTGTTGAAGAGAAGCAAGAATAAGGAATGAACCTTGAGACACCACACAAAAATCCACAAAGGTAATAAATAATATATGATTGTGGCTATTGATTTTGATATTCTTGTAGTTATTTATTTTGATATGTTTTTAACTTGTTATATTTCTCTAATATAATCTTGTAGTACTATTGACCTACTTTTGTGGTCATTAGTTGGACATCGATAAACTTAACTAATCTCATTTTTTCTTATGTACATGCAAAAATGGATACAAAATATTAACAGTTACACGTTATTCGAGTCAAGGTGGGAGGTCCTTGGTTAGAGGGAGCTTTTTAAGTTTATCAATATAATCTAATTTATTATGATATTAAACTACAATGACAAGGGTGACTTTAAGGAATCAAAGGATATTGACAACTATTTAACTTATATGTATTTTTAATACATCTTAAAATGTTAGCAATTTTTATTTTATTTTATTGAACCCGTGTTCTTTTATTATGATTTTAGAAAGTAAGGATGAGGAGGGATTTCAAGATGAGGAGAGCATTGACAATGGTTCAATCAACTTCTGATGTCAATTTCATTTCATTTCCTTATATGTGCACACATTTTTCAAGGAATGTTGTATACAAAGTTTGACATTTCCCTAGTGTGACACTGTACCACTTATATGCATTAAAAATTCCATGGTCATTTTACAATTTAATTTAATATCTCGTCATCACATTTATATGTACGTGATTTTTCTTCCATGGTGTAAAATTGATTGAATATCAGTGTACTAAAATTTCATGATTATGTGTATGGATACATAGGTTTTTGCTCTAGTCATGGTGTGATATTGACTAAAATTGTTAGTGGGGTAGTGCATTTATATATACAGGTTTTTTTCTCTCATGAGCAGTATGTTGTGAAATAAACAATTATACTAGTCATCAATCTAATCAATATATAAATATTATGAAATTAGTAATTGCAAAAAATAATTAAAATCAAGTAATCAATAATAATTACTAAATTGACAATAATAATAACAATAATAAATTAAATAATCAATAATAGTTAAATTAATCAAAATAATTATGTTTACATTTTGATTCTAAAACGACATAATTACGACGCGAAAATGACATAACTATGACGCGAAAATAACATAACCATGACACTAATACAATGCAAAAATGATCTCAATATGACACAATAACGATGTAAATAGATCATAATGTTTTAAAATTGATGCTAGAATGACACAAGAATGAAGTGATATGACACTCAAATGACACAAATATGATACTTCAATGATAATATGATGCTAATAGATTAGACTATGTCACCAACATGACATTAATAAGCCTCATAACAACACTATTATGATGCATAACAACTCTAAAGCGATGAAAACCTACATTTGTAATGAAAACCTGATGCAAAAATGACTCTACAAAGTTATTTTCTAAAACAATTGATGCAACTCTAGTGTGTCTTCGACATAGGCCATTCTTGCATCGTAATTTTCATTGCTAAGATGGTGCCTCAAGGAGCGTGCATCAACAAGAAAAATGCAAAAAATTGACACAACAATGAAAACTCAATGCAAATGATGATGCCCTAGTGTGTGTCTAATTTTGCATCATACAAACTTGTCTTTAAAAGAAAAAATCACATTGTGTTGTGATGTTAAAAGCAACGCTACAACCCTGTACTGTAGTAGTGAGATGTTCAACATGATGGTTGTGCATATATTAAGTATTTACCACTCCAAACATCCATGTACATGGTATGAAATCCTTCCTTATGTTCAACACAACTACATCAAATCTCTCCACAATTCTACTAGCCACAATTCTTGTCACGTGTGGCTAGGGTTATAGACATTGGCTTTGATTGATGTAGTTTTCCCCATTGCATTGAAACATGAGTATTCCAAACATAAAAAATAAACAAGAAAATAAACCAAATTTGTTGAATGGATACAACACATCTAGCAACAAGTTCATGATATTTTGTAGAAAACTAGTGCCAAGTTTAAGCAACACCATAATTAACATCAAGTTTCCACACTAGTAAAATGAACTTAACAAGTTTTGGTTGCACCTAGAAAATGAGTGACTTATAGGTTCCCACACTTAGAATATTAGACCACTCCATTATAAGCCTTACACCATCACTAATGAAGTGGGTGAGAACATTTTCGAATTTAACCTACCACCTTACCTCACTTTACATCCTATTTTAAATGTGGTGTTGCTTTGACCATACTTTTCACCTTTGCTAAACACATTTGAGGTGGAATATCAATTGACACAACCAAGTTGTATCTTGATGGAATTTAAAAAGACACAATAAAATGTATCATGGAAACCAAAGAGAAGAGTGTTCTATCATATGACATATAATTCTATTATGTTGTTAAAGAAGGATACCTTCTTCATTAGGGCAAGTTGTTCACTAAGAGCCAAATATAAGGAAAATTTATCCATTTGATCTATAAAGTCGACCAAATGGGGACCATAACTTCCCAAGGGGGCTCAACTGATCCAGGTGGTAATTATGGTTTATGTCAAAACTCATTATGCTTTCGATTTTTTTTTATCTTTTAACTTCCAACACAAAATTTTGGGCCCTTCCTAGCATTTTTAGGGCTGAAAAAAGAAAAAGAAAAGTTCTTTAGATGCATTCCCAAGAATACAACTCATTAATATATTTCCTTGCATTAAGGAATAAAGTTTATATGTGAAATTTTTCCCCAAGAAGGTGACATTCCAACTTAACTTTCTAAGTCCCACCCTTTTATCGCCACCTCAACATATAGATTTAGGGTCTGTACACATATTTTTTCTTCATATTGTAATAAAATGAGTTTTCCCCTTATAATTAAGGGATTTTGTGAATAATCATAGCCATCATATTCCTTGCTAGAGATAAGATACCACCATTCTAGCCACCATGTATTTTCTTCTCTTTTTAGAGAAAAAAAACACAATTTTCATTCAAAAAACATGATTCAAAATTATATTCTACATGCGTAACTAAATGAAGCATACAATTTAAGACCCAAATATGATATATATGCTTTCATCAACTTTCTGTTGTGCATCATAACTGTCCAAAAAACATTATTCTAAGAAAATAAACTAGATAAGACATCATCCATTGCCTATACTCATAGTTACATCTTTAGAGAACATTTAGGCTCGCAAAAGTGCAAGAAATTCAAAGTTATAGATCCAAAAGGCATACCAACTAGAAGTTTAATAAAATAATAACATATACTGACCTAAAAGTTCTTATTTGGGCTAGGGCCCAAAGAATAACTATACAATACCAATCTATTGTTTGACTTCCTCCCTGATGATAATAATTTCTAGAATATGTTGACTCTCCTTCGAAATTTCATCCACTTCTTGATTGTGTTCTTTGAATACATGAGTAAAATATAATTGTTCAAAAGATCCAACAACACCTTGTAACAATTCTCCTAAAGGTATAATATTTGTATTATGCAAATGACCCTTCCTCTACATCTAATTAATAACCAATAGGGAATCTCCAAAGACATGCAATATTCGAATGTGTTTGTCCTTACCACACTTTATCATAAATTCTAATTCTTGGAAGTCAAAAAAGTTGTTTGATCCAAGCCTAATCTAAAGTTGAATCAGAAAAAATGAATGTCCAAGAGATACAGAGCCCCACCCCCGTTACTAAAATTAGATATCCTTTACCATGCTCCATCAAAGAAACCCTAAGGCACTGTCTTATCTACCTACAATGCACCTAATTTCCTTGCTGGTTTTATTTTGGAAACATATTTACAACCATAAACTAAGGCTTCAACTCTAGATATAATTTGAAAAGGTGGCAAGTATTTTTATTAGAAAATACAAGAGTTTCTCACTAGCTAAATTCCAAAATAGATGACACATGGTAAGGCTCCAAAATATTTCAAATCCTTTTTATCATACCATTTCCTCAAGCATTCCTCCACGGACATACCAATCTAGACATTTTGTAAAAATACATGTCTCTTTCCAAACCTGTTAAGCATAAGGACATCAAATTAGAAGGTGTGCAATATTATCTTCAATTGAGCCACACAACAAAAAAATTTCATGAGGCTATCTCCCTCTCTTTTGTAAGTTCTCCCAAGTTAATACATTATTTTTCAAAGACAACCACAGAAAGATTCTTTTCTTCTTTGGTACTTTGAATTTACATATGGGCTTCCACCACCATATTGGATCTTGATCATTTGTGCCATATAGAGATTTATATCCAAGTCAAGATATGTATACAACACACAAATCTTTATAAGCCCAAGACAAATAATATGGATCCTCTTTTATTCTGATGTGTGCCCTCCTTAAATGAATAATAAATTCCTACCAAAGACTTGCATGATGGCCCTCCAAACCAATAACATGATATTGAAGCCATCCCTTAAACCATATATTAGTAGAGATATGATATTTTATATGTGCAAGAGTACTAAGTCTTCCACCCACGTATAAGCACCCGTTAAACCATATAGATTAATGCAAGAGTCATTTTTTTCCAACATCCATCCACAATCCTTCTTTTTGAACCCATTTAGATTTAGAATGTAACCATGATATTCAAATCCATGATTAAAATATGAATAATTGAAAGAATATATTCTATTTAAAATTTGTACCATGTCTTCCTCCAAAATATTAAAAGGTATAAAATATTTGGCCTCATTTATAACCATACTTGTAGTTGTACTAAGAAGATCCATAATCTCCTTCAAATGCCTTACTTCCCTCAAACAACCATTTGAAAATAACAATACATCATCTATAAATAAGAAATGAGATATGGATATACATCATCTATAAATAAGAAATGAGATATGGATATGGACACACCAATATTTATGCCAAGGGTAACCCCTTATCTCTTTGTTTCTAGAACGAATCTACTTAAAGTCTTAACCACCAATAAAAAGAGCAAAGGGGAAAGTGCACTCTTCCCCTTAAGCCCTTGGAGGGTTAATTTTTTTTTCATTTGACCCATTTATAAGGAGAGAAAATAACATTGAGGTAACACATCACATAACCCACTTAACAACCTCCAAATTATACTTAACACACAACACCATTAATCTCAAATACATCTAGGGTACCTTTTCATATGATTTTGATAAGTCATCTTAAAATCATAGTAGGGAGATTTTAAACTTAATTGAGTGTAATTGTTCCTACTTTGAACCAATGGCCTTGGAAATATGCCTACTTACCAACAAGCCAAATTTTTCCTGCGAGATCACGTTGGAAAAGATAATTTTTAGCCTCACTACCATAATTTTGGCACATATCTTATATACACAATTACATGGCAAGATAGGCCTAAAACCATTAGAAAATTTAGGTTTCTCCTTTTAGGAATCATGTAAAAAGGTAACATTAAATTCTCTATGAACCTTACCATAAAGTCTAACCTCTTCCATCAATCTCAAAAGTTCATCCATTATAAGATAAAAAAATCCTATATAAAACTCCATCAACCATCCATCTAGCCCTAGACTCTTGTCCTTCCTAAATGATCACATAGTAGACATAAGTTCATCTTCTGAAAAGTCCTCCATCAACATCTGATTATCCTCCTCATTAACAAACTTGGGGAAATCATGAGTCAATCTAAAGATCTCTTCTATGTTAGTCCTAGTCTACTCTAAATAGATAGTATTAAAATGCTATACCCCTAACCTTGCAATACCTGTAAAACTCCTCACTATTTCATCATCTTCATTGCTCATCTCCCATATGGAATTAGATTTATTCCTTTGATTTGAAAATTTAAATTTTGTGTTTTAATCACCCGTCTCTATACAAATAGCCTTGATCTTTAACCTAATTTCTTCATTTCTCCAAGACATAATTTTATTTTCCTCCTATCTATCTCCTTTAAAATATAAAATAGACCCAAATAGTTCCTAACATACATGTCTGAGATTATTTTCTCTGCTTCTAATAAACACTTTTCCATTTTAACATTTTTTTCAACAACCCAAGCCATTCCCACTCTTTTTATCTTTTTAAATATCTTGCAAATAATAACTAGAGGAATCTCTAGAAGATGGGTCATATGGACACCAATCTCTCTTCACCAACAATTGAAATTCCTCATCATCCAACTATGTATTGTTGAACTTAAAAGGGATACTCAACCTATCATCTGGCCTATCCAATTGAAATAGTACTAGAGAATAATCCAGGACACCACCTATTGGATGCAGACCCATTCTGGGGAAAAGGGCTATTTTTGGGGAGAGAAGCATGAAGGGAAGAAAGGAAAGCTGGAAGGAAAAGCAGCATGTGCGAGGAAAACATGTGAGGAACACGTGAAAGGGAGACCTAATTACATTAGGGTTAGGGTTTTTGCAATATATTGTAATCTATGATGAGACAAGAATATATATAAGTAATACTTAGGAGGTCTAGGAGGAGCGAGAGAAAGAGATAGAGAGAAGATGAACTAAGGGGGTACCTGAGTTAGATAGATACATAAATAGATCAATAGTAACTAGGAGTTATAGAGAGTTCGAAAGTTGTAAGGGTTGTAAGAACTGTAATATTTCATAAGCTGGTGAGCTAGAGAAGGATTGAGCAACTTGATCCCGAGGGTTAGATCGCAGGCTAAGGAGCCTGGTGCGATCTAGTCAGCCTCACAGGGATCGGGAAGCCTGTTGAGATTGTAAGATCTAAGACTGTAAATACATGCGATGTGATATTGTTGAGACATAGTAAATATATTGAGAGAATATCTTTGTGGACGTAGCCTAGGAGGGGGTGAACCATGGTAAAACTTATGTTATGTGATTGAATGTATGCATCTGTATTGTTGTTAAGAATTAAATGTTAGATGAATGAATGAAGGAACTAGCTAGATCTGATACTCCATGAGCATGAATACGAATGTATGTTTTAATCAAGAGGTCAGACTAAATAAATAAATATCACAAGGTATAACCACAGATCTCCACTCATTCCCAGGATGCAAGCACCTGAGTATTGGATCCACCCATAGAGCTATCTTGGGTGAGACTGTGAAGTACACCCTGTGTGCTGTGTTGCCTTCTGGTTTACTAGGGGGGCGATAGTTTTAGAGGGATTTTGTTGGAAGCTTGTTAAATTTGAACCTGTATCAACCTATGAAAGTAAGGTAAGATCAGAGTAGATAACTGATAAAGCAGAATAAAAAACCAACAAATGGTTTCGTTGTCGGTTGGAACAAGATGGGACTGAGCGAATGCGATCTGCTGAAGAAACGTCAAAATAATGCCAGTTCTGACAACAAGACGTTAAGAGAATGAGAATCTAAAAGGGGATGTTGAGACCGTGGAACCCAACAAAGGAGCTGGAGTTTGTGTAAAAAGACAACAAAAACTCAAAGTTAACACCGCGCAAATATCTGGACAAGTACGCATTCAACGACTTGGATGAATTATTTTTCTGTGATTTCCCGCATGTGTTGCAGGAGTGGATATTAATGTTGAAAGACAACCATCCTACAAATCATATTAGAGAGATAGAGTGGAATCTTGTAGAGATCACGCAGTTACAACAAGTTGACAATAAATTTACACATGCAGTAGATTTCAGGTTAGAAAACATTGTTGCAAGATTTATCACATAATTTGCAGTATATACGGCAAATTATTACAATGCAGTAGAGAAAGAGTTCTTGAAGGGACCTCAAGGTAGGTATATCAGATCACTATATACTTCCATTAAGATATTACTATATAACAAAGGTGTAATGAAAATGGCCTTAGACAACTAAAATTCTCTGCGTGCATGGGGGAAGAGGGGAAGCATTGACATGAGAAGGAGAAATGGAGGGAAAAATGGATAAAGGAAAGAAGGAGGATGCCTTGGAACCAATCATGATGGAGGAAGACAATATAAAGAAGATCATGGCAACAACTAGAAGAACGTGCAGTGGAGTACCCTATCAATATAAGATGAACACCAAGAAGAGAGCCATAGCCGTGAGGGAGGGCTTAGCAAGTGATGAAGAAGAGGTAGAGGATCTCCAGGTTGTGGAGAAGATTGAGGAAATCCTGTACATGACATATGAGAGGAAGACGAGAGGCCCAAGAACAAGAACATAAGGCAACACTCCTATCCATATCAGTATCAGTGTGGAACCCATAAACCCATGTGTGACTAATACACCATTAAGAACACCATAATTTAGACAACCGAATTTCAGGAGAAGGAAGACAACATGAAGTACATCTACACAAGGAAAAAAAACTGGGGGATCCAATTCATGAATCATTATTCAAGTATCTACACTGCACAGAGGTCGTAATGCAACATTCAGGATGGAAGGACATGATCCCACCATCAGGTTACCAGAATTCAAAGGAGAGGCATTAGAAGACTATGAGAATAAATTGTTCATTTATGAAAAGATCTGGGAAGCAAAATAGATCACAAATGAGGACAATAAACTTGTGCACTTAGCCATCACGCTAAGAGATCGCGCACTGGATTGGTACATGAGCTTATCTAGAAACAATATGTCGGGGACAACCAGAACGATTGGAGATATCAAAAAGATATTGATAAATGAATTCCATAAGCCTAGATCAAAGGATCAATACATGAATGAGATGATAGATATTAGACATAAACTAGGAGAATATGTGTGGGATATTGACCATGGATTTAAACGATTGAAGGTAAATCTAAAGTATGTCATGATAGATATGCAACATAGGAATTTATTTTTCAATTCAATGCTCCCACACTTGAAATACCGCTTGTGACAACAGAAGTTTCAGACCCAGGAAGAGGCTCTACAAGCATCCCTAGAATTGGAAGAGAACCAATATCAGAAGAAATATCCAACCATAGAGGAGATGGAGGAGGATATGAAGAACTTAACATTTCAGCTAAACCAGAACAAGGGTAAGGGAAAAAGAGAAGTCGTTTGGTGTACCACATGTAGGACATAAGGACACCATAAGAATGAATGCCCAACATTTGCGTAGTACATGGAAACAAGACTGCCAAACCCTTTTCCAACATGAAGACTATTGATCTAGGTGGGTATCGGTGGCCACCCAGCTTTTCCAACTGGCTTAAAGTAATTTTCTGGAAATTTTGGTAATTTACTATTTTTAGCAGTTTTTTGGGTCATGAACTTCCGGAGCCATTTTGAGGCCCTAAAAGGCATTTTTTGGGAAAACAGGGAGCAACATATAAGTTCCTTCAATGCTTCTCACACAAAAGTTGTAGTCCTCGGATAGATCTTTCTAACGGTGTATCGAGCGTCCCAAACGGAGATCATATGAAAAAGTGTCAGAGTCAGAGCATAATTACAATACCACGAAAATATAAGGCCTAGCTATGGTCTATGCACTTCAGAAGTTTAGACATTGCTTATTGGGAAAACATTTCAATATTTTTACAGATCATTCAGTTCTCAAATACCTAGTCGACAAGCCAGTGTTAGGGGGGAGAATTTATAGATGGTTACTGATGTTCCAAGAATTTGACTTTGAAGTGATAGTCAAACCAGGGAAGTTGAATGTAGGACCTGATCACCTGTCAAGGATCGCCAATGGAGAGTAACCTAGGAATCTAGAGGAAAACTTCCCTGATGTACAATTATTTTTAGTCCAAGTACTTGATGAATATTTTTCTAACATCATTCAATACTTGAGTACATGGAATGTGCCACAAGAATTCAACATTGCAGAGAAGAAAAATATGGTAGTCATAGATGCAGACTATCAATTGATTTCAGGACACTTATACAAGATGGGTGAAGACAACATCTTGAGAAGATGTGTACTAGAACATGAAATACCTAGGATTTTAGCAGAGGCCCATGAGGGAATAACGTGAGGACATTATGTAGGAAAAGCTACCGCRCAAAAGGTATTGCACATGGGACTATGGTGGCTGACTGTTCACAGAGATTCAAAGGACTACTGCCAGAGATGTGATGTATGTCAGAGGGTTGGTAAACCTAATAGATGGGATGAAATGCCCCTAAGGCCACAAGTAAACTTGTAGGTATTCGACAAATGGGAAATAGACTTTGCGGGACTAATTAACCCACAAGTAAAAAGGTCAAGAGAAAGGTATATTATTACTGCGACAAAGTACTTAACAAGATGGGCAGAAGCAGCACCAGTAAAATATTGCAGCACAGAGGCAACAAAACACTTCTTGTTTGAGAAAGTGATCACTAGATTTGGATTCCCAAGTATTTKGATGAGTGACCAAGGCACTCACTTCATTAACAACACTATTAAGGCTATGATTGAGGAGTTTGAAGTCTATCATCAAAAGAGTACACCATATCATCCTCAAGAAAATGGAACAATGGAAGCCTTTAATAAAATCCTAGAAAATGCATTGACAAAGATTTGCAATGTCAACACGAACGATTGGGACTTGAAGATACCAATAGTATTGTGGGCATACATGACTACATGTAAACAATTGATAGGGAAAGTACCATTCAGATTGATGTATGGACAAGAAGCAGTGGTTCCATTAGAAGTTTTAGTACCTAGTTTGCGCGTAGAAACAATTACTAACATGATAGAGCAAGGCACAGTACAAGAAAGGCTAAGTCAGTTGATGCTCATGGAAGAAGATAAGATTCTAGTAGGGTTTCACCAAGAGGTATATAAAGCAAGGGACAAATATTTCCATGATATACATATCAAAAGGAAAAGTTTCAAGGAGGGAGACCTAGTTTTGGTGTATGACAGTAAATCTCTTCAGAACCTAGGAAAAATCAAAATGCATTGGTTGGGACCATATGAAGTAAAGACTGTCACAGATGGGGGAGTTGTACAATTGAAGGATTTGGGAGGAATACAACTTAGAGGAATGATCAATGGGAGTCAAATGAAACTTTATAGGGACAGTCGACCTCCTAGCACTTAAAGAAAAAGAAAAGAAGAAGACTGCGCCAGACAACAAAGGACTGCACGTAGCAATAGGGGGGTTACCATGCTATACATCAGAAGACAACAAGAAGTTAAAATAGAGTTAGTGAAACAAAAATAAAATGTCCATGCGCACCGATGAAACAACATACCACACACTTGGAAAACTTAGTGCATCGGAAAAAGGACCAACGGTCAGAAAACGACAGAAATTGGAAAAATGGTGGTTACGACAAAAAAAGAACCAATTGGCAGCGTCTATCAAAATTGAATGACAAGAAATTTCGAAGCAACCTCGTATTAATCATGCCAAATGTCAACAACAAGGGAATTGAATGTCACGTATGTGGGAATCATCAATTCATTTAAACCACAGCTAGGGTAACTTCTCCAAGAAGTTTCATGACACTTGCTATATAAGGAAGGCATGCGGGTAACAGAAGTGTTATTACAAAATTGTGAAATCACAGAGCAAGAGAGTATACAGAGAAGAGAGCGATTTAGCAAGATTTACAGAGAAAACTAGATCGACAGAGATCAACCTTAACCACCATGGCACCACCCAAGCTAGGTGTGTCGAGCCAGGCCTGCAGAAAACCTAGAAGCCATCACAGAGCACCACAACAACCATAGGGAATGGAACAAGAATCCACATAGATTTTCGAATTCGTCCACTTGGACAAAATTCCCTCGCCCAATGTGAAACCAACAAGCCCCACACCAGTGGTGGAAGAAACCCAACCAAAAACAATAGTTGGCATGGACATTGATATGCCAGAAATGGGATAGGGCCAATAGGCCAAGGACACAGAAAATCCTTCGCACCTTGAACACACTGAAGAGGCCCCAAGGGTAAATGGGACAACCCCAAACCAGATAGAAGCGACCGCGCTAGAATAGTCACACACAACAGAGCTAGAGTAGCAACATGAGAGTATAGTAGAAGATGTTACCGACCGACCAGAGGCATATGTCGATGATAGAACAATGGAGGCTGGAACCTCAAGTCAGACACCATAGCGAAAGGGCAAAGAACCCATAGCAAGATCACTGCGTAGACAAACTACAACAACCATAGTCTTGCTGGGCATACTAGAAGAGGTGCAGGCTATGCTTAACCTTCTGGGGTGCATGGAAAAACTATGCTACTTGGACCACAATGTGGCCGATGTGGAAAATTTTTATTAATTTGCAAGACAAGTCTACCTTGACAACATGGGTACAAGACCCTTTAGAAATCCAATTTTGCAACCAAAACAGTGGGCAGCTATATTGGCCAACACCGGGATTCTAAAACTGTTGGATATCCCACATTTTGTAAGGGGTCGCGACGTAAAAAAATGCATTAAGAAGTTGATGGACGTCACTCACAAAGGGTATCTATGGGTGGAAAATCATGTCACAATAGATGTAGAGCTCATTGCTTATATTACAGGGCTACCATCTCAGGGGGAGAATCCTGCTAAGTATCTTGATGATAAGACAAAGGAGAAGGCGTTGGCGGAGGAGATGAAAAAGACATATGGCACATAGAGAGGGTCACACATAATTATTATCAAACTCATCAACGATGCAACAACAAGGTTGGCCACCAAACTCATGGTTTGCAAGTTTCTCAGGAAGTGTCGCAAGGAGGAATTCCCTGTCGGGGTCATCGCGGCTGCAACACAGTACGTGGAGGGCACTATGATCACCTGGGCCCSGTACTTGTTAAACCAGTTCCTCGAGGACTGTAGAGACGCACAGGATTTGGGGACATAGTTTCGTTACTCTTGGCTACTCATCTTGATTTCCCTGATCGTATGGAGGGATCCCTAGTACACATACTTTTGCGAGTGGAMCAGTTGTTTCCATGCAACGCGGTACACATCATTGGGGAGCACTTCGGACCCCAAAGTCAGAAGMAAAAATGCAAGCATGTTCGCGAGGTATTACAATGACCTCCAAGAAAGAATTGCCAACACTTGGTGAATTACTCCAGAAGTGGTCATGCAATACCGGGACATCGCCAACTTCAAGGTGACTAGGCACACCGTATGGATCCAAGCGTGAAGAGATCATGAGAAGGAATGGATACAATTTCTATACTGCATCAAGGAAGAAGATGTAGAGATGGAAATCAAGGATTGGCACGACGACTGGAGAGTTCTAGTTCTGACTCAAGAGATGCCCACAGGTAAGGAGGCAGATGTAGGGTAGGATCAAATACCTGTCGGGGATAAATTTACGCCCAAGAAGACAAAGCCAAGTCAGAAGCCAACACAACAAAATAAGGGGGGTATGCCAAAGAAAGGTACCTAGGCCGGGAAAAAGGACACCACCCATGCACCAAAAGAATAGGAAAAACCGGCTGGGATAGCACAAGGAACTCCATCGAGTGCTACCCCATAGGAAAAATTCCAAACCAAGAGGTTGATCATACACATAGGGGGTGTGCGCAAAAATTCCAAGGCACATAAGCATCCTCTAGAGTATACAATCACTATGGATGACATGGACCTCGTGGCCGAAAGAGTCCACGACCGGGTAGTTGAGGACTTTGAAGATGCCCAACACCAAAGGGACCAAATTCAGGACAAGCTGACCGATATAAGGTAGTTCCTAGAGCATATCATAGAAGTGCAGGGGGCAGACAGAGGAACAGGGTCATTCCCCACAACATCAGAAGCATGAGCGAAGGCTGCACCGAGAGAACATGAGATGATCCAGATGATAGAACACACTATTCCAACCTTCCACATCACACCCAGCATGCTTCGCACAGATGAGATTGTAGCCCAGACACCCTTGAAAGATATGGCACAGATATAGTTTCTAATGAAGCATATACCAACCAAGGCACTATACAAACTACAAGTCAATATCGCGCAGGAGGTGCAGTCACACGCATGAACAGACACAATAGAGTTGCAGCACGCAAAGAACAACAAAGAGGAGTTGGAGTTGGTGCTCTAAAGGACAACAAAGAGGAGCTGGAGTTGGTGCTCAAGAAATTCAAGCTTGAGACCAAAGACGAGAAATATCACGCGGATAGGATCGAAGAGGGAGTGGTTGTAGCTTATGAAAAAATTACAAAAGGTGCACAAATAGAAGAGCCCATGACAATGCAAAAAAACTGATCAGATTGTGCAAACAATCAATCAATATAGGCAAGAGATCGAGAACCTCCAGGAAAAATGCATTCCTACCACTCCCACATAGTTGAAGGAACAAATGAAGAAAGAAACAGCCAGATAGATGGATGAAATGGAACGACAAGTCAACGTAGCTGTCGACTTGTTTAATAGGGCAACACAACTATGGAAAAATCTAGAGAAATATCAACAGGTCCAACACTGGGACCAGGAAGAGGAAAATATAAGCGTAGCCATCGAGGACCTCAAGAAGAGACATAAAACGATGAAGATCACTGACCGCCTCAAAGGAATGCAAGACATGAAGAAGCTGCAAGCAGAGCTAGTAGCTGCGTAGACACAAAATAAGGATCGATAAGCTCAAATGAAACCCCTACAAGAGATATAAGTGGAGGTCATTACACAGGAAGAGGAGGAAAAGAAGAACATGGCACAAACATAGGAAGAGTGCGAAGAAATGATCAGGGAGGAGATCACAATGCAAGTGTTAGATGCACTCAAAGAAAAGACCGCGCATGCTCAAACACAAGCAAGGGAACTCACATACAAGTTATACACTCTAGTAGGAGCTATTGAAGAAGCGCATAAAGAATAGGTGGCTCGAGACAAGCCACATGTCAGTGTTGGGGGCCTGTTGGACGCAAACTCATTATGGGGAAAAGGCTATTTTTGGGGAGAGAAGCATGGAGGGAAGAAAGGAGCATGCATGCAAGGGAGACCTAATTACATTAGGGTTAGGGTTTTTGCAATATATTGTAATGGTTGATGAGCCAAGAATATATATAAGTAATACTTAGGAGGTCTCGGAGGAGCGAGAGAAAGAGCTAGAGAGAAGAGGACCTAAGGGGGTACATGAGTTAGATAGATACATAAAGAGATCAATAGTACCTAGGAGTTAGAGAGAGTTTGAAAGTTGTAAGGGTTGTAAGAACTATAATATTTCATAAGTTGTTGAGATAGAGAAGGATCGAGCAACTTGATCTCGAGGGTTAGATCACAGGCTGAGGAGCTTGATGCGATCTAGTCATCCTCACAAGGATCGGGAATCCTGTTGAGATTGTAAGATCCAAGACTATAAACACACACGACTTGATATATTGTTGAGACATAATAAAGAGATTGAGAGCAGATCTTTGTGGACGTAGCCTAGGAGGGGGTGAACCACATTAAAACTTGTGTTATGTGATTGAATGTATGCATTTGTATTGTTGTTAAGAATTAAATGCTAGATGAATGAATGAAGGAACTAGCTAGATCTGATACTCCACGAGCATGAATAAGAATAAATGGTTTAATCAAGAGGTTAGAATAAATAAATAAAGATCACTAGGTATAACCATAGATCTCCACTCATTCCTAAGCTACAAGCACCTGAGTATTGCAGCCACCCATAGAGCTATCTTGGGTGAGACTGCACAGTACACCTTGTGTGATGCGTTGCCTTCTGGTTTACTAGGGGGGGTGATAGTTTTAGAGGGATTTTGTTGGAAGCTTGTTAAATCTAAACCTGGGTCAACCTATCATAGTAAGGTAAGATTAGAGTAGATAACTCATAAAGTATAATAACAAACCAACACCACCAATTTCGACCCATAATCTAACTCTATGCATAGTCGAGAATAGGGCCTCTAATGTAAGAAATCCATTTTGAAATTCTATCATCCTTGAACCCATTGTTTCACCAGGTCAAGCTTAAATTGATAGGAACCATATATATTAACCATGAAGATTCTATTTTTTGGTTGAAAAACTTTGTCTGAGGATCCACTCAATCATTAGACCCCAAACCTATAATTTGGATAAGATGAAATTTATATCCCCACCCATAATCACAAACTCATGCTTTATACAACCAAAGAGAAAAATAATCCCAGAAAGGTTTCCTCAAGTCATATAGGTCATACATGTTAATCAATGAAATCTTCAAAATCCATATCCTTGAGAAACATCTCAATCCAAAGACCTGAATCAAGCATAGTGGAATTTTTTAGTGTGATAGAATTTCTCCAAGTAGTCAATAACCCTCTAGAATTTCCATTTTCATCCAAAAATAGAAACTCATAATCCAATTTCCTTAATAAAGACACAATTCTATATCCTCCCCCCATAGTCTCTTGCAATAACACAACAATTGGTTTATGCACCTCGACCAAGTCGACCTAATTCTTGTCTTTTGGCATGACTACCTTGACCCCTAACATTCAAATAAAGGAAAATAGTCTCAAGGAAGGATCGGGGCTAATCCCTGCTATAAGGGCCCCATTTAAAGTCTTTTGTTTACCTTAATTAATTTCCCTTTTAGGTTTTCTCTCAACATGGAACAAATAATATTTTCTCCCAACAAAAGAATAACTATAACCCAATATTGAATCCAAACCTAATCCCATACCCCCTATCTGACATTTAGGGTTTTAGTTCCTAGGCCAAGGGGAATATCTACTAGAAGATGTGGGTTCATAGGGATTCTCTCTTGCAATAATCTTTAGCAAGAATCGCAATTTATAGATAGACCCCTCCCAAAAATCTCCTCTATAGAAATGACTAAGTTGGAAATCACCTTAGAAGGAGGATCCCTTTCGGGTTTGGAAACATCCATTTGAGAGTACACATGAGGCAAAGATGCCTTGGACAAGCCCCCCTTAACAAAATCCCCCCTAAGAAATGGTCAAACACCCTCGTTACCCAATTCCAAAATATTATTCTCTAATAAAGGAACAAGGTCAGAGGAGAAAACATAGACTTACTAGTAATTTCGGGTAAAGATCAAACTACTACTAAAAGGATCCACCCTGACGAAGCCCCTATCTCAAGAGGGATATTATAGGATCTTACAGATTTTGGTACTTTGGATAATTGAGCATTTTGGGAAACATTTATTTCTCCAAGGACCAAATTCACTACCAAAACTATATCACCCGTTTTCAAGGAAACCCTAGCCTCATCCAAAGATTCAAAGCCCCTTTCATTTACACCATCCTTACAAGACAATAGATATCCCTTTGAATTTTCTATCCCCAAACTTTTACCCTCAATAAGAATCTCACCAATATTGACTTAAATTGGATTCATTCCTACTTGAGCACATGCAAATTGCTTACACTCCCTCACAGAGCCTTCCCTGGTTTCCTTCCTCCATACCTTTCAATTAAAAGACATGGGGAAATCCATGACAATGTGACCATATATATGACATTGCATACACAGAAATGGCATGTTTTGATAATCCATGAGATTTTCATGAACCTTATCCCCCACATTAATTTTCAACATCTCCCACATCTAATTCCCCCAAAATTATAACAATCAAGACTCCATACAAAAATATTCTTTGAAAGATGTGTCTACACCCATTATGACACCAATAAAATTTCTAATGAATCTTAGGATTCTCTCCGACCAAAACTCCAAAGAAATCCCCAATAATCAAAACCATATCAAAATCCTCTTCACCTCCTCAAATCTCAGGTGTAGGTCGAAACATAGAAAATCAAGGCATTAGCCAAATACATAGTACCAAATACCCATAATACTTTTAGTGCATTTGAAACAAGGAAGAACATGAATCCAATCCAACCTCAAGTTAGTATGTGAAAGACCACTTGTAACAAATAAGAGGAACCCAACACCTTTATATCCAAATATTTAAGTTTTTAAGCTAAAATTTAAGTTTTTAAGCTAAAAAGGTGTCTAACAAAAAAAAACTTATAGCCACCAAAACCTTTATATTCAAATATTTAAGTTTTTAAACCAAAATGTGTCCACCAAAAACTTATATCCACCATGTATTGTTATGTACATTCTAATGTTTTTCACCATAGTTGATGTATTTCATTAAAGGACCTAAATGACCTTTTTGCATAATCTAGACATTTTCTCTAAAAGGTTTCATTTTTTTTTTGCTAAGGTGATTTTTTTTTTATATATAGAACTATTCATTTTTCTTTGATGATTTTTTAAATTATATCAAACATATTATAGTGTGATATTTGTGTTATTTTTTTTTAATGATTAACAATATTCTATCTTTAACTTGGATTTTTTAATTAAAATAAAATAAATATATAATATTTATTTTAAAATTATATATATATATATAATATAATATAATATAATATAATATAATATAATATAATATAATATGAAAATAATACCAATTGAGATAATACAATGTGATATATATATAATTTTAAATTATATATATGCATTCTATTTCACATTACATTATGTCAATTCTAATGAGTATATATATATTAAACTCTCTCTATATAATTTTAAATTATATATGCATTCTATATATATATATATATATATAATTTTAAACTCTATTTTAATTTAGGATAGACATGTCCTTGATTTGAACCCTTGTTCGAACATCAAGAAGATTATGATACACGTGTCAATTGATATAAAGGATTCTTTCCCTTAGAAGGCAACTAACCATTAGTGGAGATGTTGACCACATGGGGAGGTTATAACTAATTTGTGTGTGGCTTTAGATATTGATTTCTTTAAAAGCCAAAACACCTATATTTTAATTATTCACATGATCCCTTGTTCTTCACTTTTTTATATATCAGGTTAACAACTTTACATGGTAGAAGTAGGCTACCCACTTATGGTCCACATGTTGCCTCACCAAGAACCAACCCTCCCTCCCTTGTTCTCATCTCAAAATTCTGTAGAAAGTAATATCAAATGGAACATTGAAAAGTTAAAGAGCCCAGATTAAGACTTAGAAATAAACCGTGCAACCCACTTTCCCTTTCACATTCCTAATTAAACATCTTTACACATGGCAACAAGTCACATCTTAGAAGATATACCATTAACTAATCTCTTAATGGCATTTGCTAATTTTGGGGATTTAGAAGATATGAAATCCACCTTTATGATGAAATGATTATGTAATTATTAATCCATACTATCATTTTTTAGACGCCATGTGCTGTGGACAACTCCTTCATTTGGGGAACATGCATGTTACAAATTTAGTAGAGAAGTTAATGTCTTTACTTATCCTTTTGAATTGGAGGGCCCATCCCGGTCTCTAAAGTGGGTAAACATTCGATTTTTATACGCTAAGCTAATAATGTTATTAAAATCACAAAGTTACTCCTTACTACTATTAATTTCAGTTGAAGTTACATCCAATTAATTATTTGGAAGCACCACCTAACTCTTATCATAAGAACCGAACTCAAAGATAGTGATTTACTTCGAAAAAAAATGGGATTTCACTCTAGAACAATGGGCTATTTGGTTAGGGTTCCTTCAATCACTTTATTACTTTATTTGAAGATGTGTTATTGTTTGAACATTTTACTTTTAAGTTGATTATTAGGTTTTATGGTTAAGACTTAGGCTTACTCAGGGGTGGCAGGTGTAGGGAGTCTCGAAAATTTTAGAGGAAACAAGGTTGTTTACCTTGTTTAGTGTGCCTGGGGGTTTGGAAATGTCTCAAACAATGTTGCGGAGGTTTACTTATTGTGGCGAGGTCTCATCATCACAAAGGAAGAATGTATTAGAACCATGATAATGCTTGGAGACTCTATATGGGTTATTAAGCAATGATTGATCAAGCTAACATGGGGGGAACAAACTGAACTCTCTCATTTGTATAATCAAACAAATCCTCTCCCATTTTGATAAGATCTTGTTTTATCACATAGAAAGGGAGTTGAATGATAAATCGAACCACTGGGCCAAGGTGGCCTTCTCCCTAGGCTCTGGTATTCTAATTAAAAACAAGGTTCTTAACCTTAGCTCAATCCCATGACAACATTTAATGACACCTTTTCTCAATATGCATTGACTTCTAATCAACAACTAGAAGCGGTTTGGGAAGGATGGCATGTGGCCTTCGAAGCTACGACAATTGGTTCGACAGGCTCCCCTCATGGTAATTCAATGCATAAGAATGAATTCACACTCGAAATATGGGACATTGTCGACCGTGCAACTCACCTAGGGTTTTTTTCTGGTTGATTTGGCCTACAATTTGAGGAACATGATACCTGAGAGCAAGCCTGGTAATTAAGGAACTTTGGTGCAGGAATGATGCGTTTCTTGTTGAGACTGTGTAGAGGTGTCCATGGGAGGTGGCATCAGGTCACGTTTGGTCTTCAATGTGGGTAACTCCTTTCGCTTTGGCCAACCCAAACCTGGTCTCTTGGTTCCTCTTCTTGGTACCTGTTACTTCTGGTTTTTTTTATGACACATTTTGGAATAGTAAGAACATAGTTCTTTTGGTCCTTTTAGTTTTTCAAAAGATTGACAATAAGAACTTTTGTTTGGGGTTTGTCTAGTCGAGTATTTTCCACTCCAATTTCATTTTGAAAGGAATTTTAAAAACAATCATGGACAATCCATATTTGAAAGAGGTTCAAAGGATTCTCTACAGGGATGAAGAAATCACTCATGCACTCTCTGCGTTTGGATCCTCTCTCTCGCTCTCTCTCTCTCTCTCTCTTCTAATAACCACAGTTCCAAAAACTCATTGCAAGCATGATTAATGGAGGATGAAATACTTTTCCAAAATCGTGATCCCATGGAGATTGAAGAACTAAGCCCCCCTCATTTAGAAGAGAGGCATGAAGCTCAAGGTGGTGTCCACCCCTGAATTTCATTGAATGTTCTTTCAAGTTGTAAGTATTTTGTGTCAATTTGTCAAACAAATCACCAATATAAACACTTGTAACTCCTATTTGGAGAAGGCATTAAAATATAGCGTAATTATTTTAGAAATATGTATAGTTTTAATGCAATCCTTGAATTTCACTAAATCTAATTGCTACTAGCTTCGGCACAACCATATTTTGAATGAATATAAATATTTGTTCTACTTTTAAAAAACACTTAGGATATACTTAATTTAATGGAGGAATACTTCTTAGACCTTATATATTTGAATTCATTTTTTTAATAACATGTAGATTGAGTGTACGTTGAGTTATATCACACTGACCCCAAGGTTTCTCATGAGTTTTCACATGTGAAGAGTTACGCCTATCCTATTGAACTATAGTCATCCAACCAAAAGCAATATAACCTTATACTTCAGTGAAAGGTCATGAATATTACTTGTAAAACCACGGGATTCAATTGAGCATTTTTTTTTTTTTTTTGTGAATTTTCTATATCTAGCTTTGGTTACTAAAATAAAAATCCATCCAAGAGCCATCCCATAGGAGTCTCGGATTTTGTCATTGTGTACTTCGTAGCACTATGCTCCCTTGCACCCTGTGTTTAGGTGGGAACCTAATTATGCTTTATTTGTTGTTTAATGAAATTTGAGATTTTATTCCATTAGGATCATCACCTTTGGGTGCTACTATCTTCTAATGATGTTAGTTGGTTAAAATGTATGGGTAGACAATTATGTTTTGCTATTATGAATTTGTATATCAGTTTAAGTTATTAGTGATGTGTCAATTTTTTCTTTAATAAGGTTGAAAATGTTATAGTGGAGCTTGGAGGAACTCTCGAATAAGTTTATGCATTCTTTAATACTTTTTTTTAAATTCTATAGATTTTCTCTTTCATTTGGGTATCCTTTTTTAGGTGCTTTTTCATTCTACAATTTTTTTATCTTTCCCATCACCTACAAAGCTACAAATTGTTACGATTATTTTGACAACAAAACCTAACTAGGCATGTGCCCTCTCCTTCAACCATACAACATAAAGACGTAATGAACAAGTAAAAATTTTCAGAGTTTGCAAATAAATGTTTACAAAAAGAGTATTAGTCACCAATCTTTGTTTACTTGGACTCAATGTTTTGGATTTCATATTGGTCAGGCCTCGCTTACCGAGTTTGGGTTAGTAGGGCTAGTATATTTTTAGATGTAAAATATTCCCTTTCCTACTATCACCTTCAATATCTATTCATGGTAGCCACTAAGGCCATGGTGGCTAACATGGCCTTGTCGACACACAATTGGATTTAATCTGTCCTTGTTTGGCTTGTTTTGAACTCCCTATGTTTTGGCCTTTGGGGGGACCATCCTTGAAAATTTGTATATTACACGACCTTCTCTACAACTAAACATATCAATAGGAATTACTTTCTAGCTAGAGATGGTGAATTAAATACACTCACCATAAAACGTGAGAAGATCTAGTTTGTAATGTTTTGTAAATTAAAGTTTAAATACCTAAATATACATGAGCCTATACTCCTTACTATAAGGAGACAAATGAAAATGATATTTTCCATGCCTTAGATATGTCGAATTTTAAAACCACCAAATCCATAGTTACCCAAGGTAGCAAAAACTTTGAACATGGTACACTATATTTGGTTAATTGCATTACTTTGATATAAATTGAATGCATGAATGTATAGGATATAAAATTTCTCACTAAAATCAACCCAAAATTATGAATGGAGAGATCTCATTGTGTAGTTTTATAGGAAAATAAAGTTAAAGTTTGAACAAGTTTCCCCTATATAAGACAAGTTAGGAATCCATGTATAACAAAATACCTATTGTGTAACAAACTTTTTTACTAGTTTCTAGACTTGAGTACCAATAGTTTTGTTGGTATTTTAGTGGAAACTTTGATAGTAACTAACTCCAGTGGATTGCTGCAAGTAGGAATGACTGAATGATCATCAAACTTTACTTGACCTCATATTCAAACTTCAATTGAAGAGAATTCCAAAACTCTCCCCTTACCATGGATACAACATTTCTATTGAAATTTTCCTTGGCTACCTTGTATACATTTGAACCTACTTTTATATGCTTGAATCTACCACTTTAGCATTCTCATTTGATAGGAGGTTAAGATAGGTTGTTTGATGTAGTTTCCTTGATCCAAAACCCTTTGTAATTGTACATATATGTTGGTTAGCTGATTTGTACCAAGTGTAAATGTAATGAACATTTAGGTTGATGAGCCAATGCCACCTGGATTTGGTGTTGCACGCTTCAAAGTAGTGCACAAAGAAGTGTTAACAAAGACAAGGTGCACACAGTCTATGCGTTGCATGCACCTAAGTAAGTGCGTACATTGCGTCGTGTTGCGCACAATTGGGTTAGTGCACGGTAATGACATTGAGTTATATATATGTATATATGATTGATTATGTTTTGAGTCCGGAGATCCTGTGTGATTATGAGGTCAGTGAGCTTGGATGCAAATAGGCCAATGCGCCTATCCATGTAAATATAATCATGAATATTAATATAATATGGCATCAGTGCGTGCTGAATGACTCAAACAAAAAGAGATGGGGAGCCTACTCCACCGAAAATGGAAATGGGGGGGGGGTGTGAGTAGTAAGTCTTAGGAAATATTTATAATATTTCCAGGAAAAGTATAATGTCAGATATATTATTATTTTATCCTAATTTCCCAAGTATAGGGAACAGGTAACCAAGTGGCTTAAAGATGATTTTGGAGGTGACAAGTGTCAAGTGGAAGGAATGCAATATATATTTTCGACCTTGGTGGATTTTGGGGGGATTACAATTAGTATTCATGTAGCAAGCTCTGGTGAGCAGAAAGGGGGTCAGAATGTATGGAAAATCTGATTATTAACTTATCTGCCATAGAAGGTTGTAAGGAGTTGTGGGGCTATATCTAGAGTTTCATTGTCGAAGAGTCGAGTTGGAAGATTATGAGAAGTCTCTCAGGGTGAGAGACTGGCTATTGTGGAGTGGTTTCTAGACCCATGAGCATACTCTCTAGAAGAGAGTTTTGCTAAGAATTGTTCCCTGGTGTGTTGATCATTAGTCACAGGGATCAGAGACTTCCTGTCTGGCCTATTGTTGGTAACCTTGGGATGGGAAGTGGGGCAGTCAAAGGATTGGTGAGTAGAGAAGGGGCACATTTACTTGGGTGCGACAGGTGCGTGGGGAGTGAGGGACTGTGGGATAGTTTTAGTAATGACACCTAGGATTGGAAAATTCTGTTGAGCTTCAAACCATAGCTTGTCGCTAGGACCATTTTTTCCCTGGTGGAGTTGAGCCCCATCTTGAGGGTGACCTGTTGTTGAAGGTATAATAGCAACAACGTCTATGGTTGAGAGGAATGTTTGAGTTAAGTCTACTATCTCTTGTTTGTATTTCTCCATTATTTTCACAATCTTCTGTATCTTCTCTTCTGCTGTTACCTCCAGTGCCTACGTGCAGTCTGGTATGCTCATGTATACTTCTGCAAGTATTTTTTTTTTTTTTTTGTGCGCTACTTCTCCTCCTCCTTATCTAGTGTGAAATGATCACAATTCACTTGCAAAATATACTTAACCTCTCGATTGAGTGCTAGGTTGGTGGCATCCACCCTAGCTCTAAACTGAACCTCCTGCATTACGCTTTCTTGTAAACCGTATAATGCCTTCATGGGTATGTTTTCCATAACCAATTCCATATGTTCTATGTCTTTCACTAGTTTCTTCATTGTGTTCTCATCTACTGCAAACATATCTTGTGTGACGTTGAACCTGTCACTTCTCATTACGACTATCTGCACTATATCTTCTTGTTCTTTTTGTGCTGATGCTTCCTGTGATTTTTCTTTCTGCCCCGCTGCTGGATGATGCATTGTATTTAGTTGCAACTTCTGTAGGATGTCATGTACTTCTACTAGCTTCTCCATAATCTCCTCTTGTTGTGCCTCTTTTGCAAGTAGTGCATTCTCCCCTCTATCCTGTACTTTATCTGCGACTAATTTTGCATCATCTTCTGTAATAGTAAGGAATGGAGGGTTCTTGTGGTACTTCATCTTCTTCATTATTTCTCCCTCCCGTGTTCCAGTCCTTTTCTTTGTTGGGATTTAGGTTCGTACCTTAGTTTTCTTCTTTTCTGCATCATCATCTTGTACCTCCTTTGGATGAGAGCTATCTCCCGTCACGCCATCCCCTTTTACTTCTGCCCTTGACACAATATCTTTCTTTCTTGGCTTCTTTCTTATTGTGCCACTTCCTAAGGCTTGATCACGCTCTGTAGCCTTCCTTGTATTATCTATTGAACTTCCTATATTTTTTAATGTTCCTGCTTCTTCTTGATCCTTATGATTTTTTCTTTTCTTCTGTGTGACTGGGACATTCCACTCCGTAGGCCAGTCCTTCACGATCCAGTCTACTTCTTCACATGATGTGAAATACCTCATTTCTAACCACTTCTTCTTTGGATCCCTTCTAGCCTGAATCCACATATGGTGTTTTGAAGCTTTAAAGTTCACAATCCCTTCATTTTCCTGGACTACTTCAATTGGGATCCTCCATACATTGGTTGTCTTCTACTTCATATCTTCCAATAACATTAAAAATACTACATTATTCACCTATTGGTTCTTATTGTCTTTTTCCTGGCATAAGGTTTCGTACCACACTACATAGCATTTTCCTTTTCTGTCCAAAAAGGTTGAAAATTTGGGCTCTTTCCAGCCTATCAAATATATCAATATAAATAACCAGGAATAATGGAGTTTTGTCCCATTATCCTGTGCATCCATGTAATCTATCAAAAAATGGTTCAACAAATAGGGCGCCCAACTGAATAGTACACCATTTTCACACTGCACGACTACTGCTATCACTGTTGTCGAGGCCTCTTCCTTTCTAAACTTACTCAAAAGTTTTCAAGCCATCAAATTGGTGGAAAAATTCATCATAGGGTCGTTGATATCCTTTATGATTATTCCCCTGGTTCCCCTGTTTATCCCAAACTGCGCTTTAACTTCTTCTACAATTTCTTTGTCCCTTTCCTTGTTCTCCAAGAAGTCTTACGATTTTACACTATTGGTAGGAAACATTTTAATCTTGGCTATAATATCTACATCTATAGGGACCGACTTGTCCATCCATAGGATACCTCCATGTACCCTGGCTAGCATTGCTTTACACAGAATCCCACATTCTTACTGCACCCAAAATGCGGTATGTCCAAGAGGTTCATAATGATTGAGTTGTATAAACCTATGATCCACTGCGCAGGATCCAAAATGGGTTTCCCTAAGGGTCCTACCTCCCCTCTATTCTTCATGTAAATTTCCTGCGCAAGATCAGGAAACTTTGTTGCATTTTTTACATCATGATCTACATATTTTAACTTTGGCACCTTCCCAAGCATGTCTTCCCCTACAACTACAACATCTGGGAGATAAGGTAAAGTGATTTCTACTGCACCTGGTTCTTTCCTCTTCTGGCCCACAACTAGGCTTTCTTCTTCAACATCGTCCTCAAATTATTCTTCTTCTTCTCCCTCTATTTCTTGTCGGCCTTTAATATTCGACCAGGAATTCCTCTGCTACGAATTTCTATTTTTTTTCTCCATTTCCTCCACTTCTGTAGGGTTTTCAGGATTATGGTTTTCCCCAGTGTTAGGGCTTTCCACGCTCTGACTCGCTTGCACCTGTTCTGCAGTTGATATTTCTTCTTCTACCTTGGTTGGACTGATAGATCCAGTCTTTGATGTTGTAATACCCTCTAGCTCCACAAAACTTTCTGGTTCTTCCATTCTTTCCTTCTTCCTCCCTGACTGTTGGGTCACTCTTACAAATCATCCGAGAGCGCTAACCTTAGTGGGTGCCATCTTTATTTCCTTGTGTGTGAATGCTTGTCTCTCTTGCTCAATCACACTCTGTTCACGCTCTCAAGTTCTTTGTTGCTAACAAATCACTAAGTGTCAAAATCTTCCTAGATTTTCCCTTTTTATAAACCGTGTCATTAATGTTCTGACACGTTCATTCTTTTTCGTTCATTTGTTTTTCTCTTTTCCAGTTATTTCTTCTTTTCACCACACGGTATCTAATTTTCCTAGGTGAAGTCTTCTAAATTATGTCACACCAATTTTCTATATGTTGTGCATTGTCATTCCTAACTATATGTATATCACTTATTCCTGTAACTACTTCTTTTTGGATTTTTCTTCATTTTTCTACTTTTGTCTTCCTTTTTCTTCTTTCAACTCCTACTATTTACAATATGTACAATTCTACTTGTCGCACTGCAATTATTGAGGGTTAGTAGGTCGACTGTCCCTATACAGTTTCATTCTACTACCATTCACCATTCCTTGAACTTCTTTTCCTGCTAAGTATTGCAGCTATACAACACCTCCATCTGTGACAAACTTTATATGATATGGCCCTAACCAATGCATTTTGAGCTTCCCTGGGTGTTGCAAATACTTACTCTCATAGAGGAGAACCAAATATCCTACCTTAAAATTATTCTTTTTGATATGTATGTCATGCCATGCCTTATCCTTTGCCTTATGTACCTCATGATGAAAACCTTCTATGATTCTATCTTCTTCCAATTCCATCATTTGATCCAATCTTTCCTGCACTGTGCCTCTTTCTGTCATCTCTGTAATTGATGCAATGCACATACTTGGTATCAATTAATATAAGGGAACTACTGCTTCCTGTCCATACACAAATATGAAGGTTTTCTTCCCTATTATGTTCTTGTAGGTAGTCCTATAAGACCAAAGTACTGTTGGTACCTTCAAATCCCAATCATCCCTATTCACATTGCAAATCCTGGTTAAGGCATTCTCCAAAATCTTGTTGAAGGATTCCACTATTCCATTTGCTTGAGGATGATAAGGAGTGCTCTTCTGGTGACGTATCTGCAATTCTTCAAGCATTGCCTCAATTATATTGTTGATGAAGTGAGTCCCATGATCTCTAATTAGTATTCTTAGACATACAAACCTTGTCACTACATTTTCAAATGAAAGGCGTGCTGCAATCACTACAATACAATCCTTCACTGGTGCTTCCTCAACCCATTTGGTCAAGTATTCCATCACTCTAATAATGTATCTCACCCTTGATATTCTTGTTGGTGGATTAATTGGACCTAAAAAATATATTTCCCATTTATCAAACACTTGTAAAGTAACCTGTGGTCTTAGTGGCATGTCATCCCTCTTGGATGGATTCCCAACTCTTTGAAAAACATCACACTTCTGACAATATACCTTTGAATCCTTGTGCAATGTTGGCCACCATAATCTCGCACACAATACCTTCTATGCAGTAGGATTCCCTACATAGTTTCCTCCTGCAATTCCTTCGTGTGCCTCTGCCAAAATAATGGGTCTTTCATGCTCCATCACACATCTTCTCAAGATGTTTTTTTATCCTAGTTTGTATAAATGACCTACAATAAACTGATAATTTGCAACTCTAACTACCAAATTTTTCTTCTATGCAGTAGTAAATTCTCTTGGTGCAAATCTTGTACTCAAAAACTCAATAATGTCAGAAAAATATTCATCAACTATCGATACTAAAAACAATTGTGCATCTATAAAGTCATCTTCCAAGTTACTAGGCTCTTCTCCATTAGTTATCCTAGATAAGTGATATGGTCCTGCATTCAATCTTCAAGGTTTCACCACAACTTCAAAGTCAAATTCCTGAAATAACAACAACCATCTGCATATCCTTCCCCCCAACACTAGCTTATTAACTAAGTATCTCAAGGCTGAATGATCTGTAAACATCTTGAAGTGTTGTCCCAACAAATAATTTATGTATTTTTGTAAATCATACACCATAGCTAGACCTTCTCTTTCTGTAGTATTGTAGTTCTGTTCTGAATATGAAAACGTATTTCTTGCAAATGCTATAGGGTGATCTAAATCACCTTCTCTTGGTTGGGTTAACACTGCTCCTAATGCTATTGCAAATGCATCCACATGCACATGCAATTATTTAACCCAATCTGGAAATACTAAAACCAATGCAGTAATCATCTTCTCCTTTAAAATATCCAAAATATTCTGGCATTCATCATTCCATTGATACTTAGTGTCTTTTTTCAGAAACTTCTCCATTGGCACAGTAATCTGAGCATATCCTCTTATGAACTTTTTGTAATATCTTGTATGTCCCAATATACTCTTCAACTGGCGCACTGACTTTGGTGGTGGTAAGTTAACTATGACAACAATTTTAGCAGGATCAACCAACAAACCCTGTTTACACACCACATGTCCTAACAAAATACCAAAAGGTGCATTGAATATTCAATATACATTTCTTGATATTTAATGAGATCTGACAATATTTGCATCTGTCCAACATTAGCCTTAATACTTCAACATGATCCTTTAATAAAATGAACATTATCCAATAATCCAATTAAACCTCCAAAAACTTATGAATAAAGTCCTTAAAAGATGCTACTACTACTCTTGAAAAAATGGTTGGTGCATTCTTCAATCCAAATGGCATAACTATATATTGGAACGAGCCCCTCTCTGTAGAAAATGTAGTCTTGTGTCTATATTTTGGTGCTATCCTGATCTGATGACAACCTTAAAATCCTTTTGTAAAAGAATAAGCTTCTTGACCCCCCTACATTCTCCAAAACTTCATTTGTAAATGGGGTAGGAAAAGGATCATGTAAGCAAGAATCATTCATTTTTCTCAAATCTACACAAATCCTGATCCCTCCTTTCTTCTTTTCTCGCATCACCATAGGACTAATTCATTCTAAATCTTCTACAGGTTCTATAACAACGAATTCTAGCATCTTATCAATTTTTGTCTTCACCTTCTCTTTGTATATTGGATTCAACCTATAAGGCCTCTGTCTGATAGGTCTTACTTTTGGATTCAATGGGATATTCATCTCTCCTAGCTCTCCTGCTAACACCTTCATTTTTTAGAATGTTACTAGAAATAAGTCACTATATTCGTGCATTACTTCTATGATCCTGTCTATTGTCTAATTATCCCAATAATCTCCAATACTGGCCATCTTTGGGTTTTCTGTTGTAATACCCCGGCTTTGAAAACCATATTAAATATTGTATTTTGTTAAGTTATGAAAGGTCAGAGTGCCTAAACAATCATCAAGAGGCTAGTATGCCTAGGAAATGTAACATTTTGATCATTATTAATATAAAATACATAGTTGGCTTCTAGATGGAGAAGGACACGAGTTATAGGGGGATATGATTCCACAAGAGAGGGGGCTTGAGGGGATAAGTACTTATTTTATATATTATTTACCCATTTTGTTTTAGTGGAGAATAACAATTACATGATCTTCTTAGGGGGGAAGGCCAAGTGGCTTCTTAATTCCAAGAATTACATAAACCCATCGTTGGTCTAGTTGGGGGTTCTCACTCTCGTTCTCGTTATTACTCTCTGTTTGCTTAATCTTCACTCATTCACTCACTAAATCAATTAATCGTTGATCACAACTTTCATTTATCCTCTGTTCTCCACTCATCCCTTCACCTACTTGTACCATATGATTCGAGAGCTGCTTGGGGAACAAAACCAAATTGTTGATAAAATCCATAGTCGTTGGTTGTATACACTATTGGTGTATTCCAACCAGGAGTTGGTGTCTTCATGTCTGTGATTCCTTGGCCTGTGTTTCGATTATCTCAAAGTTGCGAGTCCCGAGAGTCCCAACAGGGGGATTCTTTACCAGAAGCACTGGAGCCCTGGAATAGATGGACATCCTGAGGGACTATGTGGCAGAGAAACGGGTCCATTCTCTTGGGTTGTGTAGACTGGATAGAAGATATATGGTGTACTTTGGATTATTGTGAGTGATGAAAGGCCTATGAGAGCCTGAGGGATGACTAGCTTGTGAAGCCAACTGACACCCTGGAATCCGTCCTTGTCGAATCATAGCCCTATCTCGGGGGTGACACTGCTACTGAGACTTGGAACAACAATGTCTATGGTTGGGTTGAACGTCCTTGGTCTGTAGCCAGTTGGTGTCTTTTTTTTCCAGGAAATATAAGTGCTCTATGTTATGGTTAATTACATGCGTATGATTTATTCCACTGTGCATTTATTTATCTTTGAATTTAATATTTAGAATATGCATGATTGTTGGTTATCACTATACATGGATTAGTTTATGTTATGGCGTGAATCTTTATTTAAGCATGTGTTTTTCATTTCCCTTAATTAACTTAGAAGGGATTTGAATTGAGATAAGTCACTTTGAAGTGAGTCCCTAGACTACAACGTGCCTCGCCTATTAAGTGGCATATCCCGACTTATGGGTGGAGGGGTATGTTACAGATTGGTATCAGAGCCACACATTGAAACACCAGATCTATTAGACATGATCTTGTGGTTAAGATAAAGTACACCTTGAATCAGGAAGCTCATGAGAAATGGCGTTACAGAGATCGCGCAGTAGCTGGAATGTCAGATATCCTTTGTAAAGGATTTTATAGTCATGACCGTTCATTTTGAATTTGGGAGGGATCACCACCATGGGATCGAGGGATATTTGGACCATCGGATCAGAAGGTGGGTGAAAAAGGGCTGTTTGATGGAGGTGAACATGAGGTCGGGTAAGAATTAGGTCCTAGCCATTAGATTTTTCTGATCGATCGTCAATCGTCGATCGATGCCAAGAAGGAAAGGAAGAACTTCATAACTTTTCCACTCTGGGAATACGAAGTAAGTTGCAAAGAAAAACCCCAGAGCACCAAAGCCCCAAAGTGTCGAATTCACAGAGGTTTAAAACCGTGAAGTGATGTGGGCCATCATATCTGGAGCTATGATTGGAAATCGTCTTCGTGGTTGATGACATGGCTTGTGCCACATGGCAGGGGGTTGTGTGGGGACACGTGTCACCCAGATTCAACACCTTTTGGAACCCAATATTTCCATTTTTGAGTGACACATGGCACATGTGCCATAGGTCCATGTCACCCTAGGTGACGTCAATGTGTCGTGTCATCTCCTGGAGTATGTGACTCTGGGGGTGTCCAAGTTTCTTTCAGTGAGAAGTGTCATATCCTGAAGTTGCGAAGGCACGTAGATTGTCGATCTGAGATCCCTTTAATATATCTCTCGATCGTTGGTTCAAGCAGGAGGAGTAGGGTAAGTACTTAAGAGGATTGTCACTTCGAGGGAATCGACATACACATGAACTGAATTTGCCAGAGCCTCGGAGCACCAAATTTCTGAACTGGAGGAGAGTTGTCCATATCAATATTTGATTAAGTCAGAACCGTTGATTTCCATTGAAGCCTCCAGTTGGGGGTGGGGTTGTCCATTCAATGGGAGATCAATTCTCGACTGTCCATTTTTTACTGATGGAGTTAGTGAAGACTTCAACAAAGTGTATCTCTGGGAGAAATTGGAATTTGACAATGGAGAAAAACCGGAGGTCGAATTCCAGATGACTTGGTCCCAACACCGGTCTCATGATAAGGTAAAAAGGGCCTGGGAGGTAACCCAACCCTCGGTTATATTGTTCATGCAATATCCTGTGTGGAAGAACACGAAGTGAGGCACTAAGGAGGTATTAAACCCACAGTTTCGAGACGTGGTCACTTGGGGGTGTGGTTTGAGGAAAGTGCCTTTACAGAATTCAATTATGTATCAACTCCGATACCAAATTGAAGCGATATTTTAGCCATTGGGACAGAGGATTCCGAGGAAAATAACATGGAACTATGATGTCGTGAGAACTGATATATGTTTTCTTCATGAATTGAGAAGAAAAAAAAAGACCTGTAGCAGTGTTTGAAAATTAATTTTGTTTATAATAACCCTAACAAAATGGTTTCTTGCACATTTTGCAGAGTTAGGCAGGGATGATTTTAAGGATGGAAATTTATTTTAAAATGTAGAAAGCTTGGCGAATCTTACTAATACTTCATATGAAAACTATAAATGTTTGGCGATATTTTTGTAAAAATGCTCAAATTTCTAAGGATTTAATACAGTATTTATAAAACTTTGGCGATTTTTAAGGTAAAATAATTTTATCTTAGAATTTGGGCGAGTCATTTTTAAAATAGCGAATCTCGTTTTTGGAAAAACCATGGAAAATTAGCCCATGAGAGAAATTTAGCCCCTAAAATCATCCCTGGAGTTAGGGGGTGTAAGCTTATCAGTCCAGGGTAAGAATACATTCAAGCAATGGAATATGGAAAAGGAGCTTATATCCATGATAAAGAGGCCAAAGGGAAAAATATTAGTGTTGGTAACACAGAGACAAAATCCAATGGACACAAGGGAAGAGCAGAGAAACAAACCCTGATAGAGACTGTGAGAAGCCCGAAACTATAAGTACAGAGTTATAAAGCAGACAATGAGAGGTTGATCAGAGAAAAAAATTAGATAAATTCTCAAGTGATGCAGAGCTTAAATTAGTTGTAGGCGCAAACAAAGAATGGATCAAACTCAAAACAAGAGGAAGAAGGCAGGTATCATTAAAGAAGAGATAACAACAAGAAAGTTGGTTATTCAAGAAGTGCTAGAAGAACTCATAGAAACAAATCACATCCTTACTCAAAAATAAATTATTATGCATCTGAAGACTCCATAAGTAGTCCATAGGTGTCTCCTATTAAGCACCAAAGAAGAAGGCAGGAAGTGGAAAGTTTGAAGGAGAGCTGAGGAAGCTTAAGCCACCATCCTTTGATGGTGAAAGGGAAAGGGAAGATTATGCCGAGGCATGGTTTCTTGGACTCAGGAGATATTTTCAATTGCATAATTATTCATCAAACCTAGAAGCCAAAATTACAACTTACCATTTACATGGGAAAGCTGCAATGTGGTGGGACCAGTTGAAGAAAGTTGAGCATATTAATGAGAATAGGATCACTTGGAAGCAGTTCAAGAAGTATTTTCAGAAGGATTACCTCTCAGAGAACTTCTATGACAAGAAAATGCAGGAGTTATTTGAACTTAGGCTGGGAAGCGCAACCATGGAAGTGTATGAGAAGAAGTTCTTGGAGTTGTTAAAGTATGTGGGGTTTATAAAAGATGAGAAGGTGAAAATATAGAGGTTTTAAGTGGGTTTCCTTTCTTTTATAAAGAAAAGATTCAGCATGATGAACCCAAGACCTTGATTGAGACCATTAGGAAGTCTAAGTACCTATATGAGAAATTCAAGGGAAAAGAATCCATGCAAAAGTCTTGGAAGGATAAGAAGAAGGAGAAGTTTGACCAAAGGAAGAAGGGATTCAAACCTAATTTCAATAGAAATAGCCCTAATAAAAATCATGAAGACCAGTACACTAAGGATGAATCCAAGAAAGAAGAATCCTTGGGAAAAATGGGAAGACCACCAATCCAATGTTGGGGATGCAAAGAAGATCACATGTACAAGGATTTCCCTCACAGAAAGGACAAAGTGAAGATTGTGTACAACATCCAAGAGGCTAGAACAGTAGAAGACATGCAACCTTAGATGCTAAACAAGTAGAGTACCAATCCACTATGATCGAGGTGGAAGGTAAGATCATAAATCATCTTGTCACTATTTTAATTGATTAAGGAGCAAGTCATTGTTATATTGATCCTAAAATAGTGGATAGCTTACATTTGGAGAAAACTGAGCTTGGAAAATCAAGTTTGGTTCAACTGGCCACTGGAACCAAAAGAAGAATCCATTATATGGTCAAAGGTTGTTCCATAAGTCTTAATGGTGTGAATACTAGTGTTGATCTAAATATCATACCATTTAGGTCTTATGATATTCTAATTAGAATGGATTGGTTGAACAAGCATCATGTTGTCCTAGATATTTATAGAAAGACATTTACATGTCTTGACGGAGATGGAAAACATAGCACTTTGGAAGGAGTTCCAAGACCCATCTCTATAAGAGAGATTTCAGCCTTAGAGATGAAGAGATTTTTCAGAAAAGGATGTCAATTGTATGCAGCCCATGTGGAGGAGCCACAAAAGACAAAGGGGACAAGTCTGGAGGAATTCTCAGTACTACAAGAATTTGAGGAGGTATTCCAAGAAATACTAGGGTTTCCACCAAAAAGGGATATATATTTCTCTATTGATTTAGTTCCAGAAGAAACCTTTGTGTCAAAAACACCTTACATAATGAGTACATCATAGTTGAAAGAATTACAAATGCAGTTGGAAGAATTGTTCAAGAAAGGATACATACGTCCAAGTGTTTCACCTTGGGGAGCACCAATACTCTTTGTCAAAAAGAAGGATGGAACTTTGAGGCCTTGTATTGACTTTCAATAGTTGAATAAGTCCGTTGTAAAGAACAAGTACCCTCTACCTAGAATTGATGACCTCTTTGATCAACTAAGAGGGAAAAATATATTTTCAAAGATAGACTTAAGATCAAGATACCATTAGGTAAGAATCAAGGAAGAAGACATTAATAAGACAGCCTTTAGAACCAGGTATGGGAATTTTGAATTTGTAGTGGTTCCATTTGGATTGTCCAATGCACCAATTTTCTTTATGTTCTTAATGAATGGCATATTTAGAAATTATTTGGATAAGTTTGTCATAGTATTCCTGGACGACATACTTGTCTATTCTAAGTCGGAGGAAGAGCATGAACATCACCTAATATTGGTATTGCAAGTGCTGAGGGAAAATCAATTGTATGCCAAGCTGAGTAAGTGTTCTTTTTACCAAGAACAAATCCATTAATTGGGACACATTATTTCAGAACAAGGTATAGAAGTAGATCCAAAGAATATCAAAGCCATATTTTTTATGGGGTTAGTTGGTTACTACAAAAGGTTTATAGCAGGGTTCTCTAAGATTGCTCATCCCATCACTTCTTTGAAAAAGAAGGGAATTAAATTCGAATGGACATCTGAGTGTGAAGAAAACTTTAATTTGTTGAAGGAATTACTTACTAGTGTGCCTATTTTAAATATTTTTGACCCAAATGAAATTTTTGCGGTACATACAAATGCATGCAAGGAAGGACTTGGTGGAGTCCTCACTCAAAATGGACATGTCATTGGTTATGAGTCTAGAAAGATTAAAGAACATGAGAGGAACTATTCCACACATGATTTGGAACTTTCTCCCATTGTTCATGCATTGAAGATGTGGAAGCATTATCTCATGGGAAAGATATTTGAACTAACAACATACCACTGTGGTTTGAAATATCTTTTTGAACAACCAACTTTGAATGCTAGGAAAACAAGATGGATGAAATTTTTAAGTGAATACAAATTTGAAATCAAGCATATCAAAGAAAAATAAAATAAATTTGTTGATGCAATTAGTAGAAGAGTACATATCATGCATGCTACAACTGTGAGTATGCATTAGTTGGACTTGAAGAGCATAATTTTAGATGTTGTTGTTACAGATCAACATTACCTACAGGTAAATAAAATATTACAACAAGAATATGTACTACAGAGATGAAAGAGTATGATATGAAGGGAGATGAATTACTTATGCATAAAAATAGAATTTATGTTCCTAGTTCTAGAGAACTCAGGAATTTGGTATTAAAAGAAATGGATAATGTTCCATATGTTGGAAATCCCGGTTACTAGAAAATAATTGCAGTAGTAAGAAGTGAATTATTTTGGCCGGGAATGAAAAAGGATGTTGTTGTTTACATTGACGTATGTATGGAATTCCATAGAGTGAAGGATGAGAATAGGCACCCAACGGGTTTTCTACAACAATTACCAATTTCAGAGAAGAAGTGGGAAGTGGTAACCATTGATTTTATAACTAAATTGCCTAGGACAACATGACAACATGATTCAATCATGGTAGTGGTCGATAAATTGACAAAGGCTTCTCATTTTGTTCCTGTAAAAACAACTCATACAAAAACTAATATTGTAGAAATTTTCATGAAAGAGATTGCTAGGTTGCATGGGATACCTAAGGCAATTGTCTCAGATAGAGATACAAAGTTTACTTAAAATATCTGGAGGGGATTGTTTAAAGGATTTGGTACAAATCTGAACTTTAGCACAACATACCATCCACAATTAGATGGGAAGACAGAGAGAGTCAACCAAGTAATTGAATACACGTTGAGAATGTATGTGATGGATACGCCATCTAAGTGGGAAGAGTACTTGCACTTGATTGTGTTTGCATATGATAATGGGCATAAAGATTCATTGAAAATGAGCCCATTTGAAGCTTTGTATGGTAGGAAATGATATACTTCAGTAAGTTGGGACAAACCAACAGATATAGTGGTACTTGGGCCAGAATTGCTCAAGGATATGGAAGACCAAATGGTTAGGATTAAGAAAACTTTAAAAGCAACTCAAGATAGACAAAACATTTATGCAGATAAGAACATGACAACTAGAGAATTTAAAGTGGGGGAGCATGTTATTTTAAAGGTGAAGCCCAAGAGGCTCTAACTTTGAAGTTGGGTAGTTGTACAAAGTGACAACGGTCGTGGTCCATTTGAGATATTGGACATAATAGGGCTAGATGCATACATGCTTGAATTTCCCGCTTATATGAAGATAGAGCATAATGTATTTCATTTCTCTTTGCTTAAAAATAATGTACATGCATAATGTATTTCATTTCTCTTTGCTTAAAAAATATGTACATGATCCTAACCATGTTATTGATTGACATTTGATTCAGGTAGATATGGAGGGAGAGTTTTAGGTCCAACCAATGCAAGTAGTGGAAATAAAAGTCAAAATGCTTCAGAACTGAGTCATAGAGATGGTAAAATTCCAGTGGACTTGCTATGGTCCTAAGGATGTGACTTAGGAGCATGAAGATTCCATGCGGGCAGAGTACCCATAGCTTTTTGAATAAATTTTGGAATTTTGATTCCTGTTTTGTATATGCACTGAGGACAGTGCCAAAATAAGGGGGAAGGAAATGTAATACCTCGATTTTGAACCCCATATTAAATATTGTATTTTTTAAAGTTATGAAAGGCCAGAGTGCCTAAACAATTATTAAGAGGCCAGTGTGCCTATGAAATGTAATGCTTTGATCATTATTAATATAAAACACATTGTTGTCTTCTAGACAGATAAGGACAAGAGTTATATGGGGCTATGATTCCGCAAGAGAGGGGGATTTAGGGGCTAAGTACTTATTTTATATTTTATTTACCCATTTTGTTTTAATGAAGAATAACAATTACATGAGCTTCTTGGGGGGGAAGGCCAAGTGAATTCTTAATTTCAAGAATTACATAAACCCATCCTTGGTCTGGTTGGGGGGTTCTCACTTTCATTCTCGTTCTTGTTCTTTGTTTTCTTCATCTTCAATCATTCACCCCCTCACTCAATTACTCACTGATCACACCTTTCATTTCTGCTTTGTTATCCACCCATCCCTTCGCCTGCTCATCCCATTTGATTCGAGGGATGCTTGGGGAAGGAAACCAAATTGCTGAGAAAATCCATAGTCATTGGTTGTATAGAATGTTGGTGTATTCAAAACAAGAGTTGGTCCTTGCAAGTTTGTGATCCCTTGGCCCATGTTTCAGTTATCTCACAATTTCTAGTCCTAAGAATCCCAACAGGGAGATTCTTGAGTAGAAGCACTGGAGCCTTGCAAGAGATGGACATCCTGAGGGAATTCATGGTAGAGAAGGGGGGGTCCATTCTCTTGGGTTGTGTAGATTGGGTATAAGAGAGATAGTGTACTTTGGATTGTTGTGAGTGTTGAAAAGACTATGAGATCATGAGGGATGACTGGCTTGGGAAGCCGAGTGACACCCTGGAATCTGACATTGTGGAATCATAGCCCTGGCTCGGGACTGACACTATTGCTGAGACTTGGAAAAACAATGTATATGGTTGGGTGGAATGTCCTTGGTATGAAACAAGTTGGTGTCTTGTTTTTAGAAAAGATAATTGCTCTCTGTTATGGTCAATTACCTATGTATGATTTATTCCATTGTGTATTTATTTATCTTTGAATTTAATATTTAGAATATGCATGCTTGTTGGTTATCACTGTGCATGGCTTGGTTTATGTTGTGGCATGAATATTTATTTCCGCATTTGGTTTCAATTTACCTTAATTAACTTAGAAGGGATTCAAATTGAGATAAGTCACTGTGAAGTGAGTCCCTGGACTGCAACATGCCTTGCCTGCGAGTGGATGGGTGTGTTGCAGTCGGATTAAGTGGCATAGCCTGACCTGTGGGTGGCTGGGTACGTTACATCTGCAGTTCCAATGTTGACCTTATTGATATTTAATGGTGCAGTATAATATTTTGAATCCAGTTCGGGACCTTCTACTTCCTTCTCACCTTCGACTTTTGGAATTTGTATGTTGCACAAATTATCTTCTGTTGGATATTCTGCTTCTACGACGTTATAACAATGTAGCAATTGTTTATTTGTTTGTCTAGCCTTCTTCTGATATGATAGAACTATTTCAAACTCTATTTCTTCAAATATATTGTCTCTTACCACCTTCAACGCGGTATCAATATCTGGGATGTCATGGTCAAAGGAAAATGTAACTTCAAAGTTATGTTGTAGCTCTTCCCAGTTAGCAGTATCTCTGTGATGTTCCTGTTTTATGTACCAGTTCTTCAGAATGCCTTCTAGTGTGTGAATAAAATGGTGTGGCCATTATTTTGGTGGTACTAATATACATTGAACCATGCACTTCTCTACATTATCTTAAGGTTGTCCAAATCCCTCATATTTCTCCTCATATCTATGCTCCTTCTTTGCACCAAATCACATGTGCAGTAAACTTTTGCACTGAAACCAATTGTTGATATTTGCCTTATGTGTACCCCACCATCTTGTAGGTGTAGAGTTTAAAGAAATATCTAATGCTGGTAATCTCTGATTTTCCATAACCTCTACCTCATACTGCATTAAAAAGTATTCTAAATCATTTAGTCCATAAAAATTAGGAGGTTCTCTTACCTCTGTACCAACCCATCTAATCACACACGTCATTCTGGCACACCTCTTGGTAGATAATTCATGTAGTCGTTGCTACCATTTTTCCAGTCCTATGTCAGAGTATGAAGCACAAGAACTAATACTCCTCCAACTGAGCATGCCATCTACAGTTGGGTTGATATAATCCTCTTCACACGTGGTAGTTCTGTATAGTTGATTCACATCTTTTGTAAGACTATTGTCTGCCACAGGTTCTACATACCTTCCTTCTTCTAAGGGATCTAATGGAGAAATAAATATGTATTGACCAGACTCAAATATCATCTTTCTGGTCTTCAAATTGATAATGGTCTGGCTATCAAAATCCCAATCCAGACCCAACAGTGTTGTATATGGAGAAGTATTGTCCACTATGTGAATAAATTCAAAATCAGCTATGATGCGCACACCATCTAGGTCTAATGGAATTCCTTCAACCTACCAATTAGAACCACTCTGTGTTGATTGGACAAATTTAACATAATAGGTGAATATCCCAATTTTGGTTCTCCCATATCTCTCGAAGTCTTCTTTGGTAGAACATTGACTTTAGATCGTAAGTCTAGTATAATATCCCCCATATTGAAATATCCTTTGTTATCATTCAATATGAATTCCTTGTTGGTTCTTATTTTCTTATAGACACGATTTAATATTTTTACCCCCTCTTCCCTATGATTACAGTTTTCTAACAAATTTTGCAGTACTTGTAAGGAATTTTTATGATTCAGTAATTTGACACAAGCTCTCAAAAAGTTTCTTAAGTTTCTTACTTGTTCTGA
>SNQJ01S0003554.1:0-15906 GCA_010110895.2 Picea sitchensis | reverse complement strand
TTTTTATGGTTGCATCTCTGATACATTTGTTATATTATTGAATATCTGCAATATCTCTGTGCATTTCTTTATTATATCTCCGCTCTCATTTCGTGCTGAAAATAATCTGGATCACTCTTTCTTTGTAGGATTCCATGGCCCAAACATCCCCTTCTACCACTGCATCTTCTTCACCAAACCCCTTCTTCGATCTCCTTTTGAGTTCTATCTGAAAAAAAAACCATTTGTTAGACATATGGGCTGACCCAGGTTCTACCTTAGTTCTCCAACAAAACCCTTTTCACCATCAACCCTTTTGGAAAACCAGAAGGCTACACTGTGCATGAAGTGCACAACGTAGTCTCACCCAGTTTATGGGTGATTGCAGGGTGCATGTGTTTGCAGTCATGGAATGGATCGGGGTTTTTCTTCTTACTTATATTTATACTTAACCATGCATCCTATTAAAGTATTCATAAGATGCATTCATTCATTCATAACATTTATTCTGCATATCTATTCTAGTGTGCACTAAAGCTAAAACCATACATTCATCTAGATAACCATTCAATCATAATTGCAGAAATAGTAAATCATTAAGACATATTGAAACACAAAGTTTGACCGTGGTTCACCATAGGCCTTCGCCAACACACACACAACCACATAATTTGATTTGGAGCATGACTCTTAGATGGTTGTNGATCGGGGTTTTTCTTCTTACTTATATTTATACTTAACCATGCATCCTATTAAAGTATTCATAAGATGCATTCATTCATTCATAACATTTATTCTGCATATCTATTCTAGTGTGCACTAAAGCTAAAACCATACATTCATCTATATAACCATTCAATCATAATTGCAGAAATAGTAAATCATTAAGACATATTGAAACACAAAGTTTTACCGTGGTTCACCATAGGCCTTCGCCAACACACACACAACCACATAATTTGATTTGGAGCATGACTCTTAGATGGTTGTGCGCGTCGTTGTGATGTGTGAATAGTATGATAGTGCAAGCCATTGGTTCGTGCAATTTTGAGTTATTTTCGTTGATTAAGTTTGTATAAAAAAGAGAATGTTGCTTCAGTTGTTATAAGTTGTGTGGCACAATTCAAATTGATCTTAGTGCATTATCTCAAGTGATATTGCACAGACTTGTGCGTAAAGTAGGAACTGTGTAGTGAAGTTTTAGAGTAGCATTGCTCAGTAATATGTTGGGGTTGCTACAGTTTGGTGGATTTAGAGCACACGTAAGGTGGTAACGGTGCCCAGTGGGAGAATGTTGCTTCAGTTGTTATAAGTTGTATGGCACAATTCAAATTGAGCTTAGTGGATTATCTCAAGTGATACTGCACAGACTTGTGCGTAAAGTAGGAACTGTGTAGTGAAGTTTTAGAGTAGCATTTCTCAGTAATATGTTGGGGTTGCTACAGTTTGGTGGATTTAGAGCATGCGTAAGGTGGTAACAGGGCCCAGTGGGAGACTGGGTACGTTACAAAAGGTGATGTTGTTTGACGTGGCCCATCCTGGGTGGATAGGGGCGTTACATCCTGCCATCAGAGCTATTGGTTCAACGCTGGACTTGTATGGGCCAAAGACTAGCAAGAATGGATGGGTTCACTAATAATTGGTGTCGCGAAGTGTAGATTTTAGTTTGTGTGGAAAGCCATTGTTGCATAGTCTAGAGTTTTGATGCACACAAATATAGTGATGCACTAGTGTGCACTAAAGTTTGGAATGTTAAAATAATCCAAGAATTCCGAGAGACTGGATTCTGAAAAAATAGTGGAAAGTTTTCATGCAGTTGTTGCATGAAATCATTTAACAAATCTTAATTGCTTGCACATTTTGTAGACTAATCAACGATTAGAGAAGGACAAATTCAATGCAGAAAGTTAAAAAAATAAGCATGGAATATGCACAAAGGATTTATAATATTGATGATGAATTTGGAGATCTATATATGAGTTTGGGTGTTGATGGTACTGAGTCCAAGGAGGAGTGCATGAACTTGGTAGAAACTTTAAAAATATTGCAGAAAGATGTCCAAAGTTATAAAGATGATAATGAAAGGATTATGAAAGCCAAGGCACAACAAGATGAATTCAATGTCAAATTGATGCAGAGCATGGACATAATAGAAAAGAATATGGACAAGGATAGATAGATAAGTATATCAATAAGTCATAGGTTGCATGATGAGAAAAGAAGAGAAGAAATAAGTGTTGGTAAGCATTCTTTAAGGAAAGCACGTAGTATCTCAAGTCGATCTCCTGTCAGAAAGCATAAGAGAAGGAATGGGGTGGACGATCTACAGGGGGAAATGAATAAGATCAAGTCTCCTTCCTTTGATGGTGATCAAAAGAAGGACTAATATGAAGAGACCTGGTTTCTGGGTATGAGAAAACACTTCCAGTCGCATAACTATTTTGCACAGGTAGAAGGGAGAATTGTTATCTATCATTTAAAGGGAAATGCATCAATGTGGTGGGATGAGTATGTGAAAGTGTGACACATTGATGAGAATAAAGTGACTTGGAGAGAATTCAAGAGGTATTTCCAAAAGAAATTCTTAACCAAGTGATACTATGACAGGAAAATGAAGGATTTCTTCGAACTCAAACATGGGAACATGATGATTGATGAGTAAAAAAGAGGATTATTGGAATTGTTGAATTATGTGCCTTTTATCAAGGATGAACAAGTGAAGATTCAAAGATATTTGAGTGGGTTTCCCTCATTTATCAATGAAAATATACAGTATGATGACCCTAAGATGCTGGAAGAAACCATAAGGCACGCTAAGTGTCTTTATGGACAAAAAAGGGGAAGGCCGACTTCCCAAAAGGCTTGGGAAGACAAGATGAAAAGTAAGGTGGAACAAAGGAAGAAGGGAGTTAAGCCACCATTTTTCATAAATATTGTGAAAGGATAGAAGACTCTTCAGGAGCCTAGAATATCAGAAACATGGGGACAAAATTCATGGAAACAACCTATGCAGTGTTGGGGTTGTGGTGGAAATCATATGTGTAGATATTTTCCTCAAAGAGGTGATAAAGCGAGGAATGCAAAAAAAGTACAACAAGCTGCAACAATGGAGGACATGGGTATAAATGTGCCAAGGATTTATGCCACACAAGAGAACAAGCAGGCTAAGTTTTAGTCACACATGATTGAAGTGGAAGGTAAGATTAACGACCAACCTATTGCTATTTTAATTGAATCATGAGCTAGTCATAGTTATCTAGATCCTAATATGGTGGAAATATTCCATCTATTAAGAAGCAAGTTGGGAAAACCTTGGTTGGTGCAGTTAGCTACAAGAGAAAAAAGGAAAATCAATGAGATGGTTAAGGCATGTCCATTGGAGATGAATGGACTATGCACAAAGGTTGATTTGAATATTATACCTTTGGGATCATACAATTTCCTCATTGGTATGGATTGGTTGGAAAAGCACCATGTTGTCCTAGATTGTAAGGCATTCACTTTTCTGAATGAATAAGGAAATTTGAGATCAGTTCAAGGAATTCCCAAAGTTGTGACTATTAGAGAAATTTCAACATTTCATATGAAGAAACGTTACAGGAAAGGGTGTCAAGTATTCACAACACACATGGAAGAGGCACCTAAGGATAAAGTGTCAAGTGTGGAAGACTACATAGTACTGAAAGAGTATGAGGATGTCTTTACAGAGATACCGGGATTGCCTCTGAAAAGATATATTGATTTCTCTATAAATCAAATGTCGAGAGAAGTACATGTGTCCAAGACTCCTTATAGGATGAGTATGCCAGAATTGAAGGAGTGGAAAATGCAACTTGAAGAGCTTCTTAATAAGGGATATATACATCCAAGTGTGTCACCTTGGGATGCACCAATTTTGTTCATGAAGAAGAAGGATGGTATGCTAAGACTTTGTATCGAATTCAGGTAGTTTAGCAAGGTAACAGTGAAGAACAAGTATCCTTTTCCAAGGAGAGATGATCTGTTTGATCAACTAAGAGGAACAAGGATATTTTCCAAGATAGATCTCATTTCTAGATATCACCATGTAAGAATAAAAGAGGAAGACATTAGTAAGACTTTCTTCAGAACAAGGTATGGTCATTACGAGTTTACAATGGTGTTATTTGGGTTGTCGAATGCTCCCAATATATTCATGTGTTTGATGAATGGAGTTTTCAGAGAGTATTTAGATAAGTTTGTCAATGTATTTTTGGATGACATTCTTATTTACTCGAAGTCTGAGGAAGAGCACGAGCATCACTTGAGGATGGTGTTAGAGGTGTTGAGGGAGCATCGAATTTATGAAAAGTTGAGAAAGTGTTCATTTTATTAGCGATAGATTCATTACTTAGGTCATATTATTTTAGAGGAAGGAATAGTTGTGGACCTAGTGAAGATAAAATCCATTGAGAAATGGCCAAAACTAAGAAATGTCGCAAAAGTGAGATCCTTTATGGGAATGGCAGGGTACTACAAAAGGTTTATTGAAGGATTTTCATAGATTGTGCATCTGATCACATCCCTGCAGAGAAAGGTGTGTGATTTGAATGGACTCCAGATTGCACAAGTAGTTTTAAGCACTTGAAGAGTTTGTTAACAAGTGCGTTGATTTTAAGAATTGTTGATCCAGATACAGACTTTGTTGTGTGCATGGATGCATGGAAGGAAGGAATCGGTGGAGTCCTGGGTCATAATGGACATGCGGTATGCTACGAGTCAAGGAAGTTGAAGGAGTATGAAAGGCTCTATGGTATGCATGAATTGGAATTGGCAGCCATAGTGCATGATTTGAATATGTGGCTAAATTATCTCATGGGTAAGAGATTTGAGCCAAGAACATACCATTGTGGTCTGAAGTATTTGTTTGGAAAACCAAGTTTGAATGCCAAACAAAGAAGGTGGTTAGAGTTCCTCAGTGAATATGACTTCGACATAAATCATATCAGAGGAAAAGAGAAAAAGGTGGTTGACACAGTCAACAAGAGGATGCATGAGATGCATGCTACAACCATTAGCATGTACTATACATATTTGTGCAACATAATTTTGGAAGTTTCCAAATCAGATATGTGCTATATGGATATTAGTGTGACATTACAACAAGGTATGTCGCAACAGAATTTTGAAGGCTATGAGTTGAGAGAGGATGGGATCCTCATGTATGGATACATAGTCTATGTGTCATATGATCAAGAGTTGAAGAGCTTGATTTTGTTAGAGATGCGTAAGGTTACTTATGCTAGACATCCAGGTTATCAGAAGACAATTGTTGTAGTAAAAAATAAATACTTTTGGCCAGGTATGAAAAGTTATATTGTGTATTTTATTACAATATGTCTCAAATGTCTGAAGTTCAAGGCTGAGCACAGATATCCAGCTGGTTTGACACAACCTTTGCCCATTCCTGAGTTTAAGTGGGAAGTTGTGACCTTGGACTTCATAACTAAGTTGCCTAGGATTTCTAAGAAACATGATTCTATTATAGTGGTGGCGAAAAAGCTTATGAAATCTTCCCATTTTATTCGAGTGAAGTCAATATACAAGGAAGTCGACATTGCTCAGATATACATGCATGATGTTTCTAAGTTACATGATGTTCTTAAGGAGATTGTGTCTAATGGAGATTCCAAGTTCACCTAAAACTTTTGGAAAGCCCTATTTAAGGGATTTAGAACAAATCTGAATTTAAACACAACATATCACCCTGAGACAGATGGTCAGACTGAGAGGGTAAATCAGGTGATTGAGGACATGCTGAGGATGTATGTGATGGATAAGCCATCGAAATGGGAAAACAATAACTTGCATTTGGTAGATTTTTCTTACAAAAATGAGTATCAGACATATTTAAGGATGATCCCATTTGAGGCACTTTATGGTAGAAAATGCAACACACTTATAAGTTGGGATAACCAAGAAGACCACATAGTAGTTGGGGTAGATTTAATCTAGAAATGGAGGAACAGATGGTAAAGATCAGGAAAAAATTAAAATCTTCCCAAGACAGACATAAAATCTATGTAGATAAAGGCAGAACCCACAAGGAATTTGAAGTGGGTGATCACATGTTTCTAAAAGTGAAGGCCAGGCACAATACTTTGAAGTTGGGAAAGTTCTCTAAGTTAGTGGTGTGCTATTGTGGGCCATTTTAAATACTTGAAAGGATTGGTCATGTTTCTTATATTCTTGCATTTCCCACATACTTATGCATTCATAATGTTTTCCATGTGACATTTATTAATAAGTATGTAACTAATGCTTATCATGTTATTGATTGGAATGTGATTCAGGTGGAGCTAGAACGTGGATTTCAAGTATGACCAGTTTGTATATTGGATCAGAAAGTTAATCAACTCTAGAATCAAGCCATGGAGTTGGTAAAGGTCCAATGGACCTGGTACGGTCCTAAGGATGCAACCTGGGAGTCAGAGGATGCTATGCGAGCAGAGTATCCTCATCTTTTTGAATATTTTTTAAGTTTTGTGTGTACATGTGTATATGACGCACTGAGGATAGTGCATAAATAAGGGGGAGGGGATTGTAGTGTCCTTGATCTAGAACCCTTTGTAATTTTACATATAGGATGATGAGATGATTGGTACCAAGTGTAAATGTAATGAACATTTAGGCTGGTGAGCCAAGGACACCTGGATTTGGTGTTGTGTGCATCAAAATAGTGCACGAAGAAGTGTTAACAAAGACAAGGTGTGCATAGTCTATGTGTTGCATGCACCTGCGTAAGCGTGTAAATTGCACCGTGTTATGTGCACTTGGGTTAGTGTGTGGTAATGACCTAGAAGGGAATGACACTGAGTTACATGTAAATATGAGTATTTATGTTTTGGGGTTGGAGAGAATGTGTGATTATGAGGCCGGTGAGCCTGGATGTAGATAGTCCAGTGTGCATATCCATGTAAATATAATCATGAATATTAATATAATATGACATCGTTGCACGTTGACCGACTTAGGTGAAAAGATATGGGGGTCTACTCCAATAGAAAATGGAAAAGGAGGGGGTGAGTAGTAAGTCTTGTTATCAGATAAATCGGTAGGTGTGGACACTAACATATCTCCCTAGATTCACCTGGATCTAGAACAAAATAGGACAGGACTCTCTCCCTAAGTTGTACTCATTGAATATACTACTAAGAAGGAATGAGTGACATACCTTTATATCGCTTCCTTAGGTCTCTGTTGTTCCCTCTTCGCTTCAGTGCTCTTGTGAAATCTGGTCCAAGACAACACAAACCGACCAAAGTGAAGATAGCAAAGTATATTCAATGTCAACCTATGCATATGATCAAGGAGTTACACAATAAAATAAGAGTGATTTTATGGGAAAGGGACATGCCGCTGTATTATATTAAATGAAATTATAAGATACAACCAGATCGCCTTGATGTCGCAAGCTTCCTTTCAGTGACCCTTGGTTCCAACACACACACTTTCTCTGTATTTACATGAAGAAGATCCAATACAACTTGATAGACCAGATAGAGTCTTCAAGCTTCTGTCTAAGCAGAGTTCTTCACACAATCCTTTCACCAATTCTTCATTCAATCTTGCCTAACATTTTCCATGAGAAACCTTTAAATATATAGGAGAAGGAGGGATGGTTACATGGATGAGGATGATCCCACCAAATCTGAGAAGTCAGTAGGATGCCAACAATGTGAATGCTAACTCATTTTCTAGAAGATTCCCTTCTAGAACCTTCATGACCTCTTTTCTTCTTCAATCTTAAAAACAGGTTCGCACCCTACCTATAGAGAATACTGTGAACAATTCGCACCCTAAGTGTGGGTGGTCTGCGAGAATGAGGGATTTTATCACACTGTAACATAGGCAGCCTACGAACTCATCTTAAAAATGTGTTTTTTGGAAGAAGACAACAATCACCTTTCTAAGGAAAAAAGTCCTTGTGGGAGCCTGAATACATCACTTGTAGAGACATCACCAGAGTGACCAAAACCATGTGTAACAGAATGCCCCCCAAAGTGTGAGGCTAGAATCTGTGACAGCTGAAATACTTTGTAAACTGTGTGTGTGTGTTAGAAACCAGGAGCACACCTAATCGGAAACCTGTAAACAACCAAGCATCTGCAGAATATAATACCAGTTATGAGGTAGGAATTCCCATGCTCAGATCACAAATGAATGGAATCATAGACGTAGGTCATGGCCACCAATCATACACCGTGGATCCATGCCATCAAAATGATGCATAGCCACCAGGAATACACTGTGGATCTATGCAAGAAGACTTGAATTAAGACGACATAGCCACATGACATACAAAGTGGATCTATGTGCCGATAAAAATCACACATACTCCATCATAGCCTGGATCAAAAAGATGAGACCCAGGGTCTTCAATCCCGTCACTTGAAAGTACGAATCTAACCATGTGATTACATGTGCTGAAGTCAAACATGGTAGAAACCACTTGATTACCGGTCATTGATGAAAACTGTTAACAAGTGCGAGAGAAATCACCATTGATGTCAATGACTCCCAAGGTACTGAAGTACAATTCAAACAAATGCGAATGAATGAGCTGAAGTCGAGCACTCGGCAGAATCTCTCGATCAGGGATCAATGATGTGAAACCTCTGTCGAAAGCGAAGAGACCTACCATTAAGGCATGCAGGTTCCAAGGTACTAAATGATTTCTAAGTCTCATTTCCGGATAATGAGTTGGAGTCAACGGAACAAGACTCATCACAGGAGAGCCTTGATGTATCCCCCATCAATGACATGAAATAAGTAACAGATTTTGAGGATGAGATAAAGTATGAATACGAGTCGAAACAGACACAGGGAAGGCCGACATAGTAAGAATGGACAACTGCAGATGGCTGACTCAATAGAGGGCTCGTGTGAAATTCTCTTGAACATATGAAAGACACGACCAAGGACTTGGCAACATTGACTCAAAGATGACCCAATATATGACCTTGTAGCAAGTCGAACGAGAGACAAATGGATTTCCCAACCCGAATTCAAATGATGAACAAGGGGTGTCATGTTCAAGAGTGACGCTTACTGCCATTAATATGAATATGAAAACACATCCCTTTCCCAAAATTTCCCCCACCATCTCTGGTGAGTACCTCTTTATTTTTACACAAGCTTGAGGAGGATAACATATGCTTGTCGATGTTAGCTCATCCTTTGGACGAGTCCCTCAGAGTATGTTTAACAAACCCTAGGAAGGAGTGGTTTGGTCCCATTGTGGGTCTTTCGTTGTTTGTTTAATGAGTCCAAGGATAGAAAACTTGGGGGTTTTCATGTTTTGAGAGTCTAAAAAACACTTAAAGAGAACTCTCCCAGTTCCTTTTTTGTAAATAAGTTCGACGAGACCGAAAAAGTGATAAACTATCGCTCGTCGAACGTTTTCTTCAGATACGTTAACGAGTGTGAAGAGAACAAGATCGCTCGACAATCTTTTCATTTTTATGGAGCATGAAAAGAGCTTAAAGGATACTCCCTTAGGTTCGTTGTTTTCATGTTACCATAACGAGTACGGAAAATACAAGAAAAAGTATACTCGGTTACGTTCTCATATATTTTCGAGCGCGAGAACGAATGAAGACTCAGCTCAAGGTTTTTCATACAAAAACCCTAAAAAAGTAATTGTACATGCAACAAAATGAAAAGAACAATACCCGTACCCCCTCATTTGGACTTCGAAGTTACCATATCTGTGGAAAACCATACTCACAAGTCTATAAGGGCATTAGGTTTTATAAGAAAAATAAAAAATAATATAAAAAATCAATAAAAAATAGTAAAAAGTGAATAAATATGGGTAAAAAGGACTTTTTACTATTTCATTGTGATTTTGCCAAAAACTTGCCCAACACACCTCATTTTCCCCCAAATTTCTTTGCTCGATTGCGGGAGGCACAAGCGATCATTTGGCGAACCGTTTTAGCCAACGAGGTAAGCTCTTGATCCTTCAACTTTTCCATGGTTTAGTTTTGGTGTTTATTGGCATTTTTTTTATTTTTGAAGTCCATTTTTAGGGCCGACCATGCACTCAAGAATTCTCCCAGGCGAGCCGTGCGAGACCTACGAGAATCTTGCTCTGTGCCAAAGTCTCACCTGCGAGGGCCAAAACGTGGATTTTAAAGTTAAATTTTTCTCAATAAAAATTATGCAAAAGTTTAAAACAAGTTTCTAACTATTCTCTCATGTCTCTTGTGCAGGTGTTTGACCATCACAATGCTGGAGTGGCGAGAAAGAGAACATGAGGAGGATGATGCCATTGTCGGGAATGACCCGGGTACAGTCACTGCCCTCTGGGACTGTGGGTTATTGAAATTCTTCAGGATTCCGGGCATGAGAGCCCAACTCAGGTTGTTGGAATACCTGGTCCATATGTGGGATGTGGGCCAACAGTTATTTCACGTGGGAGTCCATACGCTGACCCTAAATATCGAGGATATCTATTTTCTAACGGAGTTGTCATAGCATGGATACCATGCTACTTTGACCAGAGGAAGAGGCGACGAGCTCCCTATGAGTGAGTATTGTCACCAGTATTGTGTTCCCGAGGCAGAGAGGAGAAAGGGTAAGGTTGCTATTTGGGGGGTCCAAGATTTGACCCTGCAGACCATCTTGTTCACTATCACACACATGGCTGGGAGAACGGCTCCACACATGGCTCTCCAGAGATACTTCCAATATTCCATAGAGTGTATAGAGCCTCGAGTCTTCAACTGGTCAGATGCAGTTCTCCGCAGTATGAAAAGACAATTGATGAAGTGTCGAAAGGGTGACTTGAAGTAGTTTGGGTACAGATCACTTTTGGTGTCATTCTTCCTCGAGAGGGTCCCACTATTGCGACTACAGGTTGATTGGGGTTTACCGGCCCCACGATATCCAAGGATGCTGAGGTGATGCAACCTCATGGATCGACACGTAGTTGGGCCTATAATCAAGTACAATGATTCATTTTTTGACTAGTTAAGGCCCCAGATGTTGATGATTGACGACTATGCATACACTGGTTTGGATTTTCGAGGGGATCCGGATTTGGCCCTGCCTGAGGATGCTCAGTGGGGTGATTTAGGTAAGAAGTACACATTTTGTTCTTTTTAAATGTTTTTGCAAGTTTTATCATATGAAATGTTTTTATGTTTGTCCAAGAACTAATCAAAAAATAGCTTTTTGATGACACAGTTGTGGGGCCATATCGACCTCCAGGAACGTCTCCTATTCAACAGCGAGGAGAGGCGGCTTCAGTGGTGAGATGGGATGCTGAAGACTATGAGGCAATGGAGCAGAACTCGGAGGGGTTGACTGCGGACATCCCAGATATTACTATTGGGGAGATCCCTAGACGTTACTAGTGCCATACTGTGGGCGTGCCCGAGTCTATCATTCGACTGCTTCGTAGGGTAGCCTGAGCAGTTGTGTGTTATTGTGAGCATCATCCATGATGCTATTTTGAAGAAGCTATGGGCTTCATATTTTGAGATTTTGGTCCTTGGACAGAAACTTTTTGTAAAAACTTTTGATCGTTATATACATATATACGACTTCTACTGGCTTATTTTGTATTGTGTGATACATGTGATGTGTGATTGGTTTATAAATGGACCAAATGTCTTTCTAACACATAGTTAGATAATGCATCAGTCAATGTATTTAGACATCTAGGAATGTGATGATACTCAATATAATCAAAATAATGTTCCAAGAGGTGAATTCGTAAATATACCCGTAATAAAGTAGGACTTCGAATAACATAGACATAACTTAGCTGTAGTACTACTAGCTGCAAATTGAGTCGTATAACCAGGTGGTGGATACCAAGCGAAATAGCATCAATCAACAATTCGACGACGGTGCTATATTCTGCAATATTATTGGTCGCACGACCAAGGCACACACATCGTAGAATGATAAGTTCATTTGTAGGTGCGTAAATTTCCCATGCAGCAGAAGCAAGGTTCTGAGTACTATGACTAACGCCATCAATGAAGCTAATGTGGGGTAGCGAAGAATCTGACATCTGGAAACCAAGCACAATGTAACATAAGCGGTCGAGGGCAGAGACCAAATAATGAAAAAGCATACTACAGTAACACACAAAAAGTATGATACAATAAAATACAAGCACTGATGCACAGGTGATCTTAGGCATATTACTTCTTTAAGTACAACCCATTTCTGGGTTCACTCAAAGGGATATCGTCGTAGTCCACCAACTCGTAAGCTCCTTCTCCAAAACTCGTTTGACGATATAAGGACCTCGCCACATAGCTTCAAATTTTTCAGCTCCTAGCATATCTCGATCTTGTTCATAAAGGAGAACCAGATCACCTTCGGGGAAAATGCGTGACCTAATATGTTTGTCATATTGGGCTTTGACACGTTTCTTCTGGGATTCTATAACTAGGGTGGAATCGTGACGGGTTTCATCTAATTGCATGAGATACAACATACGTTCTTCTTCGGTAGAAGTATTTGGGAGAAGTTTGAAGGCTAGTTTTAGGGAGGGTATCTCACATTCAATTGGCAAGATGGATTCTAGACCATAAACTAACTGGAATGGTGTAAACCCGGTAGTAGACTTAACGAATGTCCGTTAAGCCCACAATGTTGAAAAAAACATCATGTGCCAACTCGTTTTGTGAATCCCTATCATTCGTCAAAGCATGGTAATGAGGACCTTGTTTATTTCTTCGACTTGGCCGTTGGCTTGTGGGTAAGAGGGTGTTGAGTTTTCATCGAGAAGACCCAATTTTTCAGTGATTTCGGACATCATGAAGTTTCTAAAGTGGCTACCATGATCAGTAATGATAGCATGAGGAACACCAAAATGAGAAATGATGTGATTGAATATGAATAATGTTGTAGTCCTTCCGGTATTGTCGAATGTTGGCATCGCCTCGGCCCATTTTGTAAAATAATCTACGGCTACAATAATGTATCCATTCCCCCCGGTCGAGTGAGGGTGACATGTCATGATATCGATACCCCATTTCGCAAAAGGACCAACGGAGACCACATGATGTAGAGGAGAAGGGTGTGATCGTATTTTATTGTTGTAGGTTTGGCAAGCGTGGCATTTTTGGACGACAATTATACAATTGTTGAATAAAGAAGGCCAAAAATGACATGCTCGTAAGATCTTCTCGGTAGTAGCATACCCAGACATGTGACCACGACAGGCTCCAGAATGGTAGTCATTGAGGGCTTTCTCGGCTTCATCAAATTTGTGGTAGCGTTGAAAAATGGAGTCAATCCCACGACGATAAAGAGTATCACCGAGGATAATATACTAATGGGTTTGGTAGCATATTCGATGGCGGTCAATGCTAAAAAAAGTGGGATGGAAAGTCTGGGTCTGGAGATATATGATGATATCTCTGTACCAAAGGTCATCATAACTAATCAGGAAAAGGGATTCATCGGGTAATGAATCGATTGCTACATTTTTCGTCTCAAAGCAGGGGAGGTCGCATATCAACTCGGCAAACACCAAGGATTTCTTGGACTTAGTGTGTTCGAATTCTAAGTCAAACTCCTGGAGTATTACGATCCATTTGGAGTATTTTCCCCCTAGCAATTGGCATGTAAGAATGTGCTGCATAGAGTTGCAGTTAGAAATTACCATAGTCTTGATAGAGAGGATATAGTGTTGGAAATGTTGAACAACTTGGATGGCTGCCAAGGCCAGTTTTTCAACATGTAAATACTTGGTTTTGGTATTCGTGAGACTCTGACTCAAGTAATAAATGACATGTTCATCATGAGAGTCATCCTCCTGGACGAGAACCATAGCGATGGTATAGTCTGAGGCTGCGAGGTAAAGGAAATAATCATGACTGTAATTAGGTGGGAAGATTAAAGGGGTATGTGTCAAAGATAGTTTCAAAGCCTCGAAAGATTTGTTGGCAGTGGTATCCCATACGAACTTAGAACCTTTCTTGAGCAGTCGCGTAAATCCAAGAGTTAGCTCAGCATAGTTCGAGATGAAACGATGGAGAAGTTTGCCTTCCCTTGCAAACTTTGTAACTAGCGAAGTGAGGAAGGAGGAGGAAGATTGAGAATCACCTCGACCTTCAAAGGATCTACCCTGATCCCTTGACGTGAAACAATAAATCCCAGAAGTCGGTCGGATTCTACGTAAAAAACACATTTGTGTGGATTCAAGCATATATGGTAAAACCGACATCGAAGAAAAATGGCGCAGAGGTGTATTGGATGATCTACATAGTGCATGGAATGAGCTGGTAAGTCATTGAGATATGGCTGCACAATGTGCTTTATATCATGGAAGGCATAAGACATAGCATGTTGAAAAGTTGCGCCGACATTCTTTAAATGAAATGGAAGTTTCCGATAGGTGAAAGTGCCCCAAGGACAAATAAAAGTGGTCTTGTGTTGGTCCACAGGTACGATATTGATTTGATTATATCACGAGAAACCATCCATCAGAGAGAAGATTTCACTTCCGGCATAATCGTCGACGATCTGGTCAACGAAGGGGGTAGGAAAGTTGTCTTTGGGACAAGCTTTGTTAATGTCCCTATAATCAACGCACACGCGGATTGTGCCTTGTTTCTTGTCAATCGAAACAAGATTGGAAACCTAGTCAATTAGAGCCACAGGGTAAATAAACCCATCTTTGAGAAGTTTCTCAACTTCAAGCTTAATAGCGGTTGCTTTACGTGGGTGGACCGGACGAAGTCATTGTCGGACGGGTTTAGCACCTGGGTATGTCTTAATCTCATGTGCCACAATGTCGAGGTCAATCCCCAACATTTCTTCATAGCTCCATGCGAAGACGTCACAAAATTATTGGAAAAGAGACTTGTCGGTGACAACTTCGTCATAGGAACACGAAGCTCCGATATGCACATTTTCAACAACTCCAGGTGAGATATTACTTAAGTTCCCTTCGTAGAAAATATCGTTTGTAAACTCGGGAATGGTAGAAATGACGACAACGGTCGACGTGGTCGAGATCCATTGGTAACCCTCGATGGTGTGTTGTTCCAGGAAGAGGATGGAACAATGTTGTCCATCATCCCAAGGGGTGTCTTCCATGGACATAATAGACATAATCATCTTGTCCGTGGAAAAAATGACGCAGAATGGATTTGGAGATAAATCACCAAGAGAGGGGGTAGAAGGGGTTTCCGATTGAATGGATTGATAAGCGGATTTGACCGAACTTAAAGGCATTTCGTCACCATAACAAAGATGATCGTCAAGGTTGGGTACCATCCATGGGTCGTAAGATGTAGGGGTTCCGTGAACAGATGTGGAGATTATGTTGATCGAGGAGACAAACGGATGTGGAACATCAAGTGGTGGGATGGGGAAAGTACCCATTAACGAGGAATCTTTAAGAATACCCACACCGTCGTTCTTGTATCCGGGGGGGGTTTGCAATGAACGTTACGTTGCCGATACATGCATCAGAGTGAAAGAAGTCCAATTGGTCGACAATAACTACTTTTCCTTGATGTGGGAAACGCACGACATGGAAAAGAGTTGACACAACTGCACGCATAGAATCAATCCAACTACGGCCAAGTAGAAGGTTGTAATCGAGAGGAGCGTCAAAGATCTCCACTTCAACTTGGACCATTTTGACTTCTAACGTAATAGGCAATGAAGGGAGGACACCGTAAGGCTTAAAACCAAATCCATTGAAGGATTTTAGAGTGTTGTGGGATTCAATCAAAGGAGGAGAGTTGATGGCTTTCCAGCAAGTAATAGACATCACACAAGTCGAGGCACCCTCATCAATAACCGTTCTACAAATATTTTTTTCGGAGACAATAACTTGTATTTGGAATGCGAGTTGAGGGGGTAACCTTGGAATGTAATCTTCCAAGTCAAAAATTATTAAATCCGTATCCATGGGGTCGATTCCAC
>SNQJ01S0003553.1:161780-203462 GCA_010110895.2 Picea sitchensis | reverse complement strand
CCCTTGCTTGAACATCTACAAAGCATTTCAGTCATCAGTTCACATCTTCTAACTTCATACTTTGGGGGGCATTCTGTTAGACGTCAAAATTTCTCAAATGGATAAGTGTCGCATTGTCCCTATCAATTGTCGTAAGTGTCGCATCTTCCTTACAACTTTCGCAAGTGTCGCAAGTTGATCACTAGTGTCGCAAACGATGTTCAAACATGATGCCATGATAACGACACTAAGGAGGCACTTATGACATCTCACATGACTGATTCGAAGGAGGAGAACTGGTTTACTGGGATCAAATGACTCTTGACACCTGAAAGGAGCCCTGAAACAGACGTTTGGAGAGGGAACGCTCCCCTAACTCAGCTGCAGGAGCGCTGGCGCTCCCCTATCATGCTTCAGGGAGCGTTATAATGCCTCCCAGAACCTTTTGGAGGAGCGTTGCTCATCTTAAGGGCGCCGACGCTTCCCCAAGGCTTGCCAAGGATCGCTACAACACTCTGAGACCCCTTTTGAAGGAGCGCTCCCTAATCTGGGTCAGTTGTTAGCCCGTTGAGAAGAATAAGGGGAGGAACATTCGAGATTAGGAGGCAGTTGTGCTCGAATTCTTGTTTTCATCAACAGATCGCTGATCTATGGCGAAGGTTCCCAACTGGTTCTAAACATAACTCAAGAGGTTAGGCTCCCCCCAACCTATATAAATAGGCTCTATGATGGTGGAGGGGGAGAAGAATTGAACATATGAAACTTATGATCTTGAAGGGAATTTGCAGTCAGCCAAAGGAGAGTGATCAATGAAGCTGCTGTTATCTAGGTTGTGGATCTTTCAGGCAAGGGTTAGACGAAGAGGACTTGACGAAGATGTCGCATTCGCATCTACGATTGTAAGTACTGCTGTCATTATTCTAATTAATATGACACGCTTGGCCTGTTTCTTTCTAGTTTGTGTCTGATGTTACAAGAACTTATCATTTAGTGATAGATCTGTTTTCAAGCTAATATCAATAGAGTAGGAAGTGGTCGTATCTTGTTTTGCCCGAAGAACTCAGTGAGGAGCAAAGAGCTGGAGCACAACTCGGAGCGTGTAGGGACACACGTCGATAACAGGTACTTCTACCATCCTTCCTTCTCATGTGTTAGTTTAGATAGATTCGAAAGAAATTCAGTGTCCACGTTAAGCACTTTTCTGTCTAGGGTTAAGGTCAAGCCTTAGAGGTGATCTACCTGTCCGCAGGGAGATTTTCCTACAACAGAGGGTGTGTGGCACCTTCATTTGTGATGCAATTTTTCCAAGCCCATCTTCTTTCCATTCTTTATTTCTTTCATGTTTTAAGGAAAAAGTTGAAGGCCAATGTCCTGGATTGGTGTCCAGATAACGACAATGTCATTCACAAATACCTTGTGGAAATGAGAGGGTTGGTTCGTGATGAGACCCCCTTTCTCTCAGTTGTGTAACTTAGAACCACTACCCTGGCTTGGTGACCAGATGATCGTAATTCCATACCGCTAAATACCCATGATCATGATAGGCCGACTCATGATGAGACCTCTCATCCTCGAACTAACCCCTTAAGCATTCACTATCATTTATTCTTATGTGTGTCCCCCATTTCTTATAGAGAAGTGTTTCATTTCTTTCTCGGGGATCCTTGGGTGAAGCATCTAGAAGGTCTATATTTAGGATTTTATCTTTTTTATCCAACAACAATCCCTCTGGTCCTTCACCCCCTTCTTCCCATGAAATGAGGTACATGCCCTTCTTAGGTCACTAAAGTCAAATGGCCTAGAAGAAGACAATATGATGGGAGTGTAATGAGCGGAAAGTGCTAAGTGTGGTTGGGAACAGTACGATAACCCCTCAAAACGGTGTGATCTACAAACCTCCCCCCAAAATTAGTCATTTTTCTAGAGGTTGGTTTATGCTTGTTTTCTCAGAACAATCACATGCAGCAATGGTACTTCAAAAAATTTGGTTCATCGACTCTTCTCTGATCCTAATGAAGCTATGGAACCCTACTTTCGACGTTGCAAGTGAAATGTTGGACTCCATCCCAATATGGGTTCGACTGTCAGGTCTTCCCGACCCTCACCTTTGGAATGAAAAATGCTTTCAAGCAATTGGGAATTTTCTGGGGGAATTCTTAGTTGCATATATGGGATTCGTAGAATCCAGGGAGATGTCGGTGGCAAGGATACTAGTTCTACTACACATCAGAGAAGGGATTAAGGAATTCCTTAACTTGATAGATTTGGGAAGGACTAGCATTCAAATCCTAGATTATGAAGGGGTTACTTTCCATTGCAGGAGGTGCCAAGAGTATGGGCACATTGTAAGGATTGAAAGTCCACTTTGAAAGAGAGAAGGAACAACCGGTTTACCTTGGAGTACAGATCGGATGGGGGGTGATCAAAATTTTTAGGATTCAACACTCCCTCCTCGGGGTCGGTTTCAGGGGGTACTCCACCTTGTGATCCAGATGTGTCACAGATATTAGAGGCAGAGGTATCGAAAGTACATGAAGGTGATTCAATGGCTTTAGTCCCAATTGTGAGAGATTTAGTGGTTTCAGAAGTCTGCTTGGAGGTCGTTCCACATTTTTTGCTCGACAACCTTTTGGGTATGCATCTTACTATATCCCGACTAGTAAATGGTTTTTTTAAAGATTTTAAATTTTCATTGGTGGACGGTGGTCACTCCCTTCATAATCTTCCCTCTTCAAACTTTTTGGCCTTAATCCCTCCTCTCAATCCCCCGCAATCGTCCCTCCAGCCTTTTCCCAACTCTTCTATTGGTATGGACTCCCCACTCAGCTCACCAGTCTCCCGGTCATCTGCATATTCTTCTTCTGAGGAGTCTAAGGATTCAATCATTCAGTACGAACTCCATAACAGAAAAGTATTCATTCCCAATTCAGACCACATAGGGTTGGGACCAAATCCATAGATTCTGAAAATAAAAAAGGGACGAGGTAGAAACTCACATCTCTCCAAGGCACAATCCCGAGCACTGGTCGACATTGCATCCGGGAGACAAAATTCAATTGTAGGGGCGCCTAGAGTAGCGAAAACCCTGCTAGGGGTTCCCCCATGAAACTTATTACTTTCAATTGCAGGGGTTTGGCGAGTCCCCCAAAAAATTCTGCACTAAAGAGGTTTGTTTTGTTACACCGACCAGATATTGTTCTTTTTCAAGAAATTCTAGCAGATGAAGACACAACTACAAAAATTCTATCTGCCCTCTTCCCAGGTTGGTTTTTTCTGGGTGTGGATGCTAGAGGTAGGTCATGTGGCTTAGTCATCGAATGGAGAGATAGATGTATCAAAATTTTAAACTCCTGGGCATTTGACATCCGTCTAGGGGGAGATTTTTTGGTGGAAGGTATTGGAAAGGTGTTTATAATAATTAATTTTTATGGCCCCCATACATACCGAATCACTTTTTGGGAAAATTTGCTTGGTAAATATATTTTAAAGAACGATCTCCTAATTCTAGGGGGAGATCTAAAGTTCTCTTTGGGGGAAGCTGAAAGTTGGGGTCCCTCAGCCCACCGAGACAACCAAGCAGGATTCTTCAGTCACCTATTGGCCTCCAATGGACTCATTGATATATCTCCTTTAAAGCTATTACCCACTTGGAGGAATATGAGGGTAGGGGAGGCTCGTATTGCAAAAAGGTTGGATCATTTTCTGATCTCTGAACCTTTATCATTTCTTCCTTTCCAATTTCGTCAATGGATTGGTAGTGGAGGCGAATTAGATCATTCCCCAGTTTGGTTGGAAATGGAAGGAGGACCCCAAAATCCTGCAGTCCCCTTTAAATTCAACTCCTCTGGGTTGAAAGATGAGAGTTTTCAACAATTGGTCAAGCCCAATTGGACTGACATAAGGGACTCAGAAAGTACTCTAGCAGGTATTCAATTTGAGACAAACCTCAAAAGAATAAAAAAATTGGCTATCCCTTGGGAAAAATCAAAACATAAACTAGAGGAACATGAACTCCAAAGTATAGAGGATCAATTGAGGCTTATACAAGAAGATTCAGAGTCAGGATTCATGATAGATTTGGCTCGAGACAATTTGAAAAGGCTTGAATCCAGGCTTAGACTACTGTTGGCAGAACAATAGGAAACGTGGAGACTAAAAAGCAGAGCTATCTGGCTTGAGAACGACGATGAAAATACAAAAAAATATCAATACTATTCTAAGGGGAGGAGAGCATAAAACGCTATCTGGAGTTTAAAGGATCAAGCGAGAAGATCTAGTACTTCCTTTGAAGGTCTAGCAAATTTGGGTAAAAACCATTTTTAGAATTTGTTCAAAGTGGACAAGAGAGTAAATATTGCAGAAATTATAAAGGTGGCATTATACCTCCCAAGATTCATGAATGAACAAGGGAACCAAGATTTATTCATTGAAGTCACATAAGCGGAGGTTAAAGAAACACTACTTAGCTTCCAGAAGAATAAAATCCCTGGTTCAGATGGATGGACAATAGAATTTTTCAATGGCAGAATCTCTTATCAATGGCATAATCCGTGGACCCTTCAATGCTACTTTCTTAGCTCTCATCCCTAAGGTAAATGATCCTCAATCTTTTGATGATTTCAGGTCAATCTCCTTGTGTAATTGTATTTACAAAATTATTGCCAAAATCATAACTCTTCAACTAAAGCCTTTTCTATCAGAGGCCATCTCGAAGGTCTACATAAGCCTAGAGACTGCAAGATCAAAGGGGGAAATCCTAAATATTGACCTCTCAAAATCCTATGATAGAGTGAGTATGGCTTATATTCGACTTCTTCTTACTCATCTCGGTTTTCAAGTCCCCTTCATAAAATGGGTGATGGCATGTATATCTTCGGTCTCTTTTGAAGTCCTTATCAATGGGGCAGATTCACCCTTTTTCATCTCAGAAAAGGGGTTTGCGTCAAGGTTGTCCCTTTTCCCACTTATTTTTCTTCTGGTGGTCGAAGGACTGAGTAAAGCTATAGACTCAACAGCCAAGGCAGGGAATTTCCAAGGAATCCAATTTGCACTTGGGATGTGGATCACTCATCTCTTCTTTGTGGATGATGTTCTCATTTTTTGTGATGGGCGAGTGGGAGATGCAAAAATTTTAGATGAAATTTTAACCCTTTTTCGACTGGTTACAAGGATGATAATAAATGCTTAAATATCAACCATCAACACCTCCAAAATGGAAGAAGAGGAAATGGAAGTTTATCAGAGGTTGTTTCCTTTTACATTTCAGGATGTCTCAGAAGGGATAAAATACTTGGTCTTTCAGTTAAAGCCGAACAATTATAGGAAAGAAGACTGGAAACGGTTGATAACAAAAATAGAGAAAAGATTAAATGGATGGAGTTTTAGGTGGTTATCTAGAGCAGGAAGACTCACTCTGACCAAATATATTCTGGAAGCCATACAAGTTTATTGGATGTCACTAGCATGGATTCCAAAATGGGTGATAGAAAAAATCAGAAGGATATGTTCTCGATTTATTTGGTCTGGGTCTAGAGATAAGTACACCCAAGCCTTGGCAAAGTGGGAAAGTATTGCATTGCCAAAATCTCTAGGAGGTTGGGGGCTCAAAAACGTTTTCATGTTTTCCAAGGACCTTGTAGCAAAGGTACGTTGGCGGCTCATTTGAGTTTCCAGTCTGTGGACTCTAGTAGTCACACAAAAATACATATCCCCAGTTATAGTAGAAGATTGGATCAGAACCCCAAACAAATTTGCATCAAACTGCACGATTATTTGGAAATCGATGATTTCCTCGTTCTCAGTGGTAGGGGACAATCTTCAATGGAAGGTAGGTAAAGGAAATCATCTTCGCATTGGAGTCTATTCTTGTCCAGGATGGGGGAATTATCATATTCTATAGGAGGAACTAATAGACTAGCTTCACATGCAGGGTATCTTCTATCTCTCTCAACTAGTCTATCCTCTTTCAACAAATCTATGGAACCAAGGATGGAAAAATTCTAGTTCACTAGGTTTAAAGGGGAATTCTTAAGACATGATGAGAAGCTATATTGTAGCACTCAAAAGAGGACATATAAGACTCATAGATAGGGAAGATGAATTAGTTTGGAAAAAAGATCCCATCGGCTCCTATACTCCAAAAGTTGGATACATAGTGCTAAATATAGACCCAATTCAACAAAATCCCAGATGGTGGTGGAAAGGGCCTTTGGAAGATGAAATGTCCCCAAAAATCCAAAATCTATATGTGGGCAGCAATAAACAATCGAATCCCAACTTGGGATAACCTAAATAGGCGTCATATAGAAGGTCTGGGGAGATGTGATCTTTGTAAAAATGCAAATAAATCCACTTTTTATATACTCATCACTTGTCCTTTCACCATGAAAGTCTGGACATAAACTTCCTTAAGCCTCAGGCATAACTACATATGGAATGAAGATTCTTTGTAGTTGGCTTGGAAAAACTGGTCTTGTGACCCAAGAAATAAGGAGATAAAAGCACTTCCTCTTTTAATAAGTTGGGGAATCTGGCTAGCAAGGAATATAGAGATTTTTAAGGAAAAATCATCCATTCCAGAAGTAATCGTAGCACAAATCCTATCAATCTTGTCTCATTTTACCCAGACCAAAGTTGCACTAGCTTTACGGCTAAGACAACATGAGTATATTGATTTTTCAAAACCTTGGGCTTTTTTTCGATGGATCCCCTCAGAACACAAACTGTGGAGGAGGAGTTATTCTATATCTTTCAGAAAACCATTTTCATTTAAAAATGGGGTTGGGAAGGGGGGAAAACAACTATGTTGAACTAATTCCGTTGAAGCTACTACTTCTTTTCACTAGAGAAAAAGGAATACAACAAATACAAATTTTTGGGGACTCTATGAATGTCATTAATTGGGAAAGAAAGCATCAAACTTGTCACAATATATTTTTTTGTCCTATTCTGGAGGGAAGTTTTTGTTTGATGGACACTTTTGATACTTTGGTTATCTCTCATGTATACAGGGACATGAACTTGGTAGCAGATTCATTGTCCAAACAGGGATTGTTGCTCTCGCTGAGACAATGGCACATAACAAAAACAAAAGGGGAAGACTCAAATTCCTTTTATCATCAACCTTTTATAGAAGATCGAGTTCATTTACAGGATTGAAGACAGGAATGAAGTCCAAAAAAAAATTTCACCAAGTTTTGATCAATGTCGGTTTTCTCTCTTTTTCGGCCTCTTCATGGATATTTCTATCTACTTTTTGCACAACACTTTACACTTGAATTTTTATTTCAACAACAACACAATGAATGGACATTATGAACAGAATTTGGGCACCAACTGAGGGTGCCAAGAAACTACAATTGATCTGGTTTTTAGATATCTCTATTTATAAAGGAGGTCTTTTTTTTGTTGACAATATTTTTCCACCTTGTTCTGGGTGAGGTTTATGTGGTTTCAATGGTGGACAAGGCAATGTGGACTCACAAAAGGCAACTAATTTTAATGAACATATATGTGATGATATGTGGTTCTTTTTTTTTACAGTCATTACACACATTTTTCGTGTGTTATGCTTAAGAAGCACCTACAAAATGTAATTTTGTCTCTTATAAAAAATAAAATTGTGTTTTTTTCTTAAAAAAAAAGAGACTAAATAATTGAACCAATTATATCAATTTATTTTCATTAAAATTAAGCTAAATTAATAGAGAATTTTTCTTATTTATTTTGTAAACTATACAAACTTTATTTTGATGTAATAATAAAAATCAAATGTAAGACTATATTATTATCTAGGTTGTAGTGTTAATACCACCACTTTAAGACCACATGATATAAGTGATATCAATACCACCACTTTAATACCAAGTAATGTTAATAGGACCACTTTAACACCACATGATATAAGTGGGGTCAACTTGTGGCACTAAAAGATGGGTTTTCTTATTGTAACATAAAGCTCGTGCAATAGATAGAATTTTTATTTTTTATTTTTATGTAATAATAAAAATCCACTACAAGACCACACCACAATATTATGAAGAGGTGTGGTGTTAATACGACCACTTTATTAATATAAGTGATACTAAAACATTGGTTTTCTTGTTGTGATTAAATAATTGAAACATTAAATAATTATTTATTTTCATTAATATTAATTTTTAAATTATTGTAAAACAAATTATTTTATTTATTTTTAAAACAAATTATTAAAATAAAAACTTATTTATTTTCAAGACAAATTAATAAAATAAAAAAACTTATTTATTTTATAAATTAGATAAAATTTAAATTTATTTTTTATATAATAATAAAATTTGACTTTAAAACCATAATGTTATTCACATGTGTGGTGTTAAAACCTTTAACATCAAATGCTAAAATGATATTATTACCACCACTTTAACATTATATAATAAAATGATATTAACTTATAATATTAAAACAAATATCTTATTAAATAAATATAACATATTAACATAATAATTTTGTTAAATTTTGATTTAAAATTATTATTTTTTATTTAAATATTTAATATAAAAATTAATACAACATAACATAATAATTTTGTTAAAATTTGATTTAATTTGTTTTTTCTTATTTAAATAATTAATATAAAAATTAATTAATAAATATAAAAAAATTAAAATATATTTTTAATATATATTAACAATTTATTTTTATAAATCTGTATATGATTATTTAACCATATAAACTCATTAATATAAAGCAAATCTCATTAATACAAAGTAAATGAGTTCTGATTATGTAGTTTAAGTAGCAATTGCAATTCATTGGAGGAAAGATTGTCAAGTCTCCAAATTAGTATTATGTAAAATTTTCATTATTATTTCAATTTGGATCATATTTATGTGTAGATTAATTTGGATCCCTCCAATAATTATACTTTAGATTAATTTGGATGCTTTCCTTGATTATATTAAAGATTTAATTTGAATCTTTTCAATAATTATAATAAGGATTTTTTATTCTTCACTTTAATAAAGCATATGTTTAATTAAGTGGATATGTATATGTTTAATTAAGTGGATATGTTGTGAACATATTTTGTATTTCATATTATTTTGTATTGTTTTATTAGTCTATCCTTTTATATGTAATATATATAACATATGTTATATGTTAGTCTGTGTTTTTGTATGTATTACATATAACATATTCTTCACTTTAATATGGTATATGTTTAATTAACTGGGTATGTTGTGAACATATTTTATATTTCATATTATTTTGTATTGCCTTATTAGTCTGTGCTTCTATATGTAATGCATATAACATATGTTATATGGAATACATACAATTCTCCATTTCCAACTCACATTAATCTGATTTTCCATCTCCAAAGTTGTGTATTGATTAACCCACAGTGCACATTAATTACTAATATAAATTTCATCACGCGTATTAGGTTGGCATACGACGACTATCTAGTTGAGCATAAGACAACTATTTGGTTGGGAAACCTAAAAGCCAAACCAATACCTACACAATGATAATTGACAACTATCTAGTTGAGCATAAGACAACTATTTGGTTGGGAAACCTAAAAGCCAAACCAATACCTACACAATGATAATTGAAATGTGATTAATTCATTGATATGGAATTTAATAGAAGAGCGAAACCAATACCTAGCACAATGACAATAACATATTTTATATGTTATACATATAACATGTGTTATTTGTAATACATATAACATATCAAGGGACTATAGCAATGAGTCGGACATTGACTAGCTATTAGTTAACCCTTTGGCTTCGATTTTTTTAGCATTTCCAAGGTTAAACATTATTAACTCTTAATAATAATTTTATTGAAATTAAAATAAATTCAAAAACTTTATTTTTCTACCTCCCTAGTGGATTCAACTTTGATCTCTTATTATTGGACTTCAACTTTGATCTCGATCGAGAGGGTGATTGAGAGGGTGGTTGCATGTATTAATACAATTCTCCTCTCCATCTCCAAAGTTGTGTATTAATTAATCCACACTGCACATTAATTACTGATATAAATTTAATTCCATAATGTTGTTGGCATAAGACGGCTATCTAGTTGGGCACAAGACAACTATCTGGTTGGGAAATGGAAGAGTCAAACCAATACCTCGCACAATAATAATTGAAATGTGATTAATTCATTGATATTGAATTTAATCGAAGAACTAAACTAATACCGGGCAAAATGACAACTGAAATGTAATTAATTTAGTGATATTGAATTTAATGAATAGATTAAGTTTAATGCGTTCATTCTACAATTGTCCCTACATACATGCAATTAATTGAGTTTCATGAGTTGTCCCTACATGCAATTAATGGACTCTCATGACCCAGATACAAATTACATACATATTAGTTATTGTTTCGCTAGAGTTGTTGGAGTTGATCACTGCTTCACTGAAGTTGTTTTTAATCATTGTTTTGTTGGAGTTGATCATTGTTTTGTTGAATTTGTTGTTAGAATTGTCAATGCGGAAAACACAATTCACAGTGATAATTAACCATCACCCATATAATAATAGGCACAGGGATTTCACGTGGTTCACCCAAACGTTGGGCTATGTCCACCAAGCATAGGCATCGGTTGTTTTATTATTCGGATTATGGAGATTACATCAGATTTGCAAGACTCTCACACACTCAGTCTCTCAGAGTCGTTTTTGCCTCTACAGTCTTACATGTATTTATATACATTTACAATAAATTCAATAATAAATGAAATCCCTATCCATATTCTAACCTGGTCTATTTGGTTGTAACCAACGCAGAATAGTAGGATCCAAATTTGTTCTTGGTAATTCGTTGTCACCAAATCCTAACAATCTCCACCCTGACAACAATTAACCTGATACTTTGCTCCTTCCTTTTGTTCATCACCTTTCTGCAAGCCAAGAGAAGCCAAGCCACCACTGCAACTTCTCTAATAGAACTAGTTTCATGCTATTGCATGTGTGACTTGCACGAGTTTGGATTTCCTGAGGGGTCACTCCACCTCCAACATGTCTTCCACAACTGTGTTGTGAGACATATTTAGTGATAGTTCTCCTCCTATCCAAAACACCTGTAAAATATACATTACAGTTATCAAATGCCATCTTAGTGTAACCATTATAGGTGACATTTGTGCTTCTCAAACGCTAAAGCACCCATTTTACTGCAACACCTGAATCTGTCACGTATCTGACAACATCATTAGCATGTGAAACATTTGGTCTTAACCATTTCATCGCATACAACAGACCTCCTACTGAACTTACACGAGACATAACCTTTTCTTCTTTATAGACAAGCCCTATGCTTGAAGAAAACTTATAATGGAAAGCAAGAGGGATAAAAACCGGTTTTACAATGTTCATACTGAACTCCAACCACGTCTTACCATTAGCATCTCTATGTACTTCCATGCCCATAATTTGTTTTGCTGCTCCTTGATCCCTCATCTGAACTGTCCTGTCCACTCGAGTCATTTTCTTACTGATTTTATCCATGCTCCGGCTTGCATTGAGCATGTCATCAGCAAAGAATATCAAGAATGTGAATGTACTATAAAATGTATAGTCATTCCTACCCTTTGATAAATCTTGGCTCACTATGAAGGATTCAAACCTCTTGTATGTTTTCCTGGGTACCAATAGGCCATACAATGAATCATCTAGCATGCAAACAAATTTACTGTTGCGATCTTGAATCAACCCTTTTGGTTGTTCCATACATACTATATCTATGTCAATGATGACCTTGTGAGAAGTAGGATCCCACACACAATATCCCTTTATACCATTCATCATAACTTGCAGAGATATAAAACAAGCAAGAATTCAGAAACAAAGATTTTAATTCTGGAAATGATTTACCGCTTACCAGTACCTGCAATTCTTTCTTGCTCTTATGACCTTGATGCATCTGCCATAAACAATAAGATACATCTGTCACTTCAGATGCTACTTCAGTACCGTCTTCCAACTTATAAAGGTTATCAACCTTCGTTGCCTTCATCACTACTAAATTACCTTTCGACACTGTGAGAGCTCCACCTTGACCTGTATACTTATATCCACAAGAATCCAACACTCCGAATGAAATTAAATTTGATTTAATCTCAAGTACATATCTAACATCCGTTAATTCCCTAACAATACCATCGAACATCCTGATTCTAATACTGCTAACCCCAACAGTTTTACAACAAATACCATTTCCCGTAAACACTACACCCTCATCAACAAATTGGTAAGAAATGAACCAATTTCTATGTGAGCACATGTGGTACGAGGCACCTGAATCTAACTGTCATTCTTCTTGATATTGTAAATTACTAGAAACGGATAAAACTTGATCAATTATATCTGAATTTGCTACAACCAAATTTGCTTTCTTCGTAGAGTTTTCCTCAGATTCCTTTCTCTTCCAGCAATCGTTATTGAGATGTCCTGTTTTTCCACAGTACCAGCATTTTGGTTTACCCTTTCTGTGTCTTAACTTAGATTGAGAAGAACTTCTCTCATTCTGCTCTTTAGTTCGACCTCTGACCAACATCGCCTTTGAAGTTGAGGTTTCTTTACTAGATTTTCTCCTCATCTCCTCAGCCAACAAAGCTCCCACAACAGAGTCATAATCTAAAACTTATGTTGATCTAAAGCTAATAGAGGTTACAAGATTATCCCAAGACTCAGAGAACGAACACAATAGTGTAATAGCCTTATCCTCATCTTCGAATTTAACTTCCATACTAGTCAATTGAACTATAAGGGTATTGAAGGTATTTAAATGGTCAACAACTTTAGTACTTTCTTTCATCCACAAACTGTACAACTGTCTCTTCAAGTAGATTATGCTCGTCAAGGACTTCGTCATGTATAGACTTTCCAACTTGCTCCATAAGCCTGATGTAGTATCCTCTCCTACGATATTAAGCATAACCTCATCCGCCAGACATAAACGAATGGTACTAAGAGCTTTCGCATCCAAATCTTCTCATTCCCATTCCGTCAAGGCTGTTGGTTTCTTTGACTCAATGCTTGCCAGTGCTTTTTGCAACTCTTGTTGCACCAGTAAATCCCGCATCTTGAGCTTCCAGAACTCAAAATTGTTTTTACCGCTAAACTTTTCAACTTGAAACTTCAAACTCTACATCTTAACCATCAGCACAAAATCTCCTAATGTCCAAATCATTGCTTATAATAACCAAAACCTTTTAAAAAATAATGTAAAGAAACTTAATATTAAACAATAATTTAAAAAAGGTGACTCACCCATGTGACTTTCACGCTTTGACTCACCCACGTGATTTGACACTTTTTAATTAATTAAAAAACACCTTTTAAGCATCGGCCATTTAAAAAAGGTGACTCACCCATGTGACTTTCACGCTTTGACTCACCCACGTGACTTGGCACTTTTTAATTAATTAAAAAACATCTTTTAAACATCGGCCTCCGTATATTTTAATTCTTTAAACTTTTCAACCATGCCTCAAATTCCAAACAATATACCGTGCGAATAAATTAAAAAAAAATAAAAATCACGCCTTTTTTATTTAAGGGAGCCGCCACACCAACACTGGAGTGCGGGGAGTCCGCACCTCACCTAACACTCGCAACTCAATTTGTCATGAGAGGAGTGATAATTAACAATCACACATATAATAATAGACACGGGATTTCACGTGGTTCACCCAAATGTTGGGCTACGTCCACCAAGTATAGGAATCGGTTGTTTTATTATTCAGATTATGGAGATTACATCAGATTTGCAAATCTCTACGGACTTACATGTATTTATATACATTTACAAGAAACTGAATAATAAATGAAATCCCTATCCATATTCTAACTTGGTCTATTTGGTTCCAACACAAAATAATAGAATCCAAATCTATTCTTGATAATTAATTGTCACCAAATCGTAACAATTATTTGGTTTTTTACTAAATTTTCAAAGTATACTATTTGTAGCACCCACTCATATGTTGAATGATAATACAAGATTCTTGATCTTTATAATTAACCCTAGTTAGAAACAAAGAGTATGAGTGAAACGCTAAAAAAGGATCGAACCAGAGGTTTATTCTCTGCTCTCCATTACCCTTGCCATAAGTGTAGATATTGGTTTGGACTATATATGGCTCTCCAGATTCCCAAGAACTCGAAGTCTAATTCATCTCAGATTGTATCTGTATCGGAGTTCATTGCAAACACATAATTCGTTAAGAGTTGATGAATTGAGGGTTTTTTTGTTCACTGGTTATTATGTTACATAAACACGAAGCTCTTGCATATAAAGCAGTAACGGTTCCTGCAGAATCACCAGGAACGAGATTTACTTCCATGCTCATGTGTCCAAAAAATGCTTATTCATGGAAGAGAATCGAGACCCTAAGCAACAAATTTAGAAATCTGGATCAAATATTGCAGTCCAAACCCTCCTTCGAAAAGCTTAAAAATATCAATTAAAAAATAAGATGTGCAACCTAGCCTACCACGAGGTAAAAGGGAGTATCACTCTAAGTGACACAGGAAAACAAAATCTAATAAAAGTTTAATATTACTGATACATGTTTATTTTAATCACTGATATATGGAAAGTCGGAAATCTTTTTTTGTGTAATGATTGAATTAGTTAATTAAAAAAAAAATTAAATTTTCAGTTTTCCCTATTATGAAATTATGATTTAAAAAAATAAATAAAGATAACACTGTTAATTAGTTCCATGACAAAACTAATATAAAAAACTAATATAAAAGAATAAATTAAATTAAATTAATCTTACAATAAAATAATTTCCTCAAAATTTTATTAAAAATCAAATTCTGTATAACATATCAATCAAAAATTTCAAAACTCTATTACACATAGTAGAAAGTTTGTTCCACTATTAAATTATATTCAAATAATTAGGTTATAAAGGCCTTTGTGTTCCGATTCCAGAGGACTGGTCCAATTTCAGCTGAATGGTGTTCCCCGTTCTCCATTTGCCGAAGGTGTTCAGCACCCCATGTTACTCGAAAGGCCTCGGAAAATGTGGCTGGACGGGCTTGGACACCATTTTCTGAACGAAACCCAAACAAAGCAACCACTGTTCCGATGAAAACCTTTCCACAATTAGGACTTGAAATCTTCTGCCCCTTCATTACAGTCATTCCTGCAATGAACAAACTGATAGCAGTACAAAAAAAAAGATATTGGACACAGCAGCAAACACGTATTTTTATATGACTTCTCTCACTGTGCAGTCTCAGCATTATTGGCTTTCGTTTTCGGTAGGTATGATTGGCGGAACTAATATAGACGGTTCTACCAAGTTCTAATTGCAATTCGTTTTTCAGCAAACAAAGAAATAAAATCAGAATTTAAAAAATTACAAACAAGCTTTAGACAAAATGATTCCAAATTAGAACTCATACGGAAGGATTTTACCACAAACATGGACATAGCAGCATACTGAGAGGTGGAATCCTACACACAGCCTCTAACTTGTAGTGTATAGACATTCATTCCATAAAAGGGAATCTAGACACAGTTGAAATCTTGCAACTTATTAAATTATATAAGAATATTAAAAACAATGAGGTTTACTATCTCATAGGAAAAATATACTTAATTAAATTAAACCATTCAGTCAAACTTTTTTACTTTTACATTTGGTCAAACTTTTTTTCATCAAAACTAACCTAATACATAGATGCTTCTACATAAAAAAAAATATAGATTAGCACAGTCACATGATTGTGGTTGATAAAGGCAGAAAGATTTATTGAAGTAAAATTTGAATTGAATTTGTGTTTTATACATCTTTGTTAATTAGATAAATTTTTGTTAATTAAGTAAAAGTGACAATCATTGATATGGCAAGAAAATTATGAACATGAAATCTAAACAAAATGATTTAGGAAGACTACTAAAAATATACCAGCATCTTCAATTGCTTAATACTCATTCTCCATCCACATACATAAATATATATAGAACAATAAATATTTATAATAGTAAAAATAGCTAAACTTTTGTTGTAATAGAGGATCAACATTCACATCATAATATGAGACAGGACTCAAATTTAAACCTAGCACGACAAATAGAGTGATCAATGTAATGGCCGAAATGCGTGATGTCTAGTGCGGCGGTTTGTAAGCAGGAGCTGAAGGTGGAGCGTGGTACATTGAGTACAAGCTGCAGTAGGTCTGTATGACGGTCATGGCGAGAACCAAGAAGCCAGCGACAGGAGCGTAAAACTTCCAGCTGGACACATAGTCAAAAAGTCCCAGAAGCATCCTTTTGATTTTGCTCTTGTGATATTTTATCAAGAGCACAAGGAAGAGTCCTCTGCTGAGGTCGTCAGAATCAGGTCCCAAGTGGCCAGTGAAGAAGGGCTGACCCAAGTCGTTCCACATCTTGGCTATGTATTCGTCTGTTAACGTGTTGGCACGAATGACACGACGATCCCTGAGGACGCGAACATCTTCAGGAGTCTGGATGAGGCAGTCCATCAGGCTAACGTAACGCATCACGGTGTTGCCACGACTGGTGTCGCTGAACTCCAACGCAACCATGTTCCTCAAGAACACTTCCGTGTGGATTTCCCATATATTAATCCGTGGAAGGTAGAGCGTACCTGAGTATCTGTCGAATCGGATCTTGTATGGCTGCTTGGAGAAGGGTTTGAATTTGATACCGGCCTTGGCCAACTTCTCCGCGTTCAGTGCGATTTCACAGTTACGTTCAAACTTTGGAGTGGGGAGAAAATGACTGACCACTATAACAGGGAATTCGAGAATCATCTTTAAAATTTGCAATGCAGTCGGCTTGTCCTCCTTCTTTGTTATTTGTAGGAATGGCTCAACGAATTCGTGCATCCAACCCAGCAAATGCATCTTAGCATTAATGCTAATTGGTTTAGCATCTTGTTAAATATATTGTACCCTCAACAGTATGACCGTACACTGCCAGCTATACTGGACAGTTGTACTTTCTATTTTTGTCTTGCTTGAGCATATATAGCTCAACCATCTTACATTCTAATGGTCTGCTCTGCTGAACCGCGGTCTTGCCTTTGTACGTCTCCGCCGTTGAAATCTTAAGTTCCGCAGAAGAAGACGCAATATCTTTCTCCAGTTTGGAATGGTGATAAGGCCCAATGGACAGAAACTGCGGAATATAAGCCTCTGGTTTCATATTCAACAGAGGCGTCGCCACGCGCAGGATCGCATCCGCCTTTACACGACCATTCTCATCGTTATTTGCTCCAGAATTCTCCTCATCATTATTGAGCATCTCTCTAATTTGAATAACCCACTGATTCTGAAACACTAGAGGTTTCGCCATCACAACGTAATCTACTCTCCTCTACAAATGAACAGCTCCACTTCTTAAACGTCCAGATCAACTAAAAAGCAACACTTCGTATTTTCAGATTGTTTGATACTCATTCTCCATCCACATGCATAAATATATATAGAGCAATGAGATGGCAAGCAAGAAATTCAATGCAGGATTGTGCATATAAGCCTCTGGTTTAGAATATAAGCCTCTGGTTTAGGATTGTGCAAAGAAGATAATCTAAGTCCGTCCACAACTTAGCCTTCGGCGTATATTTATTGATAATGGAAAGATTTAATCTTTCTATTCATATGATTTAATTTGTTTAGAATATTTTTGTTTTATTAAAAGAGAATATAAGCCTCTGTTTTATTATAAAGAGAATATAAGCCTCTGGTTTAGGATTCTGCAAAGAAGATAATCTAAGTCCGTCCACAACTTAGCCTTCGGCGTATATTTATTGATAATGGTAAGATTTAATCTTTCTATTCATATGATTTAATTTGTTTAGAATATTTTTGTTGTATTAAAAGAGAATATAAGCCTCTGTTTTATTATAAAGAAAATATAAGCTTCTGGTTTAGAATTGTGCAAAGAAGATAATCTAAGTCTTTCCACAACTTAGCCTTTGGCGTATATTTATTGATAATGGTAAGATTTAATCTTTCTATTCATATGATTTAATTTGTTTAGAATATTTTTGTTTTATTATAAAGAGAGAGTTTTTATGCATACTATTTAGTTGGTTAAATGTTTTATTTTTTGGGTATTTTTATCAGATATTGGCTAAGTAAATTTAAACAAAATAGCTATTTTCTGTTGTTTAAATTGTATTTCTGAATGCATAAATAGATTTAGGAGGTTGAAAAACCTGTGGGACACTAGGATTATTCAAACTTAGCCACTCAAATCTGCAGATCCAACCATTCATCACAGGATTTTGGGCAAAATCAAACTTACATGAAATAGCCAAAAGGTAGAACGATTAGACTATTTTAGAACGTTTAGACTACTGCTGATTGAATTTGTTTAAAAATATTTTTTATCATAACAGAAAATTGATTGACCTTTAAGATTTTATAAATTAATTAATCATTATTAAGATTCATTAATGAAATTAGCTTGATAACCATGAATCAAATTATTTACTGTATCATTTGTTGGTAGTTTTTAAGAGTAGATTATTTACTGAGCCATGGATTTCCGTGCACCTTAATAAAAAATAGCCATGGATTTCCGTGCACCTTAATAAAAAATAACAGTAAAAAATCCAAAAAAACACATAAATAATAAGTGGGCTCAATTAATCAATCTACACAATAATCAAAACATGTATATAGTACAACTAGCATAGATCTATCTTAACTCTAGATCTATCAAGCATCCAAAAAGATCAAATCTATAAAGGAGGTGCAAACCTTTACTCTTTTCTCAAATTTTACATTATAAAAAAGATTTTCACCTCCAAAGATAAAAGTGAGACTAAATTTTCTTTAAGTAAAAATGATTAGTTGTATTTGCATGTCTATCCTTAATGTTTATTAACAACTAAATTATCATAAATTTTATCACCTTAAAAAAAAAATCCAAACTCTATAACACATTCGAAGACATTGAATGCCCCAAGATAATCCAAACTATATAACACTTAACTTTGCAAAAGGCCAAGGAATATGGGCACCGGTGCAAGAAAGAACATTCAAGGACATTGAATGCCCCAAGAGAATCCAAACTCTATAACACTTAACTTTGCAGGACGCCAAGGAATATGGGCACCGGTGCAAGAAAGAACATTCGAGGACATTGAATGCCCCAAGAGAACTACGGCATGGAATTTGACATTCTACATTACATTAAGTGTTTTTATGGTAATGTGTGTGATATGTGATACAAAATCCATACGTCAATATTTAATATTTAATGATATATTTAATATTTAATGATATAGAAAATTTTCTGAAATAAATATAACAATAAATAAAATTTAATTAGTTTCAAATTCTTAGTCTTAATGATTAATTGAATATCAAGGTGGATCACATTTGACTCATATATTGGAGAATCCTTCCTCTAACACATAAAATGTTCTTCTTTCATATATTGGCTTATTTATTTAGTTTCAAATTCTTAGTCAGGCATACATTGTTAATGATTAATTGAATATCAAGGTGGATCACATTTGACTCATATATTGGAGAATCCTTCCTCTAACACATAAAATGTTCTTCTTTCATATATTGGCTTTTTTTAGTGAGCTTGGCTTGGTAAGCTTACACATATATATAACTTTGAAACTCATGTATTTTTTAGATGAAACATACCATGCATGATTTCCTCTCCTTCTTGGAGCCAAACATTGTTCCCCATTAAGATGAGGAGTCATTTAGTGAGGATTGTTTACTTGTTTCCTCACCAAGTTTGTTCTCAGGTTTTGTCCATACCCAAGGTGAATCCCTTGGATATTGATGACAACACAATTCTACTTGTTGGTCTAGATTTCTTATTCATAGATCTAGACAATTATGTCATGAGTTTGGAATTGATGTTGGATTGCATTATATTTGATTTGCTCTTTGACTCTCCATTCCCATCAGAGTTTTTCAATGTCACTTCAAGTCTCAAACTTGAAAATTTTCAAGATCACATAAGTCATGGAGGTGGACAAGGTGATGAATCTCCCAGGCAAAAAAAATGTCTCTCAATTAACCATAAGTCTATTCAGTTTGTTTTCTGGGACTTCTAACTTCGGTAGGAGTGTAGCTCCTACTACCCTTAATCTAGGTGAGTTAAATATATATTAAACCTCTTATAGTCATGCATATGTTTATTACTAGCATTGTATAGGCCTCCCCTTAAGTTGTGAGCTCACTTGAACAACAACAACAACTTATTTTTATAGTTTTTTTTATTAAGAGGCTTTTGCTACAAATATCATAAGTGACCTACTCACATTTACATATAACAACACAAAACAATTTGACACTCATGAATGTGCTTAAAACCTAAAATGACGAGCATTAAAAAAACGAATGACCGTCATCAAATTTTCACTTGACAGAAAATATAAATTTGAAATTTTCACTTAACATAAAGTATAAGTTTGAAATTTTCACTTAAAAAAAACTCATCTTTCATTTCCAAGCAATGCCTAATAGAAGAACTAGTCCTATATGTGAAGCCTTATCAAAGACCTCAAGCTCTTGAACATATAGATTCTTCTTTCACTCTAATAAAATCATTTATCTTCACCACCACCTATGTTGTACCACTCTCCATGAACACCATTTGGTAAAAGTCGTCAACCCTAATCATCGAACATAGATCCAATTTGTTGGTTGCTTCAAGCAACTAAGCATATGGAAACTTGTTGCTAAGCTTACTCAAGTTGAGCATTACTCCTCCATTCTACTATTGATCCAGATTTAGGAGTGGAACGAACTAATTAACATATTGAATACAATAAACACAAAGATATGAAGAACAACGCAAGTATTCAGTGAACAATATCTTCTATTAAATAAATGAAATAGGTTGAAACTGTAAAACTGCAGAACTGAAACACTTGCTCGAATGGTGTTAGCTATCTCTGAGAAGAGATGTGGCTGATGTGCGCATCTGTTTGAGCATAATGATTACAATGAGGCTCCAGAGGCCTTTTTAACATTACTCATGAATTCCAAAACCCTAAACATCCAAAAACCTAACCCTAGAAGATGAAACACCAAAAGTTATGTGGGCCCCTATGGGTAAGTTGGTACCTCAACTTCTTGGGGCCGTAACTTTTGCATACAAACTTCGTTTTAGGCGCATGATAGCCAGTTGGAAAGGTATTTTTGAGAACTACACATTACATCGTTAAAATTTGACTCTGTCTACAGTTTGACTGTGGCGAGCTAAAAAAACATTGCTTATGGCCCCAAAATGGCCTTGGAAGTACAGAAAGATGTGCTAACATGAAAACATACAAAATAAGCCAATTGGATTAGGTGGGAGGCCACCAATATCCATTTGGAAGATGTGTAGAGCTTCAGACAGCCCCAAAAGTGTAGAACCCACAATTACAAAGAAGTACAGAAGAACGTGTTGAACTAAAAATTGTCAAGAGAAGCCAATCTGAATAGGTGGGTGGCCACCAATATCCACCTGGATCAATCCTCCCCCCTTAGGAAGAAATGGTCTCCATTGTGTTGAGTTCCCCCATCAGGTGATGAAACTTTTATTGAATTTGGCCCCGAGTGAGCCGCTTTCCTTGGTGGAGGAGCTGCCCTACCTTGACAACCCGATAAAGTTGGATCCTTTGTTGGCGAGTGCCCTTGACCTGTGCGTTCACTATCTAATCAGTGGATGCTTGTTCCATGCAGTCAAGGTTGAGCTATGTTGGTGCCAGATGTTCTACGATCTTTGAGGTGTCCAATAATGGTGGAAAATATGGCCGAAGGAGATCCACATTGAACACTAGGTGTAAGCCAAGGAAGAGTGGAGTGTTGATCTCAAAAGAATTGCTACCCACAACCTTGGTGATGGTGTAAGGCCCATAACAAAGTGGGAGGAGCTTTCGATGGGGCCTTGTAAGATGCTCCTTCTGCAAATGTAACCAGACCTTGTCTCCAACCTGAAACGGGTGTGGTACTCTGTGTTGATCATGGCATTACTTGTACTTAGAATTGGATTTATGCAAAATCTCATGGACCTGTTGGTGGATGTGTTGAATCCGTTCAATGAATCTGGTGGCTTTGTCGGTCTCAAACTGAACATAGCAAGAGTCTGTATGTGTGGTTGCAAGAGGTAGTGCAACATAAATGGGACCCAAGGGTTGGAATCCCAGTCCCACCTGAAATGGGCTATGGTTTGTGGAGCTATGGAGAGCCCTATTGTAATTGTGTTGAACATAGGGGAGAATCTCATCCCATGTACGTGGATGCTTAGAGTTGTACATGCACATGATGTGCACAATCATATGATTGACGACCTATGTTTGGTCGTATGTTTTGGGGTGGAAAGCAGTGGATTCAGTGAGCTTGGTGTCCAACAATGACCAGAGACTCGACCATAATGTGTTGAGGAACCTGTTATCCCGTTCAGATATGATGGTAAGTGGTATCCCAAAATGGACCCACGCTCGTTCGAAGAAGAGCTTGGCAGTATATGCCACTGTGATGTTCTTCTTGCAGGCTGAGGATGGCCATATTTGAAAACTGATCAACGACCACAAATACACAATCATTTCCTTACTTGGTGGACGGAAGGTCAAACATGTAATCCATCAAGATAGATTCCCAAGGATTATCGGGGGTAGGAAGAGAGGTGTATAAGCCTTGCTTATTGATGGATAGTGTGGCAATGAAACAAACAATACAAGATTTGATATACTTGTTGATGTCATGTCGAAGTTTTGGCCAATAAAAATGTTTTTGGAGAACGGCCATAGTTTTCTCAACGCCAAAATGTCCTGCCATCTGACTGTAGTGGGCTTCTGAAATCATCTTTACACGCTCTCTTGCAGGAACACAGAGGTGGCCCAAATGACATAACAATCTGTCATGAATGTGAAAATCGGTGACAGTCGCACCTGTACCCAAGAGATGATAGGTGGTGGTGAAGTGCGGATCTTGCTAATAAAGTTGGGGCCACTCAGATGCCTCATGTCTAGAGGAATGGAGCACAGTGGTGAGTGCATCCACGGGAGGTCGAATGAGGTAGTCAGTGACATGATTTGTGCTCTATATCTTAGACTTTATATTTAGATGGAACTGCTGCAGGTAGGTGGACCATTTTTTATGGCGGTCGTTTTGCAACTTCCCATGTGTCTGTATGAACTGCAGAGGCTTCTAATCAGTGTGGATGATCGTATCCTTTCCCATAATGTAATGTTTCCATTGACGACAGACATGTACAATGGAATACACTTCCTTGTCATATGTGGGGTATTTACGGATAGTATCTGAGAGTGTCTCACTATGGTATGCCACTCGATGACCATGTTGAGTGAGAATTGCGCCTATAACATAGTCAGATGCATTAGTCTCAATCTCGAACGGTTGTTGCATATCGGGTAAGGAGAGTACTGGAGCTGAGCACAAGTGATGCTTCAGATCATCAAATGCTCATTGTTGTTCCTTCCCCTACACAAATTTTTCCCTACCACCGCAATTGGTCACGTGGCTAAGGGCCCATGCAATATTGGAGAATCCCAACATGAACCATTGGTAGAAGTTGGCCAGTCCAAAGAATCTCTAAAACTCGGATAGTGTGGTCGGGGTTGGCCAATCATGGATGACTTGGATCTTAGCGAGATCAACATGTACCCGATGATCATCAATAATGTAGCCCAAGTATTGGATCATGTTCATGCCAAAGGAACATTTTTCCAAGTTGGCATATAGCTTGTGCTATCACAGAGTGCTCAAAACCTGTTGAATATGTCGCATGTGCTCCTCCCAAGTTTTTTTGAAGATGAGGATGTCATCCAAATATACCACCACAAAAGAGTTGGTGAAGGGTCTTAATACAACATCCATCAACCTCATGAAAGTGGTTGGTGCATTTGTTAAGCCAAAGGGCATGACCAACCATTCAAAGAGACCTTCTTTAGATTTGAAAGTTTTCTTCCATACATCAGTTGGTTCGATGGGAACCTGGTGGTAGCCAGACTTTAGGTCAATATTATTGAAGAACTTTTCCCCCTTGAGTTGGTCAAGAAGGTCATCAATCCTGGGAACTGGGTACCGGTTCCTGACTGTGATTTTGTTTAATGCTTTGCAATCAATGCAGAGTCGCGAGGTCCCTTCCTTTTTCTACACCAGTACAATCGAGCTTCCAGAAGGAGAGGAGTTGGGTCTGATGTGCCCCTTTTGAAGAATCTCTTGGATCTGATGCTTGATTTCGTCATTTTCCATCAGCGAGCGATGATATACTGATCCATTAGGAAGAGGTGCATCAGGGGTTAGATCAATTGTATGCTTGACTTGGCATTGTGTCGGTACCCCAGTGGGTGAGGAGAAGATGTCTTTGTACTCTTACACTATCCCATCAGCTTGCTTATGCTATAAAGAGAGGCTCTGTGTAGAGGCCATGGATGTGGCAGTGACCTTCTGCTAACTGTGTTCACGGATCACAAACAAGACGAACTTCCCGATCTGTGAAATGACCTTACTGCATTGCTTAGCATAGATTTAAGAAATAGTGGTACGCGGCGCTACCTCTGGTATCCTGTACAATTGTCAAAAAATCTATGTTCGCGATCTTGGAGAAAAAATCTCCAAGATCGCGAACATAGATACCTTGTTCATGAGAAGGAGATGACTGCAGTGGTACATTGTTTGTAGACTTGGAGACACTACTCGTTGGGAATTTTTTTTTCCATGAAGACAAACAATATTGCAACACGTTAGTTCACAACGTAGTCAAAGTTGTCACCCAAGTAGGCAAGGTGGCAATACTTCCTTGCATAATTTGACATGACCATTGAGTATAGGGCGGGTAGGCTGAATGATGCCACATATTCCTTGAGAATAAATACACAACTCGGTATCCTAGAGGAGGAAGACGAGTTTCATACTTTAGGGGGAAGTCATATTCATGTCTTGGAAGAGTTGCACGAATAAATCAAGGAAGGGTTAGAGCATGATCACATAGAAAATAACATCATGAAGTAGGTGAAGGAGGGAAAAACATAGAAGTTTTGGCTACACGATTGAATGTTGTACTTTAGGGAGCGAATATACATGCCTAAGTTGTCCAACCTTAGGAGGGAACTCGTGAAGGAATGCCACGACTCACCTTGGGATGGCCACCCAGGACAACAAAGAATGATAACATTGTTGGACCGAGGATACTTTTGGGAACACATGAAGCAAGATGTGGAAGAGTATGTTCGCACTTTCCTTATACACCGGTAGGATAAGACGAACACCAGAATGAGAGTAGGGCAGTTGCAACCTTTACCAATTCCGGAGAGATCGGGGACGAGTGTATCGATGGAATTCATCACACAACTTCTGATGGTGCAGGGATACAATGCGATTTTGGTCATGGTATAATGTCTTCGTTGCGATGAAGATGCCTTGAAGTGCCAAAGAAGTTGCAAAGTTGTTTTTCAAGCACATAGTGAAGTATTGGGGTCTTTCACTGAACATTGTGTCAGATAGGGATGCAAGGTTCACAAGTAATTTTTGGACAACATTATTCAATCTTGTGGGAATTAAATTTATGAAGACTTCAACCTACCATCCACACACAAATGGCCAGAATAAACAAATCAACACACTTCTGGAGGACTTCTTGAGGCATTATGTACAAGAAAATCAGATGAATTAGTCAGACTTCTTGGACGTTGTCCAATTCAACTACAACCTACAAAAGATTTCAACAAGAGCTACAATCCACTCGAGTTGACGAATGAACAACAACTCACAACTCCTCATTTTGTGACGCAAGGCTATTGTAGGATGAATCCATCAACTGCGGGTTTCGTGAAGAGTTGGCAGGATCGGTTGGAGATAGCTTGTGCGCACTTCACTAATGCAGTAGATAGAATGAAGCAGTGGATAGATCACAACATGTGTGACACATAATTCCAAGTAGGAGAGTTGGTCTTGCTCAAGATGAGCAGAGATCAATTCCCAGCACTGAAAGGGATGACACCATCTCTTGTGCAAAAGTATGAGGGACCGTTCAAATTTCTTGAGAAGATTGGAACATCACCTATAGATTGGAGTTATTGTTCCACATGCGACACATTCATCCTGTTTTCCACATTAGCTAATTGAAGTCATGACAGAGAGACTCAGATGACCCAAGTCGAGTTGATTCATCCAGAGCACTGACCATGGTTGCAGATAATCCATATTTGGAGGTAGAGAATAATTTTGGAAGATCGTGTCCTAGGATGGGGTAAAGGTTGAGTGCATGAGTACTTCATCCATTAGAAGGAAAAACCCAACGAAGAGAAAAATTGAGAGAGGTATGATTCCTTGTGGAAGTATGAGGACATGATTTGGGAGTTTGATAGAGGTCGCTACGAATCGCAAGTAGTACAAAAGTTGTCGAGACATCATCAAGTTTAATGGGGGAGGATGTAAGGCCTTTTGGACACCCATTGAGCGGGTGCGCTCCTTGGGAAGATATGGCAATGGGCGGACGAAGAGCACAAGGAAGGAACAATTAGTTGGGAAAATGAAGATGTTTGGGTGTGGGAAGGAGCACCTTGGGGCACAATGATGATGTGTGCACCTAAGGGGGCACACACCCTTCTTTCCTTGCAATGGATGACAAAGACTTGGGTTGTGTTTGGGAAAGGGCAGGGCAACTTGGGAGCATGTCCAAGTTGTGGACCCGTCTTCCCTTGGCAACATGGGCGCATCAGAGAGGTTGGAAGACCCCATCAACACACCCACAGAGAGTCACAACAATCGACACAAGGAAGAGCACAAGGCAGGGGCACACACCCAAGGATGGGGCGCACCGGTCCAAGAAATGAATTGTTGATGGGCGCACTGGGTCCAAGGATGGGCGCGACAGTGAGTAGAGTGTGATGATTTGTGAAGGGGTGCAAAGCACCTAAGAGACGTGATGTTTCACACAAAGTGTCCCTTGGAGTCCATATAAGAGAAAGGGTGCAAAAAAAAATGAAGTCAAGATAAACGAAGTGAAGGCAAGAGATGGAGCTCTGATGCTGGGCACTCAAGTGGGGCGCACCTCAGGCTGAGGCAAGGATGAAACGACAGGGGAAGTCTTGTTGTGACAGAACTAAAAGTCTGGGTAGTTTTGATGTGTAAGGCATAGTCGTGAGACTCTGCCCATCTTTGTAATTGGGACAATAGTGCCCTCTTTGTAAATATTTCTATATAAATAAATGAAGTCAGGTATTAAGCTCCGTTTGTGCCACCCACACTAAATATTTGTCTCTTGTGTTTCACATGTTTTTCATTGTATGCCAAATTGACTAAGTCTTAAACTATGTTAACAAATGTCTAAGTATACCACTGAGTAGCATATAGTAAGGATGTGACTCGTCCGTAGCCTAAAACAAAGTATGGGTATGCTTTTGGTGAAGAGGCGTAGTCCGAGTGAAGTATCATTAGTTGAGCCAAGCTGTCCATGAGATGCCAAGGTTAGAATCATGGTAATGAACGTTGAAAATTGTTTATCATAGGGTAATTTACTCATCAAATATGCTTAAGAATTTTTTTATGACTTTCAACATCTTTTGTTAAAAATGAGAAAAATGGATGAGGGAGTTATCAAAACTATCAAATTTAATGTACTACTTCATTTTTGAAATTATAACCCTAATCACCACAACGTTGATGTTACTAACGTCATCACCCATAACATCCCGCTGTTAGATGTTAATGAAATCATCATCCCAATGATCGAGTTGTCCTCTTCACTCCATGCGCGTAAGTTTTCATCACCGGGTTAATGGATCGCCCAGGCCCTTACCTCCATCAAGGCCTAGAATTTGATGGCCTACAACCCGTATTTAGTCCCGCAACCTGTATTTGACAGGTCAGTATAAAAGTCACACGTCATTGTTGACTTGCATCAAAATCATTAACCTATCAAATTGACGTGTAACCGTGTGGATTACCCGTCAAAAACGCTAGTAGGTATGTGCGCTATAAGGTTACAGGTATATAATATAGGTTTGGATTATATGCAACGACCTGCCGAGAGGGTGTTGTAACACATTGAAGCATCCATGAATAAAAGTAAATGAGTATGTAGTAAGGAGGGTGTTGTACTGCCTAGTTACCAGAAGTAACACTATTATTATTGTGTATATGAGTAATCTAATTGTGTAGTAGCATAATTTTCAAAAGTATTGTTTCATTGGATTAGGGTCAAACTTTGATAATAAGGATGCATGATATTCTTAATTGGATTTGCATTATATTGTGTGATCCAAGAGTGTAAGTAGTGCATTGTATTGTTATAGCTTTGAATGCCCTTACCACAATGAATGTGAATTAAACATATGTTTTCCCCACAACATAATATATATATATATATATTATGGAGATATATATATATATATATATATATATATATATATATATATATATATATATATATGTCTGGCGGAATCAACAACTAGTTGGGCATGTGCCGTTTACCGTGGTCGTGTTATCCAAGCTAGCACCACTATAACCTCGGTGTACCCACGATGCCTACGACACACATTGTAAATTAGGAGGTTGAACTTCGAAACCTCATGGAACTTCATTTCGACACAACTAGTTGGGCATGTGCTCGCGTTACACGTGGTCGTGTTATCCAACTGCTACCACTATAACCTCCAGGTGTGCCCACGATGCCCCTTACACGACACACATTGTAAGTCGGGGGGAGTTGAACTCGAAACCTCATGGAACTTCATTTTCACGACACTTGCCAATTGAGTTGCCCCCCGGGGGCAACATAAAAAATATATTGACACTTATAAATTTCCATAAAACTTAAAATGTCATGTATGAAAAACAAATGGTTGTCATCAACTTCACATTTGACAGGTCAGATAAATTTGAAATTCCAGGCCTGCCTCCATCGTCCTTTGCGTAATGTCGTAGAATGTTCTTTCTTCTACCTGTCGTGCAACTTCTTGCAAAGGTTTAACGAGTACCATGTCAAAATAAAAATATTTATAGAGTTTCTCAACATGGAGGTATTTTTAATGGGATCGTGTGGAATTTTTTTCGTAGCTGCGGTTGATTTTGTGCAGAATTAGGGATTGCATTGCATACATTTAACCTCTTTCACAACGTTCGATTAAAATTTAGGTGTCGTAACTGAAAGTTTCATTTGATTCTAATAAGAATAATAGTGAAGTTGTTTTTTTCGTGTGAAAAAAAAAAGAATTTAAATGTCATATTTCACTGTTCTTGAAAATGTTCTCTTTATTTTTATGTAAACTTGTACGTTAAAATGATGTTAATATTCCACACAAAAGAAAGGAGAAAAATGAAAAATATTGTGAAGTGATGTTGGTTTGATGACTCATATGGCCGAATGTTATCTTTTACGGGGAGATGTGTCTCCACTGTACGCAAAAGAGAAGAAAATTATGCGAGTGATGTTGGTTTCATGACACATATTGCGAAATGTCACTTAATGTGGGTTTGTGGACCGATTTTGACCTAGTTTTTGGCCAATCATAAACATTGTAAAAGTGCGAAGAACTTTAAAATACACTCTCTTCGCTATTTCCATTGGTGAAACATCAGTATAAGAGAATATTAATATATGTGTGAGGGATTGTACTTGCCAAAATTCATTCATTAATGAGAGAATTAATTTCTTATTACGCTCCCCTGTCATCGAATGGAACGAACCGTCATTAAAAGCGTAAGTCATTTCAGAGAGACTGTCTGGCATAGCAGTGGATATATGTTTTTTTTTTTTTCCATATGTTATGTTATAATTTGTTTTAAGTTATGGTTAGGGTTATTTAAAAAAAATAAAATTGTTAGCATTAATTGAACAAGCGTAGCCAGCTGTTCTACAGTTTAATATGAGAAATATGTTGAGGAGTTGGTGTTATGTTAGCTAGGTGTTTTACAACTCAGTATGGGTGAGATGTTGAGGAGTTGGTGTTATGTTAGATAAAATAAAAAATAACCATAATAAAAATAAAGTAGGCTCAATTAATGAAAAACAATAACAATTAAAGTTATTAAAGAGTAACTTTAATACAAATAAAGTAGGCTCAATGTGTAAAACTTGACATGAAATAATAAAAAAAATTACATCTTAAAAAATTGGATCCTAGTTTAAGATGAATCTATGCGATAAGAAGGAGAAGATAGTTAAAACTAAAAAAAATATGGGTAAAACTATGTTTTTTTCATTATCTTCACCTATCTTCATCCAAACTTTCTATTATATTTTTTTAATAATATACTAATTTTTATAGAAATTGAGTAGGGTTAACTAGGGTGGGGCATGGAAGAAAAATATCAAAAGAAACATTATATAAAAATGTAATGTATTTGTTTCATTCATTTTGATATGAATAGAGAGTGGGGTAAGGGAAGATATTATAAATTTTTTTATAAAGTTTTTTTTAATATCTCTCAACCTTATCATTTTATAAAGTTTTTTTTAATATTTTGAAATGATTTTTTTTTTTTTTAAGATTTTTTCATAAAAAAAAATAAGTTAGTATTTTCTTTATCTTCATGTTGATATCATTGAGTAAGAAAAAATATTGGAAAAAGTTATATAAAGTTTTTCTTAATATCTCTTCTAATCCCCACCATCTTGATATCATCAAATAAAAAAAATATTAAAAGAACTTATATAAAGTTTTTTTTAATATCTCTTCTAATCCCCCACCATCTTGATATCATTGAATAAGAAAAAAATATATAAATTTTTTCTTAATATCTATTCTAATCCCCACCATCTTCATAAAGTTTCTTGAAATATTTTGAAATGATTCTTTTCTTTAAGGACTCTTGTATCGAGAGACAAAGTAGCATCAATAGAAGATAACAATTTCTCTCTTTTAAAGTAGGCGTGGTCAAAAAAGACTACAAAAATCTTTGTTCCCTTTAAAACTGTAAAAAAGATAAATTAAATACAAACTCATCTATTTTCTATATTCATCAAATAAAATGTTATATTATATATTGATGTGAAACAAAGTTCGCACATATCATACTTATGTTCTTATTTTGGGTAAATGTAAGTTGGAATATAGTATATTTATGTTTATATTTTGGGTTTAGTTAAAAGAGAAAAAATAATAAATATTTATTTATTTTTATTAATATTAAGTTTAATTAAAAATATTTTTTTAAATAGTAAAATTTATTATAACTTATTATTATTATTAAAAAAAAAACACCATCTAAAATAACTATAAATACAAATTTTAATTTTATATAATAATAAAAATCAATTTTAAAAACTATATTTCTAAAAAATATAATGTTAATATCACAATTTTAACTTAATATATATTAATATATAATTTGGTTAATACTCTCACTTTAACCACACAACATAAAAATGGTCTAACTTGTAATATTAAAAAGATGATGTTTATGTAAAATTAACTATCACTTTAACAACACAACATAAAAATGGTATAACTTGTAATATTAAAATGTCTATGTGTATACGATTTTTACTTGGAATGATTTTCACTCTAGAAAGCCAAGATTGCAACACACAAAGAAAACTTTTGACATAGACAACACCTCTATATGATAGTTGGTTATGACAGTTGGTTCAACTCTTAGAGTGGAGTTGGAGGGTTGATTAGAATCTCGAAAAACACATTCTGTAAATGGACCTTCAAGTCTGGCCCATGCACCAACACCAGGGAAGAATTATTGGGCGCCTGGGCCATGCTATTTTTGGCTTCCAGACTTCACATTGAAGCCCTTCAGATACTCGGGGATTCCAGAATAATTATTGAGTGGTTGAGCTACAAACACATCACATCTATCTCTAGCATAACAAAACAACAGATCAACTATCAAAAGCAACTCTTCACAAAAAAAATGAGTATCATATAGATGGACATGAGGGACCTCCTCTCCTTCTTACTCTTTTCTAAGAACAACTCCTCTCACCTTCAAGAGACTTTTATGTTTTTGAAAGTTGAAGTCTTCTTCGAGTCTTTCAATTCCATTTATTAAATTATACTTGTATGCTAGTTCTTTTAGTTTCCTAATAATTTTTATTTGTCTGTAGCCATTTCTAGCAGAGAGATTGCTATAAGCTAAAATTCTTTCTCTTATATCAACGATCTAATCTAAAGACATATTATATATCAATATAATAGAGAAATTTCCTAGTTGAAAAAAAGAGATGATATATATGTACCATTAATAACTTGCAATATTAAAAAATGAAGATGATATATATAGGTAACATTAAAAGATGAGTAACTTGCAATATTAAAAGATGAGACTTTTTTTAATGAAGAAAAAGTTAAAACACTAAATATTTATTTTTTCACACCATGACAAATTAATTAAAAAAATTATTTTATAAATATTATATAATAATAAAAATTAACACGGCATAATACAATATAACTAAGCTAAATTGTCGACGGACTTAGATAATATTCCTTGCACAATACTGCATTGAATTTCTTGCTTGCCAGCTCATTGTATATGTATTTATGCATGTGGATGTAGAATGAGTATTAAACAATCTGAAAACAACAAGTGTTGATTTCTAGTTGATCTGGACGTTTAAAGAAGTGGAGTTGTTCATTTGTAGAGGAGACCATTTGGCATGCTCGATTGACCATTCTGTGTCTCTTTTATATCATCCACCACATTGTGTGTGTGTTTTGTAATGTTCGAGATCAACGTTTCTTTTTAATCTTTACCTTTGTAAGCTATTTCCATTATATTATATATGAAGTTTAATTTTGTCTGATATTACTTTGTCATATTATATCAAAATGCAGTTTGTACATTTTACAAAATAAATGAACGTTTCTCTCAAGTAATTTATCCCAATTTTACTTAACACAAATTAATCTCATTGGTCAAGTTATCTAGTTACAACAAAAAAACCTTAGCACCTCAAGTTAGCACCACCATTTATATAATGTGGTGTTAAAGTCACAATGTTAACAACATACTCACTTGGAGTGATTTTTTCTTATTACATAAAATAAACTATGATTTACAAAATAAATAAGCTTTCCTCTCAATTTATTTGGTCGAATGCTAATGAAAACAAGTGCTGCATGACAGCCTAGTCCCTGCCGCCACTTAAGTTTTAAAATAAAAAAATGTATTGGATTTAGAATTTGAGTTTAATTTTTTTTACCATCTAAATGACTTAAAGAAATTTGTTTGGATAGGAGCAATAGTCACCTGCTCCCTAGGACATGAACTAATAAACAATTCGTGAATCGAATTTCAAAGAAATGAATAAAGTTAAAGGATGACCATAGGAATTATAGGAATTGGTTTCCTAAACTTGTGCCCCAAAGAAAATTGGCTACAGAAAGCACCAATGTAGTGCACACCAAATCCTCCTTTTCTAGTAAATTATACTCAAATCCTCCTTTCCTAGTAAATTATACTCTCACTTGACATCTCTGAGTAGTTTCTGCAACTCACAAAATTCTGGAATAATGACTAACATCACCTTGAGTCACACAATTCCTGAATAACGACTAACATCACCTTGAGTCACACATGCGTACTTTAAGCCACATATTTAGATCTTGAAAAACCCTCATGGAATCCAATTGTTCTGCCATAAGCCTGTTAACTCAAGTTTAGCTGCCATGATATTCAATTTTACTACTATATATTTTTATTGCTCACTTTGTTCATCCATCAAAACAAAACTGCAACCAGAAAAAATGGTTTGGGTGGTGTAATAACGATAGGAAGGAAATATAATCTATTGATCTCAGGGGGAAAGCTATCAACTTTTCATATCGTCCATCACCATTCCATAGTCACAGATCAACTCGATCAAATGGCTCTTTCTTTAGAAACACACATTCCCCTCGATCTCCCCAATCTAAATTAGTTGTTTCCCCATCGAGCAATCTGAGGAGCTTAGTAAAAAAGGATCGATACAGTTCAGGCTGGGGTACCTACTGTCAATTGATCTACATAAGGTGCATTCAAATTTTCTCAAAACCCGAGAATGAAGTTAAATAGGGTTTCATCCATACTCTACACCATCTGGATCAATTAACTGTAATTTTATATCAGTGAGTTGTATGTGTCTCCGAAATTGAGCAGTTGCGTGGCCATTGCGACAAAAATGGTATCATAAGTTACTCCTTTGCCTCTCCTTCGACAAAAGCATAAACTAGCCCCATAATCGAAAACTAACCTTGTCTAAAAAAGGGTGACAGATTTCTCGCTTGCCTGAGGTAAGAAGGCAAGGCAAGGCCACACTCTACCACTACTAGTGTATCTATTATTATCATGATTATGGAAAGAATTTCTATTAGTATTTGACCATCTTAATTCTTTTGCATTATCATACTAATTTCAGAGGTATTCTACTGGCCTATAAATCTGCATGACATGCCTGAGAACTATCTTTAAACATTGCCTAAACTTAGTGGGGATAATGAGATTACTAACATGTTCTATTTCCTATTTTCAAGGAACAACCTCGCTTATTTTGCATGCCGCACCACCCTTCACTTGTTACACGTGTTTATTGTAGAGCACCATCTTTCATTCGTCGCATGCCTCAGAAGGTGCATAGGGAAAGATGTGATTTACATGTATGGCCAACTATCATAACATGGCTCAAGAAAGGATCTACACTTTTGATATGAATCATCATATATGAATAATTAATTATTATTATGTGAAATGTCGTGTCTTTTTCCCACAGTCAGTTGGAAGCTTGCATGCAATGTCTTTGTCCCACCGACAGTTGGAATCTTTTATGCAATGAATGTTACATAAGTGGATGATGTCTAAGCAACTACTGCACTCAGAGATTTACAATGGAAACCGCTACTGCACTCAGACATTTAAAATGGAAACCAATCCTATTATCGGGTTCTCTGTGATGCATTTCGGGTAATCATTTAGATCTTCAATGCCCTCCTTCTTTCTGGTGCTTCTGTATTTTGCATTTTTCTCTAGTTTCTATGCTTTCTCACATATCATGCAATGCAACACTAGTTTGAGCTTGTTTGTGATATTTTCAACTGATATTCTTTTGCTGTCATTTGACACCCAAACCTGGGGGATATAATCACAATAGATCCCTATGTTGGAGACCCTATGTTGGAGAGGACGATAATTTATTTTCTTTAAATGACGATTGTGTTGATGCTTACTTGATTCGTATGATTGAGAGGACGATATCCATTGTTTTCTATAATGTATGTTTGTGCTTCGAAGTAGTATTGCGCCTATGTAGGTATTCCACTCGACCAGACCTCCTCTTCCACGGTTCTCATTGGGTTTACCTATTTTACAGGTTAACTCTGTGACAACATGAAAAGACGATCTTGTGCTATACTCCGATGATCCTTTGCTTGCCTATTTGAGGCACACAAACTCCCATTGTGTCCTAGATCACATTTCATAGATCTGACTCTTTCTATGAACCTTTTACCCTTCAGACCTTTACTTTTGGTTTATAAAACCAGAGCCCCTACCCTTGCTCCACATGCAATGAACTGTCAAGTTCACTAAGCAGCTTAGCGTAAGGAAGTGAAGCTAGTCTCTTGAATGTAAGCTAATAAGCTAGAAAAGTTGTGTCCATTATTGAAAAAAGAACTCGTTGATAAATTAAACAAGCTTAGTCTCGTGTTGCACAAAAGTGAAATCCTTCCTGTTCCTTACAACTTTAGCCTATTACGATTACGCTACACGGAATTTCATTCGAATTTTGATATTATTTGCACACAACGAGAGTATCGTGTGAGTCGATTTCGGGTAGAAAGGTGGTCAATTTGTATCGAAATCGGTGCGAATCCCTCTGAGAGAAATGTATATTGGCAGGGAAAGTGGCGGTTCAGTTATGGTGGACATGTTCAACGTAGATGAAATAAAGTGGAACGGAAAGAGATTCAGAAGTGTAAAACCGTAGGCGTGAGTTGTGACTGAGCGTGTCACTCAGGCAGATAACCGTTGGCAAAATTAACATATTTTTCAGCAGGTCTAATTAGCAGATTTTATGTCTATGATTTTCTTTAGCCCTGATCAACTTCTTCGTGTGACCAACTTAGCCTCTTCCAACACACAACACCTAGTATCAAACCCTTCAAACACATTGTTATGTGTTCCATGGCCTGGTCATCCAGTTATGATCTTAGAGACGATTCAATAGGTCTCTTTGAGATATGTCATACTAAAATCCAGTCAAAGTGATGAATGCTTTCTTCAATATTGATATCATTTTCCCATGAGGAAAATATGAATGTGGACTCTTTCATATTTAAAATATTCAGTTGGCAAGCTTCAAGCCACAAATATTTTCACAGTGAAGATTAAACAACAATTCCAAACAATCTTCAAGGGTTCAAACAATTCTGATGCTTTGTTCTTTGTGAAGTAAGCGACCAGTCTTGTACCAATGTATCATCTTTCAGTCAATGGATGTTCTGCAATCTAAATCACATTTGTAAATGTATATATGTTTCCCTGATATCAATGCTGGAATTGTCAAACATTCTAGACAAGTTGGATGAATTTCAAATCATCTCAGTTCCCCACAAACAAGGAAAATAATAAAGCTATTTGATTTTGAAACAAAGCTCCCCAGCTGCACAATGCAAGGACTATAATACATCACAATATTAATACCTTGGAAGTTGTTGAGATGCCTAAAGATATACTCCAATAAGTAAATCACATTTTACTTCCTTGGACTTGAACATGTCCTAGTATTTTTTTTTCAACTGGAATCCCTCCTGCACGTAGTAATCTGCTAATTAGACCAGATTTTGAAAATGGAAGTTGAGAAGGCTACCACGGTGGAGAAAGGACTATGCAGAAAGGATGTGGCGGTGGAGGAAGGCCTATGTTGAAGCACATTATGGTGGTGGAAGAAGGCGGTAGAATGTTGACAAATGAAGGTTGCTTGGTTGACTGACAAAATGATATGGCAGTGGAAGAAGGGTAGAGTGTTGACAAATGAAGGATGCTTGGAAGATTGACAGTCGAATGACAGACAAAGGCAGTGATAAATTAACTTAGGTTATCAAAGTCCACATCTAAGTCTGAAGAAAATGTACAAAAAGACTTATGCTATCTATGATGATGAGGTCAAAAAACTTGCTATCAGCAATAAAAATTCCATCTTTTTAGCCAATAGTATGTTCAAAAAATCAATTTAAATAAGGAGAAAAAATAATTGTTTTTGTTCTCCTATGTAAAAGTTGGGAAAGGAAAAAAATTAATAAAAACCAAACACAAACTATTAGACATTCAAAGCTGCATCGAACACTAGAGTCCCGCTTTCCTATCGATAGGGAATAATAAATGTTAATTTCTCCAAGTGTCTCATCACAACAGAAAAATCTCATCTTTTAGCACTACAAGTTAGCACCAATTATATTATGTGGTCTTAAAATGATACTATTAGCACCACCTATATAGTTAGTGTTAAAGTGGTGGTATTAACACCACACCTCCAAATAACATCATGGCCTTACTTATATTTTTATTATTACATAAAAATAAGCTTTCTCCTTTGTTAATGAAAATAAATAAATGTCTCTTGTTCTAAGTATCTAGTCACAATAAGAAAACCCTAAAGTGATCATATCATATTAACACCACTTTTCATGATAACATTACGACTATTACTCACAACAAGAAAACCCCAAAGTGGTCGTATTAACACCACACTTCAAGAAAACCCCAAAGTGGTCGTATTAACACCACACTTCTGAATAATATTATTGTCTTATGGTGGATTTTTATTATTACATGAAAGCAAACTTTGTACTGTTTATAAAATAAATAAGCTTTCCTCTTAGTTAATTTGATCGAATGTTAATGAAAATAAATAAATGTTTATTGATTTACATGTCTCATCACAACACAAAAGCCCATCTCTTACGAGTGCTAAGAGAACAATAACTCTATGCCAAATTGAGCAAGTGTTCCTTCTACTAGAGGAAAATTCATTATTTGGGACATATTATTTATAAGGAAGGAATAACAGTGGATTGAGAGAAAATTGAGGCAACAATGGGATGACCTACACCCAAGAATGTTTCAAATGTGAGGTCATTCATAGGATTTGCTGGATATTATAGAAGGATTTTCAATTATTGCACATCCAATCACATTTTTATAGAAGAAGGGAGCTAAAATTGAATGGACACAAATGTGCGAGGAAATTTTTGAGCTATTGAAAAGGTTTACTTTAGTACATCGATTCTCAATATTGTTGATCCACATGAATATTTTTTAGTATGTATTGATGCTTGCAAAGAGAGAATTGGTGGAATTCTCACTCAGGATGAGCATGCAATATGTTATGAGTCCATACAATTTAAGGGACATGATAAGAGTTATGTCACACATGATCTAGAGCTTGTTGCCATAGTGCATGCATTAAAGATGTGGAGGCACTATTTGATGAGTAGGAAATTTTAATAAATGATAGATCATCGTAATATTAAAAATTTGTTTGAACAACAAAATGTGAATGCTTGGCAAACAAGATGGTTGGGATTTCTTTTTTATTTTGATTTTGAGAATCAAGCACATGAAAGGGTGTAATATATCATATATAAAGTGTATGCAGAACATAAATAAAATGATAGAAATGGTAGAATAACAACAATATAACTAGAACATTCACCACAATAGCACTGAAATGATAAGAGAATAATAACAAAAATAACACTTTGAATCTGAAAGCAATGTTCACTGGCCTCTTCGAGGGGGCAACCTCTAGTTGACCAGAGCTCTATTACAATAATATCCAAGCTAGGGTTCTCATACCCTTGACTCCTATTTATACTAAAAAGAAGCATCTAGAGGAAGATCCTTCTAGAAGCGTAAGCTTCTATTAGGTCTTCTTACATCCGCCTTATTCTATTTTANTGACATAAGAGATGCTCACGCTGGTCCAAAACTGCTTATAGATGTAGCCAAATGGATCCTTCTTTAGCTAACTCTGGAAGGTTGGTTTGAATTTGGCACTTAGCTCCAATCACCTTCTTTAAGCATGAAACATGAAAAACATGATGTAGCTTCAAATGGTTGGGAAAAACTAACTGATAGGCTACTTGTCCCACACGCTTGAGAATGGTATAAGGACCATAAAATTTGGGTGCTAGCTTTTGACAATGCTCGGCCTTGAGGGAAGTTTGCTTGTAAGGTTGCAGTCGAAGAAACACCTAATCCCCTTCTGCAAATTGACGTTCAGAGCGACCTTGATCTGCTTGTTTCTTCATGCAATTCTGTGCCATAACCAAATTCTCTTTGAGTGTACAAAGAATAGCCTCTCGAGATGTAAGTGTTAGGTCAACCACCTGGACCTTCGAGGTACCTGGTAAGTATGAGAGAACTGAAGGTGTCTTCTGTCCATATACTGCTTCAAAAGGAGTCATGCGTGTAGCTGTATGGTATGAAGTGTTGTACCACCATTCAACTAGGGGTAACCATGATTTTTCTTTTCCGAGGCAAAACACCTCAAATATGTTTCCAAGCACTTGTTGACAACTTCTGTTTGGCCATGAGTCCGGGGATGATAAGCTATGTTGAGATGAAATTTGGTGCCTTGTATCTTGAACATTTCTTGCCAAAAATTGCTTGTGAAAGTTGGGTCACGATAAAAAACAATAGAGTGCGACATGCCGTGAAGCTTGAAGACCCGATCCATGAAAATTTGAGCCACCGTGGATGCTGTAAACGGGTGTTGAAGGGCGCAAAAATGAGCATACTTGGAAAGGCGATCAACAACCACCATGATGACTGATTTATTTCCCGATTTGGGTAAGCCGGTAATAAAATCCATAGAGATATCCTTCCAAATAGCAGCTGGAATCGGGAGCGGTTGTAGTGTGCCCATAAATTTGATGGTTTCTCCCTTGTTGCATTGACATACATCACATTCAGCGAAAAAATTACGAATGTCTTGTTTCATACCATCCCAGAAAAAGAAACGTTTGACCCTGTCATAGGTTTTGGTGAACCAGGAGTGCCCTGCTGTGGGTGTAGCATGAAGCTCAGAAAGTACCATGGATTTAAGCTTTGATTGTTTACTTAAATACAAACGGCCTTTGTATCAAAGTTCATCATGGAGCCAAGAGTACCCTGGGGAAGCTGGAGCATTGGAATGCAATTGTTGGCTCAACTGCAAATTTTTGGGATCTTGTAGCCATTCTCGGCAAACGGCTTGGAGCCAATCTGGGACAATGAATGAAAGAGAAAAAATGGATCCTTGATCTTCATATTTGTGGGAAAGTGCATCTCCAACCACATTGTCTTTTCCTTTCTTTTAAATGATCTCATAATCATATCCAAAGAGCTTAGTGACCCATTTTTTTTTTTTCTGGGGAGGAAATGCGTTGTTCCAGAAAATACTTGAGCCTTTGATGGTGTGTCTTAATTTGGAAAGGTTACCCCAATTGATAAGGGTGCCATAAATCAACGACATGCATAATAGCCAACATTTTCTTTTCATAGATGGATTTGCCCAGATTTATTTCAGATAGTTTCTTGCTGGTAAAGGCCAAAGGTTGACCCTCTTGCACAAGGACAACACCAATTCCTTTCCCCGAGGCATCACATTCCAACACAAAGGTATTTATGAAATTGGGAAGGGCGAGGGCTGGAGTGGTGCACATGGCCATCTTCAAGGTTTGAAAATCTTGAGCAGCGGTTGGAGTCCAGGTGAAAGAGTTCTTTTTGAGGAGAGTAGTGAGAAGTGCTGCAATCTTCCCATAATTCTTAACAAACTTGCGATAATACCCTGTTAAGCCCGTAAATACACGCAAGCTCTTAAGAGTCTTTGGGTGCGACCAGTCTTGCATAGCTTCAATCTTCTTAGGATCCACCCTAATGCCATCCTTTCCAACCAGATGATCCAAGTATTCTACTTCCAAGGCGCCAAAATTACATTTAGACTGTTTCAGGAAAAGTTGATGCTGAGAGAGTAGTTGGAGAACTCGATCCACATGAGCAAGATGGTCTGTCTAGGTTTTTCTATAGATTAGGATATCATTAAAGAAAAATAAGACAAAATGGCGGAGAAAAGGACGGAAGACATGATTCATGAGGCTTTGGAAGGTGGAGGGGGCATTACACGAGCCAAATGGCATGACCAAAAACTCATAGTGGCCCTCATGAGTTCTAAAGGAAGTCTTGGGAATGTCTTCCTCTTTCATACATATCTGGTGGTAGCCCGAACGAAGATCCAGTTTAGTGAAGAATTGGGCGCTACTCAATTCATCCAGGAGGTCATCAATGACAAGAATGGGGAATTTGTCTTTGATGGTAAGTTTGTTGAGGGCACGAAAGTCAGGACACATTAACCATGAACCTTCTTTCTTTAGGACTATGACCATAGGGGAAGAGTAGGGGCTCGTACTAGGGCGGATAATGCCTGCATTAAGGAGTTCCTAGACCATTTTTTCAATTTCAATTTTTTGGGAAAAGGGGTGACGATACAGACGAATATTGGGAGGAAGGCTTCCAGGTACACGGGGAATGGAATGATCATGAACACCACGGGAAGGAGGGAGTCCTTGGGGAGTGGAAAAGATCAATTGATGTTTAGAAAGGATGGCTTGGAGGTCTTGTGGGACCGAGGGTGTCTTTGTTGCTTGTATGGCATGGAGTTGGGCGATAACACCAGAATGACCTTTTTTGTGCAACTTTTCCATGCGATGGGAACTAATGATCTCAGGTGAACCGACGGTGATGCCTTGGAA
>SNQJ01S0003553.1:104412-130175 GCA_010110895.2 Picea sitchensis | reverse complement strand
TTAACAGGTAATTGAAGGCTTTTGGGGTCTAAAAGCTTCCCAATTGGGAGGTGTGATCAGGAGATCATGTCCTAAGTGGAGAAAATGCTCAAAATTGAAATTGCTCAGAAATGGTTGAATTTGGAACGACTGGATAGGTCTCGTCGATACAATCCTGTTGCCGCGAACGACACGCAAAACCGACTCTGCCTGTGAAAGTTATCCAAGTCAGAATATCCCTTATTTCATTAAAAAACAAAAAAAATAAATATATAATGAAATAAAAAAAACCAAAAAAATAAAAAAAACATTTATACATATGGTTTTTTTTAAACAAAAAAATTGGTGGGCACGGAGGCCGCCACCTGGCATTATTTAAAAAACCCATTTTGAATGCGCAACAAAGAGAAAACAGGATTCGACCGTGGGTCGTTTGCATGATAGCCCCGAGTACTAACCGCCCGGGCTAGTGGTGGTACGTACGAGGGAAAGGGCATTTTTTGTTTAAGAAATGGACACATGTTAGGAGGGGCGGTAAAAAGGGGACCAGCCCCTAAGGACCAGCCCCCATTGTGCACAAGACCACGAGCCATAACCTTGGCTTTAACCCGTTGGTTGCAGAATGTTTATACGCGTTTTAAATGCCACGGTTTACCACCTGTGCGTTCACATTGCATGGTAACCGTTATGTGCCACGGATTACCAACGTGGTTGCCAAACCATTGAAATCGACGGGTTAGTCGGAGACCATGTGACCACGAATTAACATTTAAGTTGAATGCTAACGGTTGGCGCATTTTGGGGCGGAGTCCGCCTCTTTTGGCGTTTTTGCTAATTTTAGCTAGGCTAACTCCCGCTACTCCTATTTTGGTGGAGTGTTTTGGGGAAAAGAGGAGGGAGTTAGTTTTTTGGATAACTTTTGCTACAGGAAACCATTCTTCACGAAATTTTGGTCGATTTTGGGTATTCTCAGCCTTCTAGAGCGAATGGAATGGGTTGTAGAGCCAACAGAGATGTCGTTCAGCCATTTTCAGGGCAGAGGAGCTTGAGGAGACATCAGGGCCTTGGGGGAAGAGGAGTTGTATTGGAGAAGCTTTCACTGTTTTAGGTGATATCAGAGTCATTTTCAGTTTCTGTCTGTACTCATAATTTGTTTCCTCAGCAGGTTTGGCCTGTTTGTTGGCCTTTTTCTCATTGTAACACCATTTTGAGCATTAATAGATCAAGGACATGCCCATTGGGAGCCTTGGACCCGACAGATGTAGCCCAGGAGGCGTGAACTGCCTCAACATGTGCTATGTGTTTATGATGAATTTTATTGTGCTGTGTTAGACAGATTTAAAATACTGAATCAGAAAACAAAACTACTCCCTCACACAAAAAGATTAAATCTTGAAGATAGAATACTTTGCACATTTAATATTTATGGAAATGAATACTTTGCACATCAATACAAATATTTTCATTTTCATATCAGCAAGTACCCATTCCTTTGTATTTACATTTTGATAACTGAACCAAAGAGAGTAGAGGAAATGCCTCACCTTCAAGATATGTTTTCCCCCTTATTGGGTTTCATTGGGTAAATCTTGTGTTCATTTGTGTGGATGATGTTTTTTTCATTTTCTTAATCTTTTATTTTCATATTTCATTTATTTTCTATAAAATAAGAGCAATAATCTAGAGATAACAAATATGATATCTAAGGAAATAAACCTGCATAATAAATATGTTAGCCTATTATAAGACTTGTTGTGATGAATTATTCTAGTGGAATATCCACAGTAGTTTATAGATCATATTGGTATTAGAGTTTTTTTGTTTGGAATATTTGTGGAAAGTTGTGGGATCTAGGAATTGGCTTAAGAATAAATTCGTAGAACCCAAGACATGGCAGAAGAGATTGTTCATAAAAACCCTCTAGATATAGTAGAAGAGAGATTTGTGAGGATGGAAGAGAAAGTCGTTGATATCTCTCACAATATGGCCCTCCTCATGACATCTCTAGAAAACAAGCTTAGACCGTTCGAGGAGGTTAGAGGCTCTAACTCAGAGATTGGATAAGAGGGGAAACCAAGAGATAATGAAGACCCAGAAAAAGAGTCGAGGAGAGAGCCCGAGAAAGAGAAACCAAGTCCCAATGCCATTACCCCTTCATAATATTTATTTAAAATGGAAGTGAAAGTGGATATCAAGCCGTACCAAGATGAGATTGATGCAATAAAGTTGAATCATTAGTTGCAACAATTAGAGGTCTATTTCAATGTTCACAATATAAATGATGAGCATAAGATTTTTTTTTTCGCGACTGAAATTAGAGGGCCATGCATTAACCTGGTGGGAAATCTACACAGAGACACTTAGTCTAGACGGTGATCCACCAATAACTAAGTGGGAGGATTTCAAAACCATCATCAAATCCCGATTCTAACCTATCGGGTATGTAGAGGACCAATAGATAGAGCCATTGACATTACTTCAAACAAAGGCAAGGGTAGAGTGTGCAGGAGAAAACCACCTAATTTAGAAATATGGCTATCATGGTGGGTATCTCTCCCAAGAACCCAAATGTACTCCTCAAGTATCTGGGGGGTCTACATAGTCATTTTCGAAAGAAAATGATTCTTTTCAAGCCCAAAATAGTTGATGAGGCATGTGTTCAAGCACAATATATGAAAAATATAGGCCATAAGAAATAATAGCCAAGTGGTTACAAATATAAAGAGCACTAAGACACTTCCAAGGAGGGTAAGAAGAAGTGTAAATGGAAATATAAGAAGATGAAATCCACTACACATCGGTGCAAGGATCCAAGTAACTTCTATGACCATTGAAATACTGATGGTCATATTGAAGAAAAGTGTTGGAAACTACATCCAAAGATGAACCCTAAGAATTGTAAGATGGATTCCAATAAGAAGAACCTTTTAATGTTAGGTTACTACCCTAACCTCCTTACTTAGATAATTTATTAATGTATGAGGCCACCTTCCTGGAATAAGGCCAATTAAATAGTTAGTTAACAATCACTTATTGTAAAAAGGGTCCTTTTTAGTAATAAGACCCAAATTAGTTGGTCGACCATCATTATAATGGGCCCATAGATAGTTAAGATTCTCTATGGATAGTTATATATATGTAGAAGGTTATGCATTGTTTTTTCAAGAACAATTATTGTATTTGGAGCATTGATATTGGAGGTTTCCCCCTTGAAGAGGTATTGAAGAAAGTGGGAGATAATGCCTATAGACTTAGTCTACCCCCATACATGCACATTTACTCAGTAGTGAATGTGGATAATTTGAGACTCTATGAGCCATTCCATGTTGGATCAGAAGGAGAAGGTTCCACATACCATAGAGGAATTAGTACTAGATGTTGAGACAGAGTTGGGATAACACATAATTTTTCATAGGAAGTCCAAAAATACAAGACATGGTCATCATGACCTTTGGCATATTGGGTTGAAAGGACGACTTCTAAGTAAAAAAAAATGGTACTCCAGGGAGAAGGTAGAGGAAAAATTTACTCACCTCATTCAGTAAGGATTTTGGGGACCAAAATCATCTCTAAATGGGGAGGTATGATCCATATTGTATCATCATATAATTTGTCATCTATCTTAGTACTTTCTAGTTTGAAAGATTTGGAGGAACAAACTTGCAGGGTCATTTTTGCGGAAAGTCCTAGTTTGAAAAATCAGGTCTGAAACCTTCTAGAGCTATTTTGAGCCATTAAAATCCATCTCATGATCATGTTTGGGAGATATCGAGCAAGCACAAAACCATGAATTATTAAAAGAAGCCCATAATCTCGAAATTTCCCACGTGGGTGGTAGTCACCTTTTGTGTTATCTCTTTCAAATTTTATTGTAAGTCTAAATCAATCTATCACCGTGAAAAAATAATCTCTAGTTCCACAATCATTGATTTTCACCTGGACTAGATATTATTGCACCGCCAATTTATTTTAGATATATTCTCCATCCATCCATCATATCTTTCCACAACATCATATCAAGATCTATTCCATCCAGTTCACTACATGTTTTGTGGACAGTTTTGTGACCATCACTTTTTGATTCATATTTCTATCCTGAAATAACTACTCTCTTGTTTCGTTTTAAGTGTATCTCCCCTCTCCTTATAGTTGGAGGGGTCGGTCCCAACCCAATTTAAAACTCCTCTAAGATCCCCTGATGATGTCCTATACATTGAGTCCTTTCTGACAATGCAAGAATTGCCTCAATCAGAGATCGTATACAAAAGTTAAGCCTCTCACAAGTTGACCTACCTTATTGACCACTATGGTATGGGTGGATGTCACAACAATGACCATTACTCAAACATGTGGGGCTAGACACATGTGTATTTTCAAGAAGATTTTAGAAGGTCCAAACCTTATCACTAATTGAGGGTTAAGGAAGTTAAAACCGTAACCCTAGAAAACTATCGGGCTATGTTAAATACGGGGTCTCTAGGAGGAGAAGGGGTTCAATTATTTATTATTTTACTTATTCCATAGTTGAGGAAAACATATAGGATCGACATTTTGAGATAATAATAGAGGAGGAGGAAGATTCAGTAGCATCCTTTTAAGCCACAATGTCATAGGAAACTCCATAGTGAGTGCCCATTTCTTTGTATTTTCATTTTGAAAACTGAACCAAAGAGAGCAGAGCATATGCCTCACCTTCGGGCTGGGTTTTCTCCTATATTAGGTTTCCTAGGAAAATATTGTGTTTATTTGTGTGGATGGTGTTTTTTTCATTTGCCTGTTTTTATTTTTATTTTCCGTATTTCAATTATTTTCTATAAAAATAGAGCAATAATATAGAGATAACAAATATGAGATCTAAGGACATAAACTCACATAATAAATATTTCATTCTATTATAAGATCTATTGTGACGAATTGTTCCAGTGGAATATCCATGATAGTTTACAAATCATGAAGGGATCTTAATAGCAACTGTTTTTTTTTTGTTTGTTAATTTGTCTGGACCTTCTTGGAAGCGGGATTAACCTTTGGCTTGAGAAACCGTGACTCAGGGGCATATAAGCCGTCAAAGTCACCAGAGGATCGAACCCAGCCTGAGCCACACCAACCCTTAACATGGTTGGATTTTTTGTCCCCGCAGGTTTCGAACCGATGACTTTTCAACACGAAGTGGCTTAGCAACACACTCCATCACCGACTGTCTTACACCTTGGGGACTCTCTTAATAACAACTGTTATTGTGGGGTTTTTTCTTGCATTTATTAAGTAATCCTAGACCAAGGTATTATTATATGGTCTATTTCGTAAAAGGATCCTAATTTGTCTTTAGTAGAGTCGCCATTTTTGTTGACAATATTTTTGTACGATATGAACTACTAGATCCCCATCAAATAATTGGAATGCTAGTGACAACCAAATCAAGTTTTACTCTACTAACATAAGAAAATAACAAAGCACTAGAGTTTTGATAAAGAAGGTAAGAGACAAACATATAACTAGCATTCCTTAAAGAATCTTCCAAGCTTGAATTGATGACCAAGAAGAGGAGGTATAAATTCCAAGAATAATTCACACAAGACAAAAAAAAATACATTCCTTTCTCTACAATAAACAACTTAAATCTCATTGAAAAGACTGGGTATAAACCCTTCTAGATCTACTTGATTAGTTCAATGAAAGAAAACAAAGTGTTCAAGTGACAACATTAAATCGACGTAAGAAAATATGGGTGGGAAAGAAAGGAGATTCTATTATAGTAAGAACATATCACATCCATTCCTCCATACCTTTGAGTGGTGAGGTGGATTTGAATCCTTTCCCCTTGGGTTCATTCATATTCAAGTCTCTTTTATGTCCAATAGTATTGAATGGTGTCCTTCGATGATCCTCCAATGTTTCTCCTCAAACCATTACAATGATATTGAGGAACTGGATACAAAGGTGCAAATTCAAATTTCCTTTTTGTGAGAAGAAAACCTATCTAATATATCTTCAAGGGTCTCCAATCTAGTATAAATATATGAGCTCAATTCAAAATATATATCAAAATATCTCAATCCCATGTGAAGGAGGCCTTTTTAAAGGTTCCTTATATCATTCTAGATTTTTTGCATAAAAAAAGGGGCCACAATCTATACTAATCCTAAGATATCCATGCTTTCAACACCTCAACAATGATCAAAGTGGACTAAAACAACTATAAAAAAATCCTTGAAACAAATTGACAAAGTCAAGGGAGTGCCCATGGATTCTAGCCTTGTTCTTGTTCCTGTACTGATCTAGGTGGATATTGGTGGCCACCCACCTATTCCAAATTCCAACTCGCTCTTCTTGACAATTTTTAGATCAACACATTTCTCTGTGATGGGGACATTTCTTTGTAATTGTGGTTTCTTCACTTTCGGGGATGTCTTGAATTCCTACACAGTATCTAGGTGGATATTGGTGGCCGCCCACCTATTCCAACTGGCTTATTTTGGAATTTTTCATGCCAATACATCTTTCTGTACTTCTAGGGATATTTTGGGGCCCTAAACAATGTTTTCTTGGCTTTCCATAGTCAAACTATATATCGAGTCAAACTTTGAGGACATAATGCGTAGTTCTCGAACATACCTTTCCAACAGTCTATCACACACCTAAAATGGAGATCATATGAAAACGTTACGACCCCGGGAAGTTGATGTACTAACTTATCCCAACAGGGCCCACATGAATTTTGGCGCTTCATGTCCTAGGGTTAGGTTTTTGGATGTCTAGGGTTTTGGCATTCATGTTTATCATAAAAAGTCCTTTAGAGTCTCACTGTAATCATCTTTTTGCGAATGAGTGTATCCATCACATCTCTTCTCATAGATAAAGATGTCACCATTCTAGCGAGTCTTGCACTCTATATTTTTACAGTCTTTGTGCATTTCTTTCATTAATAGAAATCATGTATTGTTGTATCTCTCTATTTCTGACAATATTTATGAGTATTTCACTGTAATATCTCCGCTTTCATTTTGTTCCAAAAATAATATGGATCAGTGGTATCAAAGCAGGCTGCTCTTGATTGTTTTTTAGTGCATGCCCCCAATGAGGTCCAAGCATAGCAAGTTGGGTCTCAAGCTTGTCTCTCTTGAAGAAAATCACTCTCTCATGCCTAAGAAACCCTCTATGGAGGAAGAAAAGAAAAATGACAGAGCATAAGATTCTATTAACCTGTTGCTTGAGCAATCTCTCGCGTGACAGAGGGACAAAATGATGGAGAGTTTTTCCCACATCCTTCAATGCTCGCCAATAGCAACATACACATATTCGTGAAGCAACCAGATTGGGGGAACCTCTCCCTTCAAGGTACAAGTTAATTTTGATATTCCCATATTTAAAGGTCAGATAGATGCGAATGCCTTAGAAAAATGGTTAAATATGCTAGAAGATTATTTCTTTGTTCACAATTTTTCCGACAGGAAAAATATCACCTTTGCACTCCTCAAGGCTCTCCCCCATGTCAAACATTGGTGGGAAACTTATTGGGAGAAAAGTTCCACAAAGAAATCTGGAATATATGGGGCCGAGCCCACTTGGGATTTTTTTATGGATGTGGTCAAGGAACAATACTACCATGTTGATAGCTATGAACACCAATACGTGAGATGGACCACACTACAACAAGAGAAGAGCCAAACATTGTCAGAGTTCATAAATACTTTCCATACCTTGTGCACCAAGTTGGGTATCACAGACTCTGAGCGACATCTGGATCTGAAATTTCACGGGGCTCTGCATAGGTACATCCAAACATAAATGGATTTCCTAAACATCTCATCATTGGGAGTTGCCTATCGATATGCTGTCAAAATCGAGCATAAATTTAGCTACCAAAACAAATGGGAGTTCGGGTCTGCAAATCCAAAACAATCAAAGCATGGTAAAGATGTCCCTAACCAACAACCTCCCTAATACCAGTCCAAGACACAGGAAAATAAGGGTAAAGGAAAGACAAAGAATGACATTGGGAAGTGGTGCGACTTCCACAAAATTACCCGGCACAACACCGATGAATATTGCTTGAAACAGTCATTGGTGGCTGAGGTCAAAGACAAGGAGCTGAACCCTGATTCAAAATATGATCTATAAAATATTGAAAATAGATATATCATCGACGTAGACCCCACAGCTACTGTCGCGATCACAACAATTTAACCAGAAGAACCAGTATATCCTGAAAAGGGGGAGCGCATATTCCATTCACATATGTGGGTGAAGGGGACCCCATTGCATTTCATTGTTGATAGTGACAGCCAAAAGAACCTCATCTTAGCTGAGGTCATCAAAAAATTGTGGTTGCCGACAAGACCACATCCCCAACCATACAACATCATATGGCTTCACTAAGGAGGAGATCTATGTGTCAGCCAATAGTGCCGCATGTTTTATGGCATTTGACCCTTCAAGGATGAGGTAGTGTGTGATGTTTCCCCTCTTGATGTCTGTGATGTTGTTTTGGGCCAACCATATATGTGGAAACTTCATGATATCTATGAGTCTTGACCTCGTAGTGTCATTATTACTTTGGGGGTCAACTCTAGAGGATACTAGAGGTAGTTTTGACTATTGCTCCACTAAAAAAATGCCACAAGTTAATCTCTCATACTGCAAAATTCATCCTCTTCACAGTTTGTTCAAAGGATGCACAGAAGGCCACTGCAACCATTGCAGCCTCAACACATTCTATCTAGTGGAAGCAGATTGTAGAAGATAAAGAAGATATTGTTTCTTCACCTACGATGGTGCCTACACAATGCCCCATCAATCCCAGAGACAACAGGTTGGTGGAAGAGATTCAACCCCACCAACAACAGGTTTGTGACAACGTTCCACATACCAAGTAGTGCAACTTTTCCAATAATGCAGGCAACTCACCAAGATTCAGATTCATAAAATGCTTTCCCCTCTTCCCCAGACACTCAACGCAATGGAGACCATTTCTCCCTAAAGGGGGAGGAATGATCCAGGTGGATATTGGTGGCCACCCACATGTTCCAAATTCTAACTGGATCATCTTGATAGTTTTCATTTCAACATGTTTCTTTATGATGGGGACATTTATTTGTAATTGTGGGTTCTACACTTCTGGGGCTATCCTAAAGCCCTACATAAAATCCAGGTGGATATTTGTGGTTGCCCACCTATTCCAACTGGCTTAATTTGGAAGTTTTCATGTCAGTACATCTTTCTGTACTTCCAGGATCGTTTTGGGGCCCTAAACAATGTTTTCTTGGATTTCCATAGTCAAACTGTAGAGGGAGTCAAAGTTTGATGGCATAATGAGTAGTTCTTGAAAATACCTTTCCAAGGGTTATCACACGCCTAAAATAGAGATCGTATGAAAAAGTTACGGCCCCAGGAAGTTGATGTACTAACTTACCCCAACGGGGCCCACATGAATTTTGGCGCTTCATCTCCTAGCGTTAGGTTTTTGGATGTCTAGGGTTTTGAAATTCATGTTTATCATAAAAATGCCTCCAGGGCCTCATTGTAATCATCTTCTTGCGAATGAGCGTAGTCATCACATCTCTTCTCAGAGATAAATATGCCACCATTCTAGCGAGTCTTGCACTTTGTATTTTTATAGTCTCTATACATTTATTTCATTAATAGAAATCATGTATTGATGTATTTCTCTGTGTATTTCACTGCAATATTTATGTGTATTTCACTGTAATATCTCTGCTTTCATTTCATTCTGAAAATAATCTGGATCAGGTACCCTCCATGCAAATTTCAAGAAAAGGGATGCACCTATCACCTTAATCAAGAAAAATGCTTAATGTTCCCAAAGTTTTGGCATAAATTGGGATATCCATACAAAATAGACCATAAATTAATGCACCTAGAGGATAGGACCACTTGGTACATAAAAGATAAACTCCCAAAATAACAAGGAGCTGGGTGCTTTAGATAGACATTGTCTAACTGTTCTACGTTTTGGCCTTTTTCGTTGGAATCCGGTGACATAAACTGCATGAAATCATAATTTTATGTTGTTTAAATTACATTTATGAATGCAGAAAAGGATTCAACATGATGAAAAACCCTTGGAGCACTCGTATTATACAGATTTAACCACTCAAATATGCATATCCAACAATTCTCGCAGGATTTCAGGAAAATATCCTCGAAAAAGGACCAAATCGTAGAACATTTAGATTACGACCTTTAGATATCCTAATGTTTCTGAGTATCTACATGCACTATGACGAGTGGTAATAATGTAAAGAATAGTTTTATTGCAAGCCAAGGTAACCCCTTCGAGATGAGTTTTAAAAAGCATTTAATGAGCCAAAATAACATAGAGTAAAGCAAAGCTAGATTTCATACTTTGATTTATGTGTAAAAGGTTGTTAAACTAAACAAAAAATCAAAATATCATGCAATTCAGTAATCTATACATCATAGGGATTGATCGTGACGACATCTAGATTGATTTATCAATGCATAGCGTATATTTTCAAATGCCCTATAAAATCACATAGACTTACAAAGGAGGAGGGACATTGGGTCTATAGTCGCATAAGTTGTAGGTTGGGAAAATCCTGACCCAACCACCAAAATGGAGAAAAGTAAGAGAACACCTACCCACTGTCACCTTAGGCAGTTATTCCCATCACTTTAGAGGTGAGGTATTCACCTCAAGGGGGGAATCTCGGTGACCCTAGGGGGTAATGAGATGGAAAGTGAGATGTATGAAATGAACGCCCCTATAGGTCAGGTTTCTATATGGAAAATGGAACTTGGTAATGAGTCTTGAGGGTTGTTTGAGGTTTCCAAAGCCTTGAGTGACCTGTAAGAGATAGTACTTGCCCGAGACACAAGGAAAACCAAGTATACAATGTCATATATCAAATGGAAAATTAAGTTAAGCTTGATGTCCCTAATAGAATCAACAAACACATATATATTTCAACAAGATACTATATTTAAATGAGGCCGCTAAATAATATGCTAAAAGTCAAGATAAACGTGAGAAATAAATTAGCAAAGGACTACCACCACTTTAGCAATGAACCTTGTGATTTTAGCAATATAGTATGACTGTAAAATAACAAATATGCATCAAAAGCTAACAACCTTAATGGATGTAGAAAAACAAGCTAAATATCAACAAAGTTAACCAATAAAAGTTACTCCTAATTAGCCTAAAAAGTGCTCTAGGGTTAGTAGTTTGTTAGGGAGAAATTATAGCTATTTCCTAGGGTTAGTTTGGAGGGTTCTTAGGGTTAAAAGGTTAGATTTTTTGTAGCCCTAGTGGCTGTAGGTTAGTTTTGTAAAAAAAACAAGTTTTAGTGAGAGGGAGGAAAGACCTCAATGAGGCAAGATAACCTAAGGCTCAAAGAATAATATCCGAATGAGAGAACTTTAAAACCTTGACTTTTCACGTTTATCAATGCAATATTTTGTTTCTCCAATACAATGAATAGTGCCTTTGATTAATGGGTTAATGGGGTCACAATATAGAGAGCTAGAGGTAATACCTCCTTAGGGGTATAAATCCTCTTATTCCCCAAGGCAAGTATCCTATCTAGAGTTTAGGCTAAGGGGTGTATACCGTTATACTTCCTTAGAAAACCCTTCCACACGATTCCAAACAATATTTCTATGATAGATTATGGTGGAGCTAGGTAGGGTTGTATTCCATTATACTCCCTACTTAACTTAACAAATAACCTTGAACTTTAAACAAAGAAAACAACAAGTGTAGCCTTTACAAAATTCAAGTTGCAATAAGATAAATTCTTAATATGTCAAGAAAAAACACCATAAAGAGATAGAAATAACCTCCATAAGCTAGTGCATCATCATCATGTATCCAATAAAAAAACATAACACCATACCATAACACAAGAGAGAAAAAATATTGAAGGTAGTGAAAATTTCAGTCCTTGGCCTCTCATAATGGGAGAGATATGTTATGAAATGAGATTCACATGATCTCTATTTATACAAAAGTATTAAAACATAGTTTGTCCACTTAGAAAGGGTAAAACATAAGATAAGGGGTCAACAATCATTATCTTACCCCTTGCATCAAATGAAAATATTTAATTTTCACTTTAACACAATAGAAACCCTAAAAATAAGATGATGTCACCCCTTTAGGGGGAAATTTTGACTATTTGAGCAATTCGTTGGGGAGAAAAATGGAGGTCGTTAGGGCTCCTTGAGCCTCCTCATCATGTGATAGGGAAAATCTGTGTCTCCTCCAGTCAAAATATTCCAAGTGTTAATGTACAATGACTCCATCACCATCAAGCCCCCTTAACCATGACATCAACCCTCAAAAGATGATGTTTTCCCCCTCCTAGGCAAGTCGCTTGGGAAATAGGGGATGGATAAGATCCTCCATTATGAAATATAATCCTCCATAGGCATGTCTCTATGATCTGGTGTGTGGGCCTATAACATCCAACCTATGGGCTCCTTGCCCCATGAAATCCTAAGCTAGGCTTGTTCTCCCAAAAGTAGCCACCAAGCAAGGTCTTGCAAAACAAAAGGGTACGCCCTCCAAAGATATGAAGCCAAAGATATCATGACAAGTGTAAGACACATCTAATAAGAAAAGAACCTAAACATGTGCATCAAAACTACCCCATCAAATTAAACAAATGCTCAAAAAATCTATACAATTGACCAAGTTTAAGTATGGGAGGGGTGTCATAAAAGTCCTATTGAGTAGACCAAAATCCTCAAGTAGGAGATTCTCCCAAGGATGACATTTCAAGGTTATGTAGTGGATGATGACATGGAAGGGGTTTAGAATTCATAGGTCAATGAGTTTCATGACATACAAGGGCTCGTATCATATCATTCATGGGTGCCTTTGTAGAGGGTGTGTGGCACCTTCATTTGCGATGCACTTTTTCCAAGCCCATATTCTTAACATTCTTTATTTCTTTCTTGTTTTGAGGAACAAGTTGAAGGCCACTATCATGGCTTGGTGTCTTGATAAAGACAATGTATTTCACAAATACCTCGTGGAAATGATACGGTTGGCTCATGATGAGACCCCTTTTCTCTAAATTGTGTAACCGAGAACCACTACAATGGCTTTGTGACCAGATGATGGTAATGTCATATCACTAAATACACATGATCATGATAGGTTGACTCGTGATGACACCTCCCATCCTCCAACTAACCCCTTAAGCATTTACTATCATTTATTCTTATGTGGGTCCCTCATTTCTTATAGAGAAGCGTTTCATTTCTTTCTCGGGGATCCCTAGGTGAAGCATCTGGAAGGTCTATATTTAGGCTTTTATCGTTTTTAGCCAACAACAATCCCTCTGGGACTTCAATCCCTTCTTCCCATGAAATGAGGTACATTCCCTTCTTGGGTCACTAAAGTCAAATTTCCTAGAAGAAGACAATATAATGGGAGTGTAATGAGCGTGAAGTGGTAAGTATGGTTGGGAATGGTATGATAACCCCTCAAGAGACCCCCAGTTGAAAACCTTCCCCAAGGTTGGAAAATTACTAGTAAATCTATGACACTCACCAAGGTGAAAAAAGGTCGAAATAATAACACTCAAGCAGATGTTCCATAATCAAAAGTAGTTCAAATAGAACATGTTTGAATGCCTTAATTATTAGGGTGATTACTTGCCACAATACCTGACTTGTACCGCATGGAGAAAAACCCATCTGCCTTCTAGAAGATAGCTAGTGTGGTGGATGCACTGACAATGGAATAGAATGTGGTGATAGAGTGGGATTCTGTATGTGCAAGTGAACATTGTTGGTCATGTGGTCTCTTGGCACTCCATATTTGCAACCTAAAGGCCTCAAGACATCATCTCCTTGGTTATCCCACAAAATGGGGATAACGTTTGGCTCCTACTTGGGGACATGTGCTCACCATAGAGTGCATGATAACTGCAACATCTCCTGGTAGAACTATGCCTACACTGAAACAAGGAACCATAAAATCTAGGGTGTTTGTATCACCCTTCGTCCATATACATCGAAATCCAAATGACAACTAATGTAGAAAATAAAATTTTATCATTTTTTCAAAAAATTATAAACTAAGCATGAACTGAATATGCAAGTAGAGTAAAATGAAATGTGAAATGAATCTAAACTAATATGAGCAATATTCAAGATGCAAATGCAAGGAAAACAAGATGACCTACCTACTTACATGAGGCACGGGCCCTGAAGAAGTCATGTGTCACCTTGGCAATAATTTTTTAGGAGGCATCCATTCATCGATAGTGACATCCTCCTGCCTTCTGTTGTGGATAAGTAAAAAGAGTCCGGCCTAGATATTTCCTCTATTTTGTAGGGCCCTAACCAAAGACTGTTGGACTTTTGATGCATTCTAGGTTTTTCACTCCTCTTGTCCCACATTAAGACCCGATCCCCTTCCTTGAAATCTCTTTACCTCGCCTTCCAAACAAGGTTCCTTTTACCTTTTCTTGATTCTTTTCCATTTGATCAAAGGCCATTCTCCAAGTTTCGTCCAATTCCATGAGTTGATCAATTTTACCCTGCAATGCTTCTTTATCTGTAATGAATTGTTGGGATATTTGTAATGCTGGAATCTAGATATTTATAGGAAATTGAGCTTCTAACCCATAAACCAATTCAAAAGGGGTTTTTCTGGTGGAGGTATTGGTAGTTGTGCAGTCTGCCCACAAGGCATACTTAATTTTGTTATTCCAACTCTTCTTGTTTTCCCCAACGATCTTCTTCACAATATTCATGATGTTTTTGTTGCTGGATTTTGCCAGTCCATTTCCTTGAGGGTAATAATTTGAGGAGTGTGATAAAAAAATCATTGAGTGCCATTGAGCTAAAAGCTTTGGCATTGTCAGTTGTTATCTTAGCAGGAACATCGAATCTAGTAATAATATTTTCCTGAAGGGACTTCATCACAACTTCTTCTATTTCTTTCTTTGTTGGGACAACTTCCACCCATCTGGTGAAGTAATCAGTGGCAGTCAAAATCCATCAATACCCATTACTATATTTATCCTTGAACTCACCAATGAAATCCAATCCCCATTGTTGAAAGGGTGCATCTACAATGACTGGCTTAAGGGGAAGAGCATGAAGGCGTTGCTTTCCGTTAAAAAATTGGCATGGTTGAAAAGATATAACATATCGATGTGTGTCGGGTAAAATAGTAGGCCAGTAGTATCCTTCGCTTAAAATCTTATGGGAAGTGGTGCGATTTGCAAAATGGCCACCACAATACCCTGAATGAAGGTCGACCATTAACTTGTCAACTTCTTCTTTATTAACACATATAGGGATTCCCTCATCAGGATTTCTCCACCCGAGACCATTCTCTGTTAGGCAATACTTCATAGCTTTGAGTCTCAGGGCTCTCCTTTTATGTTCTACCAAATGATCAGGGAAAGTGAGGTTTTTCAAGTAATAAATGACATCTAAATACCACTCATTGTTCTCGATCTCACTTATGATAATGTTGATTTGTTCGTTCTCTTATACCTTGATGACCTCTTGATTTCTTTATGTCATCATTTTGGCCAATACTTGCCCTTTAATTATCTTTGTGGGTTTGATCTTTGAATCATATTCATGTATATGTGAGACCCACTTTCCTTTGGCTCCAAGGCAATCTTGTTGTGATAAAACGTCCTTTACAATGGGGTAGGGGGTGAAGGTTTTCATCTTATTGTACCCTACATAATTTAGAAAATGTTTGAGGGACTTGACCAGAGTGTAAGCTTGTTTTTTTGTAATGGTGTAGTTCAATTATGTGCCTCTAAAATTGTTTCTCATGAAAGTAATCAATTGTTCACCCCCTTGACCATTTTTCTCCAACAAAACTCTTGCAATGGTGTCCTTTGAAGCGAAGGAAATCATGATGAAGTATTTGGAAAAATTTGGACCAACCAAGACTTGTGAAACAATTATTTCTTCCTTGATACGCTGGAAGGACATATTACCTTCATTTTCCCATTCTAAATGGGCATCCTTCTTTAGCAATTTGTCAAGGGATTTGCAAAGTTTGGAATGAATCTCCTCACGAAGTTAATTTGACCAAATAATTATTACAGGATTGTATTTAGGGAGAGGGATCTTGTTGATGGCATTAACCCTAGTAGGGTCTATCGTGATTTCATCTTTAGAAATGATATGACCCAACAACTTACCCTTGTCAACACCAAAAAATTATTTCTTGGGGTTGAGAGAAATACCATACTCCCTACATCTCTGGAAAATAGTTCTCAACTATTGGATATGTTGTTCCCTCTTCTTGGAGATTGAGGTTAGATCATATTGATATATCTCTATAAGTTTTCCGATCAGATCCCTAAAAGCATAGTCCATGGTGCATTGGAAGGTGGCCCCTGTGTTGGTTAGCTCAAAGGGCATTCTTAAATAGTTATAAGTTCCCTAAGGGGTGGTGAAAAGAATTTTTAATTGGCCATCCTCCTTTACCAACACTTGATTATATCCCGAGAAACCATCAAGCATGTACATCATTTATGCTCTAGTTACCCTTTGCAAAAGATACACCATGTTTGGTAGAGGATAATTGTCCTTAAGTGAAGCCTGGTTTAAATTTCTGAAGTCTACACATATCTTGATTTCCCCAATATTTTTCCTTACGATGAATGAATTAGATACCCACGATGAATATTTGACAGGCTAAATTATCCCTGCCTCAACCATATTTTGTAACTCCTTTTGTACCTGTGGGGAAACCTTTGGGTTCATCTGCCCGATCTTCTGTCTGAAGGGTTTTGTGACAACTATAAGGGGAATAGCATGTTGTATGACGTCTTCACGGTAAGTCTTTATATCTTCGTAATACCAAGTGAAGACATCCTTAAATTCTCTTATAAGGTAAATCAACTTCTCCCTTTCATCAGTCTTCGTTCCTTTCCCAAACTTTACCATATTTGGGGATTCCTCAGTTCCAACGTTGAATTCAATGACCTCGTCATTGATTTTGCTTAAGGGATTCCCATTATACATGTCATTCTAATCAAAAAGATTTTCTAAGGGGATGATACCTTTGGGTAAGGGTCCGTTAACTATATCAATGATCTCAATATTCAGCTTTTCTGCTAATATATTTATCTAGGCCTTTGAGAATTCACCTTCATTTTGGAGAAAATGTAGAATTTGGATTTCTCTATCAAAAACTTGCCATTGTTCTAAGTTGTCAGGTAGCAAGGGCCTATAATTTAATTCCACCTCATAGAGACCGATTTACTTGAAAAGTTGTAAGGTGGAAGTGGAGACAATAAGGTTGTCTGCCAAATGATTATCTTCCCTCAGGATGGATTCAATAGAAAAGTTTTCAAACTTCTTAATGGCATCCCACACGACATCCCCGTATTGTTTAAACCTTGGGTTTTTAGCATTGAATTTATTATTAACTTGTGAAACGATTAAGTTAGAGTCCCCTTTCACGTGAAAGGTCTTGATGTTCATATAAAGGGCTAGGTTAATGCCTAGGATAAGGGATTTGTACTTGACGATGTTATTTGTGCAGTTGAACTCAAGCATGCATGAGAAGAGTGTAGTCTTGTTGTTTGGTGATATTAAAACTATCCCTGCACCCGAGCCTATGCTTGCGTGCACACCATCGAAATCTAATCCCCAAGATCCTTCCTTCCTTTTCTCATCAAGGAAAAAGGGAGTTTGCAAAAATGAAGGTGCTATCAATTCCTTCCTCTAGAACTTGATGGGCTATATTGACATGATCCACACCACCATCGCTTTCAGTATTGCTTGGGGAAAAAGTTTTCTCCTCACCTTTGATGATATCAACTTCTCTTTCTTTGTGAGGCTTTTTCAAGACTTGTTGAACATGTTGCAAAAACTCTTCTTCAACCTGTTTTGCTGCTTGTCTCCTTTCAACCTCCAAAATCTCATTTGTTGGGCAAGGTTTACTTTTTGGTGTTACCTCCTTTTCTTCTAGGATGATTTTAAGGATGGAAATTTATTTTAAAATGTAGAAACCTTGGCGAATATTACTAATCCTTCATATGCCAACAGTAAATGGTTGGCGATATTTTTGTAAAAATATTCAAATTTCTAAGGATTTTATATAGTTTTTAAAAAAAATTGGCGATTTTTAAGGTAAAATAATTTTATCCTATAGAATTTGGGTGAACCATTTTTAAAATAGCGAATCTCTTTTTTGGAAAAACCATGGAAAATTATCCCATGAGAGAAATTTAGCCCCTAAAATCATCCTTGCTTTTCTTTTCTTAGTAGATTCATCATGCGATGAGCTGCCCTTTTAGCTTCCCTCTCTCGTTTCTCTTGCAGGTATGTTCTGACATCGAGGGGAAAGTCCGGTGAGACAAAGTCATCAATCTAACTAATATGAAAGATCTCTTTAAGACATTTCTCCTATTGTATGAGAGAGGAGGTTATGTTCTCTTCTATCTCACACACTCTCTCTTGAGCTTCAAACAAAGTTGTAGGGCGTCTCCTAATTAAAACCCCATAAGGGTATTTCATGGTTGATATGTAAGACTTGACAATAGTAGCCTGGGAAGTCTTTAAATATTGAGGGAAACTCCTTACGAGGGTGTTGAATCTATAATTGAAACTCCTTATACTTTCCCCTGAATTTCTCTTGTAGTTGTAGAGTTGATCACAAAGGGACTGGTAATATTTGTTCTTTCCAAATCTTTTGGTAAAACGTTCTCAAAAGAGGTCCCAATTCGTGATTATTGATGGGACAATACTATAAAACCATTCCTTTCCTTTCTGACAAAAGTGTATGAGAAGATTCTCACCAGGATATCTCCATGTTGGTCATAAGGTTCTAGAGCGCATAGAAATAAATCTAAGTGATCTTGAGTTGTAATGAGATCTTCTCCTCAAAATATGGGGAGCCACTCTTTGAAATCCTTTGGGAGTTTGTGAGGAGATATAAGGATCTTTGTCATGTCCAAAGGTTTATGTGCATCTTTGGCCCATGGGCTCCATGTAGCACTTGGTGAGGTGGGTACAAGTGAGAGTGGAGGTGTGGAGGTAGTAGGTGAGGATGGAGGGCTAGTAGATGGACAATCGTGAGAAGTGGGGGACACCATAGGGATAGATATTCTGGGTGAAGGCTTATGATGTCTGTGATTTTTCTTGGGGGTAGGGTAATGACCCCTTCAGGTGATTCCCATAATGGAGTTATCAGATAATATTTAGAGCAAGCTTATCAAAGTTGAAAAAGGGAAAGTTCCTTAGGTGTAGTCACCATGCAAGCTAGGGAAAAGTCTTGGGATAGCTTGCCAAAGTGTCGTTAGGGTTCAGAAGAGCATTCAAAATCCTCCCTGACAACATCGCCAAAATGATATCACACAAGTTGTACGTTGGGAAAATCCTGACTCACCCACCAAAATGGTGACAAATAAGAGAGAAACTACCCACTTTCACCTTAGGCAGGTGTTCCCGTCACTTTAGAGGTGAGGTAGTCACCTCAAGGGGGGAATCTTGGTGACCCTAGGGGGTAATGAGATGGAAAGTGAGATGTATGAAAATAATTCCCCTATAGGTCAGTCTTCTAGATGGAAAAGGGAACTTGGTGATGAGTCTTGAGGGTTGTTTAAGGTTTCCAAAGCCTTGAGTGACATGTAAGAGATAATACCTGCCCAAGACACAAGGAAAACCAAGTATAGAATGCAATATATCAAATGGACAAGAAACTTAAGCTTGATGTCCCTAATAGAAACATCAAACATAGATATATGTCAACAATATACTATTAAATGAGGCCGCTAAATAAGATGTTAAAAGTCAAGATAAATGTGAGAAATAAACTAGCAAAGGACTAGCACCACTTTAGAAATGAAACTTGTGATTTTAGAAAGATAATATGACTGTAAAATAACAAATATTCATTAAAAGATAATAACCTTAATGGATGTAGAAAAACAAGCTAAATATCATCAAAGTTAACCAATAAAAGTTACTCCTAATTAGCCTAAAAAGTGCGCTAGGGTTAGTAGTTTGTTAGGGAGAAATTATAACTCTTTCCTAGGGTTAGTTTGGAGGGTTCTTAGGGTTAGAAGGTTAGATTTTCTGAAACCCTAGTGGATGTAGGTTAGTTTTGTAACAACAACAAGTTTTAATGAGAGGAAGGGGATGCCTCAATGAGGCAAGATAACCTAAGGCTCAAAGAATAATATCCAAATGAGAGAACTTCAAAACTTTGACTTTTCATGTTTATCAATATTGTATTTTTTTTCTCCAGTGCAACAACTAGTGCCTTTGATTAATGTGTTAATGGGGTCAAAAAATAGAGAGCTAGAGGTACTACCTCATTGGGGGTAAAATCCTCTTATTCCCTAAGGAAAGTATCATAGATAGGGTTTAGGATAAGGGGTGTATGCCCTTATACTTCCTTAACAAACCCTTGCAAACAATATTTCTATGATAGATTATGGTGGAGCTAGGTAGGGTTGTATGCCCTTATAATCCCTACTTAACTTGACAAATAACCTTGAACTTTGAACAAAGAAAACAACAACAAGTGTAGCCTTTACCAAATTCAAGTTGCAATAAGATAAATTCTTAACATGCCATGAAAAACCACCATAAAGAGATATAAATGATGTCCATAAGCTAGCGCATCATCATCATGTAGCCAATAACCAAAGAGAACACCATACCATAGAAAACGAGAGAAAAAAGATTGAAGGTAGCGAAAATTTGAGTCCTTGGCCTCTCACATTGGGAGAGATGTGTTATGAAATGAGATTCACATGATCTCTATTTATACAAAAGTCTTAAAACATAGTTTTTCCACTTAGCAAGGATAAAACATAAGATAAGGGGTCAACAACCCTTATCTTACCCCTTGCATCAAATAACAATATTTAATTTTCACTTTAACACAATAGAAACCCTAAAAATAAGATGATGTCACCCCTTTAGGGGACGTTTTGACCACTTGAGCAAGTCGTTGGAGAGAAAAATAGAGGTCGTTGGGGCTCCTTGAGCCTCCTAGTCACATGCTAGGGTCAATCCATGCCTCCTCCAGTCAAAATATGCAAAGTGCAATGTACAATGACTCCATCACAATCGATCCCTCTCAAGAATGACGTCGACCCTCAAAAGATGATGTTTTGCACATCCCATGAAAGTCGTTTGGGAAATAGGGGCTAGATAAAATCCTCCATGATTCCATTTAATCCTCCAAATGCATGTCTCTGCGATCTAGTGTACGGGCCTACAACATCCAACATATGGGCTCCTTGCCCCATAGAATCCCAAGCTAGACTTGTTCTCCCAAAACTGGACACCAAGGAAGGTCCTACAAAACAAAAGGGTACACGCTCCAAAGATCTCAAGTCAAAGAATCATGACAAGTGTAAACGACATATAATAATAAAATCACCTAAAAATGTTCATCAAAACTACCTCATCAAATTAAACAAATGATCAAAAACCCTATACAATTGACCAAGTTTAAGTATGGGATGGGTGTCATAAAAGTCCTATTGGGTAGACCAAATCCCTCAAGTAGGGAATGCTCCCAAGGATGGCCTTTCAAGGTTATGTAGTGGATGATGAGGTGGAATGGGTTTAGACTTCATAAGTCAATGTGTTTCATGACATACAAAGGATCGTATCATCTCATTCATGGGTGCCTTTGTAGAGGGTGTGTTGCACCTTTGTTTGCGATGCACTTTTTCCAAGCCCATATTCTTTCCAGTATTTATTTCTTTCATATTTTAAGGAACAAGTTGAAGGCCATTGTCCTATCTTGGTGTCCAGATAATGGCAATGTCATTCACAAATACCTCGTGGAAATGAGAAGGTTGGCTCATGATGAGACCCGATTTCTCTCAGTTGTGTAACTGAGAGACACTACCTTGGCTTGGTGACCAAATGATGGTAATGTCATATCGCTAAATACCCATGATCATGATAGGTCGTCTCGTGATGAGACCTCCCATCCTACAACTAACCCCTTAAGCATTCACTATCATTTATTCTTGTGTGGGTCCCCCATTTCTTATAGAGAAGCATTTCATTGCTTTCTCGAGGATCCCCGGGTGAAGCATACAGAAGGTCTATATTTAGAATTTTATATTTTTTAGCCAACAACAATCCCTCTGGGCCTTCAACGCCTTCTTCCCATGAAATGAGGTACATGCCCTTCTTGGGTCACTAAAGTCAAATGGCCTAGAATAAGACAATATGATGGGAGTGTAATGAGTGGAAAGTGGTAAGTATGGTCGGGAACGGTATGATAACCCCTCAAGGGACCCCCAGTTGCAAACCTTCCCCAAGGTTGTCCACTTACTAGGAAATCTATGAAACTCACTAAGGTGAAACATGGTTGAAAACATAACGTCCAAGCACGCATTCCATAATCAAAAGTAGTTCAAATAGAACATGTTTGAATGCCTTAAATATTAGGGTGATTACTTGCCACAATAAATGACTTGTATCGCATGGAGCAAGATCCATTGTCCTTCCAGAAGCTAGTTGGTGTGGTGGATGCGCTGACAATGGATCAAAATGTGGTGATAAAGTGGGCTTTTGTTTGTGTAAGTGGACACTGCTGGTCATGTGGCCTCTTGGAACTCCATATCTACAACCTGAGGGCCTCTATACATCATCTCCTTAGTTATCCCACAAAATGGGGATAAAAGGGTCTATGATTACCTTAATTGGAATTAGGTAAGAAAATATTTTCTAAAATTCATAAAAAAAATCCATTAAAATTGTTGATTTTGATTGCATAGTTAAATTCAATAGCCTCGAAAACCTCTATTATACCTATGCCATTTCATCAAACATGAAATTTTGTCGAATTTTCTTGTTTATTTATTTAGTGAACCCACTAACAAAAATATTGGCCAATAATCCTACTTTAACTAACATATATCATACTAACAAAAACATCTATATGTTTAGAAAAAAATCCATATGCGATGCAAAAGAAATACACAATTTTGTATGAATACACAACTACATAATTTGTACATGCTAATTATACGCCCTTAAAAGAATTGATATACCTTCTTTGTTTTGTTTTGAAATGTAGTTGATATATATTATGAGCACCTTGGAACTATTGGAATATGTAACATACACAACTACTGTAATTTGGACACATAGAAACTTAATCACTTCTCTTTTATTTCCTCTTCAAAGATTACATAATATATTTGAAACCCAAAAAGTTGCCTAAAATGTTATAGAAATATTTTCAAGTGGTATAAATATGAAAAATTTGGAAAGTGTTTGGACACCAAATATATGGTGCTGACATGATTTTGTATACTTTACGCTACTCCTAATCTAATAAAAATACTTATTGTTTTTCACTTAGCTTCCCTATTAAGCATTACTTTCTCAACATTCTTCTCCTTAAAGCTTAATGGTCCAAATCCTATTTGCTTGTTTAATGAAACAAATCTATCTCTTGGAATTGTCTGTTTAAAAATATTTTCCAACTTATTCTTTGTCCTAGAAAGATGCAAGTGCATTGTCCCTTGTTGTATCAAAACTATAAGGAGTGATGACAAATATTTATATGCTTCATTCTTGCACGAAGAGAAATATCTGTCTAAATGGTAATTTTGTTACAATGTATAACAACATGAGGATTTGTATTGTTGATGTAAATCTTCCAAATCTATTTATAGAATTGTTTGAAAACACACTAAGGTTGCCACCATACCTTCTGCCTCCATTGTAGAAAGATAAACTATATATTGCGTCTTTGAACTCCACGCTTGAAACAACATTCTCAACTCAGTCTCCGATCATTTATTGAACTAGCCCAATATGAAACTAAAAATAAAATTAAGTCCAAACTCTTTCTTGTTGTGTAATGAATGTCATGTTTCATCGCGCTTTTAATATACCAAAGTATTACTTTTTTCTCTCTCATATGATTGTGACATGGATTTGTCATAAAATTGGAAATAAAACTTACTACAAAAGTGATATCTAATCGAGTAGTTATATAGTACATCAAATTATTGACCAACCTATGAAATTGAGTCCCTTCAATGCCATTGCTCTAATATTCCTCTCCCATTTTTTATACCTTGTGATAATCGAGTTGTCGCTTCCTTGCACTTGTCCATTCTAAATTGCCTCAATGGTTCATGGGTATACTTCCCTTCACAAATAAAGATCTACTATCAAGTGATTAAAATACCTTCATGCCAATAAAGTATTTCATTAATCTAACATCGATGATATCTAATTCCTCCATCATTATTTGCTTTCATTCATGCATCATGATGGAATTATTATCTTTAAAAATTCATCTACGTAAAAATAAACAATTAAAATTTGGTTCTTTACTTTTTTTTCACATACAATGTTGGTTCATTTTGACTTCTAATGTAAGCCACATTGCTAGAGATAACCATAAATTGTTGAATACCAAGCTCTAAGAGCTTGTTTCAATCCATATAATTCATTCTTCATTTTATAAATACAATTTTTTTTCTTTCTCTTCAAACCTCAATGGTTGTTGCATATAAATTTCTTCCTCAGTAATGAATTCAAAAATGTCAATTTCACATCCATTTGGTGAAGTACATCCCATTTATGATCATGGTTGGCCAATGATAACATTTTTCTTATTGTATCCCAACATGCAATTGGTACAAATGTATCTTCATAGTCTATTCCATAGACTTGTGCATATCCTTTGGTGGCTAGCCTTTCATCTTTCCTTCCAATTGTGTCATCACTCTTATACTTGTTTATATATCTACTTTACTCTTATCACCTCTTTATCCATCAAAAGTGTAACAAACTCCCATATTTCATTCTTTTCAATTTCCTTTATTTTCATTCTTCCTAATTTCCCTGTTTTATTTTCCCATTTCTCTAAGGCTCTTTACCTTTGTTGTTGTACTTGGAGTTACGGTTGGACTTGCACTTACACTTACACTTGGAATTTACAAATAAGTTCTTAGAAGAGAAATTGGACCACCACTAGAACATAATTTCCACTAAAACTAACAGGGAAATGAGTGATTCTATTTTGTGTCGAATCTATTTCCACATTTGTTGTTTTTTCCCACAACACACTTTCTCAAAAAACTCCCTCTTTCATCAAATATCACATCACAAGATAGAATCACTCTTTTTGATACAAGATTCCAATGTTTGAATGCTTTACTCTCTTAAGAGTAACCAACAAAATGAATTCTTTACTTTTTGCATCTAGATTTTTTTTAGTCTCTTCCAGGACATGTACATACATCACCGAACCGAAAAACATTCAAATATTCCATGTTGGGAACTCTCCTAGACAATGCTTCTTCTAGTGTAAAATTATTCACTATGACTTTAGGGACATGATTAAGAGTACACATACTTGTATTTACTTTGCTAACATGGATTGCACTATTACAATAACAGTCCAATTTTGTTTCTCAATAATGGCATTCACTATGGTGCATATGTAGTTGTACTCTATCCTTTGACTCCAGTGTTAACATAATATGTGTTAAATTATTTTGAATGAATTCATCCCCTCAATTAGTCCTCAAAGTTTTAATAGAAGAATCACTTTCCTTTTCAAATAAAATTTATAAGTTCAAAACAAAAAAAACAAATACTTCACACATTATTTTCAAGAAGTAGATCCATGTCTTCGTGGAATAATAATATATAAATGTTTAAAAACAAGAATATTTACCAATAATTCGTGGTATTATGGGGCCGCAAATTTCTGAATGAACCCAATGTATTGGTTTTGGATCCCACCATGATTTCCCAACTATAAATTTGTCTTTGCATTTCTTCCTCAATACACAAAT
>SNQJ01S0003553.1:83469-99292 GCA_010110895.2 Picea sitchensis | reverse complement strand
ACAAGCCACTGGAAGTATATCCTCGGAGTTGAAAACCCACCACACAACATACTGATGCGAACCGAGCTCTCCACCAATCCACCAAAACTCCTAACCTACCACCACCAAACTGCAATGGTCCATAACTCCTTGTTTGAATGGTCTGCTCCATGTCTCAAACTAGAGACCTTCTAACTTGCTGCTACCTGCAACAGTCACTGCAAATCCCTTTTATAACTAGCACATGCGTAGATAACTCAGATCCAATTTCCATCTCAATACCTCAAGCTATGATACCATGTCATATTTCAGAGTGCACCCAGACCAGAGCACACACACCTCAGGTCTGGTCTATGTTCTCAACAAAATACACAAACTTACATAATTTGAACTATAAACAAAAACACACTGAGATGCCTAACTACTTATCACAATGGAAAATAACCCAACAACTGAATCATACATAGTACACAGGAATTTAATTCCCAAAATAATAATTAATTGTTCTTAAACCAAGAACAATGGGCTCCTGTACCATGGGAAATGTCCCAATTCTTACATAAAAGAAAGATACCAAGAACACTTAAAAACCCTCTCGGTTTCCATGTCCAAGTCTAGAAGATTCCTTCCAGTCTTATACACTATCCTTAGCAGAGGTTCCTAGGCTGCAACTAATTCCTTCCAGCGCCCGACTTGGTCATCTCCTTGCTCACCAATTAGGCCTATACTTGGGCCTGTCCTGGTTCTCAAAACTTGATGTTAGGGTGGTTGTTACAACCCCTAAACTTGGTATTAATAGCCTCAAAAAATGTCCCAATCCTACTGCACAACTATCCCAAGGGATGTTATCTAATCAACCCTCACCTAAATACCTATGACAACCCAAAAATTCCTTCAGAACCTACCATAGTATCCTTCCAGCTTGTTGCTAATTTTTTTTTTGCTGGATGAACCCTCCAACACCTATTTCTTCCCTTGTACCTACTATCCAACTCTCTTAAAGGATCGTGGCTACCTCTCTTAGTTGGGCAGACCCTTAAGAATGGCAGGTTGAGCATCTCCTAGGCCGTGACTTCCTCTAGACAATGACATCACACCTGCGACTAATCCTCAGTCCATCAACAACCCTTACATAGGACCTACTCGACCTTCTCATATATGGGAACTATTATAGGAAGGGTTCTTGCACCCTAACTCACTCGTGGTGTGTTGTTATAGGTCCCTTCTACCTATGGGATGAGATCTTGCTTCACTTGTCTCCTCCTTTCTGCACTAATCCACACAGAAACAACCCCAAATATACCCTCCACTTGGATTGAGTTTTGACCTCTCTCCTCTCTAATCTCACCTACAAAAAAAAAGATAAAAACATAACTGAGGCCAATTACATCCCTCTCCATGACTGGAYTGAGKTCACCACAACCTCTCTCACATGTTGGATGAGGTCACCAAGGATGCAAAACAACAATGATATGTCACATCATCCTTAACTCCTTTATATACAACTCTTAAGGGTGATTGACARCCCTTAACTTATCTCAACATTAAATTAGAATATTTAATTCCTCCATGTGGGTGTGAAGCCCCAACACAAGCCCACAAAGCCCATTACCAAACCCATGAATCCCCAAGTCAAATCCATGGGAATTTTCACTGAAATGAAAGTGTAATGAGGTGCCAACGAGAATTCCCACATGCCTGACACCTAGGGATACTTGCGTGAATACCTCCCAAAGCTACAAAACATCAACACAATCGAYTATCCCATGGAGTTGGTAACTCCCTCCATGTTGGGAATTTATGTCTTGGGTAGGYATGCATGCATTCTGAGGTGGATCTACTAGGATACTTGATTTACGGGGGCCCTAACTATTCACTTATTATATTTTCTATGTAAAAGGTGATAACACTTTGTAAGGGTTGTCATACCCATGGTTTAGCACACTTATTTTAGCCTACATGGACCCTCTCTTTCTTATGTATGTACCACACTTTGGTCATGGTCACTTAGAGATGATTTTTCATATGATCACTTAGTCTCATGTCTCCTTAGGAAGTGTCACGGTTCTCGAGGTAGGACACATGTTTCAAGGCATTGATCACATCCTCCAAGGCATATTTGGGCTTATTTTGCACACACATGGGGGATTCGCTCAATGAAATTGTGACATAACATGTTAATTCATGTGATATTAAAGAATACCCCTAATTTCACTATATATTGGAAAAAACACCCTAAAATCCTTTTTTTGATCCCCCTCCCAATACATATGTACAATTTTAAAATCCCCTATTTTTACCAAATATCCTAAGTATCCATTTTTTTCATGGCATTTTTAATACCCCTTTTTATTTCTACCCTTAGTATGGAAACATGATGGAACTCTTATACGCTCACAAATCACAAATCACAAATCACAAATCACAAATCACAAAGGTAATTAAAAATAAAAAAAAACTCAATGTCCTGACATCCAACCTATTAACAATTGATGCACACATGATTAAATCTTGTCAAAGAAAGGAACAAGTAGAGGATAAGTGGAAAATTATGAAGTAGGTGAAATGAGTGGCCTTACAACTTACACAAGAACATGGAGGTGAGCCATAAAATACATGTGAGCTCACATAGTGCAGGAAGATTGTGGAAGAAGAACATGGAGGTGAGCCATAAAATACATGTGAGCTCACATAGTGCAGGAAGATTGTGGAAGAGGCACAAACAAGAGGGAAGTAATATCAAAACCAAAAAATAAAGAACSCAATTTTCAAGGCTAGTATTAAATTTGATCACAGGTCCAAGGATAAAAAAAWTTGAGGCTACCCAACTTATACCCTATTCTATTTAAAGAATTAAATGTGACAAATAAGACACCTTCAATTCAAAATTCTAGACTTGTAGTGACCACATAAATAGACTTTGAAAAGTTAACAACAATTCATTTACAAATCAAGTCAAACAAAACCCAACTTTAAACAACAACACAAAACAATAAAACATTTATATTACCTGTGAATTTACAGTAAAACCTCCAAAGATGCCTTCACATACTCCATCCTTAGTGTCAATCACAACCCAAAGCCTACAAAATATGGTCAAAATATTTATGCATCCATTTCTCGTGCTAGTTGAAGATTGGAACTTTCTTATGAAGCAAAGCATTGCAACTCCCTTAATAGTAATATAATTTGTTTCCCATTGAAAGCACATTATCATGTACCAAAATGTGATACATCCAATAAATTAAAACAACATAAGTTCAAAAACGTTTGGGATGGTTCACAACCAAGGCAAGGAAACAATTCACAAAATAAATTTTAAACTATGCATTATAAAATAATATAATTGAAGCAAGACAAGGTCATATACAAAAGAAAATTGAAAATAGATATTGAAAATATATCAACAATCTCTATTGATAATTTTCAAACAATAAAATAATTTTTTAAGCATCACACTAAGTATATATAAGCAATGTCTAGCTAAGCACCAACTCCAATTTGTTTTGAAAAGTCTTAAAACAAACAACCTCTTAAATACAAGCAAAATCCATTCATGATATTTACTATTTAGAATCATGTACCTTCCATCTGGAGACATAATAAAAAAGTTGTCATCTTGCAAAAGAGCATATGCCTTCATCATACTTGTATGATCTTTAAACCACACAAATCCTCTTGTAATTTTTTCAAATTTTAGACATGGGAAAATATAAACTTGAACAATACCACAAGCCATAGTAGATATTAACTTTATCACATAAAAAGGGATACATCTTTTTCTAGAGTATCCAAATTGCGAACTTGTGATTAAAAAAAATCTCTCCTCAACTTTCATATCTTAAATACTAAAATGGCCATGGCCTGGTAGTTCACATTATTTAGAAGTCGAATGAAATAAATATTTTTGAAGATCACCTTTACCATGGGAGGGACCTCTTGAAGAACAATCGTTCCAATTTTATGAAAGAGAATGACCATTGCACCGATCTCGTGTCACCAATACATTATTCTAACCATTAAACAAACAATTAGAGTATCATTTGTCCTCCATTAAGACTGGTTCATTCATATGACCATCCTTTGGTTGGTTCATTCATTCATATGACCATCCATGGGGCTTCCTGTGTATACCTCTTGGCACATACAACATCCCCCATGGACTGCTTTGTGTTCCTCTTGGCATGCACAACAGGCCCTAGGGGCCTATAGTGTATGCCTCTTGGCATGCACAACAGGCCCTAGGGGCCTATAGTGTATGCCTCTTGGCATGCACAACAAGCCCCTAGGGCCTGCTATGCATGTCAATTGGCATAAAGAGAAGGCCAATTCACATGCATGACAGGCCCTACTGTGCATTCCATCCACATGCAAGTTCAACATCTTGTCCTATGATATTTGATTTCCTCTTGTTTCATTTTCATTGAAAGACAAAAGTAAATATCATGAATACCAAGTAGAAGAGGATATACAAAACATGGTGAATAATTCCTACTTACACAATAGAACCAAATGCTTAGAATGTGTCCTTGATTTGGGTAGTGATTATAGAAGATTTCTCCAAAGCACTGGCAAAAAGGAAAATGCATGATATTCAATATGTTTTGTAGCCTAAAAACATGGTGGTGTTGATGACAAGTTAGAGGTTAATGGTAACATCGTATCTAATTTTGATGGACAATTCCCTTTTACTCAATTTGAAAATGCACAAAAAAAGGGTCGCATGAAAACAAAGTGAATACTCCTAAACATCTACTAAGTGACAATGAAGATTTTTCTTCAGATTGAATCATCTTGTTCAAGATTTTTCTGAAAATACGCAGTCTATGAAAATGCTCTACCAAATACTATCACATTGGCTAACATTGAACCAAATTCATATCTTTTTCAAGGAAGAGTCACCTAGTGCAATGTTTAGCCTATGGAATATAAATATGTTGAATAGTCTAAAAACATGCAAAAGGAATTTAAATCATTGAATGGTCGGGAGGTATCCAAAATATTTGAGAAGAAAAGTTTCTCAGTGGAGTTATTGGAAATGATATTGAATCACAATGGTTTAGACCTTTCTATGAATAAAGGGAACACATGGATAAGTTTATTCCAAGTAGGATAACATCAACACTTAAAAAAATTACGAAAATCCTTTTAAATGATAAATTTCATCATTGCAAGAACAAAATGAATGAAAGGGTAGCAACCAATATACTCTTGTTCCTAATGCTCATCGAGCTGGTACTTCTTGAATAATTGAGTAGAATTTTAGTGGTCTAAAAGTGATTTTAATAGAATTCCTTAGAAGGGATCATTGTGTATCTACTATTAGGAATTATTCACAATATTTTGTTGATTGCAACACCTTTCCTGGTGTCCCCAATTTTCCCACAATTAGGAAGCTCTCTAAACACAGGCTTCTCTATAAGTTCGTAAAGGGACTATCCAAGGATCTAGACTGTTGAATTTATGTTACCCCAAAATTGATCATGATTCAAACCTCATGAGTTGATCACATGTATGGATCAACTAATCCAGAGAACCATCCACTCCTATACTATCTCTGCATGTTTAAATTGATAGTTTGGATCTTAATAATTCATCACTACTACCCACAAGATCCTCATTCAACAGGGTCTATAGGTCTTGAATGAACTCAACATTCTCAAATACCAGTCCCAATTCTCACTCGGGACTATAAATCTTATAACCTGTCCTTAGTAACAAGTAAGGAAGTTTAAATAGATTCCTCTGTCATAGCTCCCATATTCCATATGACTTCGGAACTAGGATTTCATTTCAAATGGCACTTTAATAAAAATAAGATTAGCTCGAGGGCTTATCCCTTCCACCATATGAGCAGGGTTTACGACCATAACCAAATTAACATGGCACTTACCTTACTACCTTGTGACCTCCTGCTACTCCATTTGGCACTTAACTCTCTAGGTCCATATCAACAATTGGATTTTGTCTCCTCGTGAATGGACGACCCTCGTTCATTTCACAAATCCAACAAAGTGGTTTGTTAACAATTCAATGGAATGTGAATTAACCTAAGAGTGACATGTAACCCAATTGATCAATGCTATAGATCAATTCACATTTGTCTTTACAATTAACGCTCTGGCAACTTCAAAACACGAAAATGTTCCCCACCATGGATCATTCTATCCAGTCATGATCTGAAGGTTATGATGTTTCTACAACTAAACGATATGGACTTGACACTTCTCCTACATATAATTTGTGATATGAAGATCAAGACTAGTCCCTCATTTGATCGACGACCTCCACTACTCCCAATATGAAGTGATGTGGATCGTTGATCCTGATATGATCAACGATCGAGATATCCCTTTGACTCTTGCACAAGGATCCTTGATCCGACGATTCCTATGTGTTGGATTATCAACTCAATGATTCATGTGTATTACTATAATTCCTACAATTGATATGAAGAATATGTAGCTTGATCTGAATTTATGAACCCAAACCTATAGAATTTATCCTGCAACATTCAATTGACTCTAAAACCTACGTTCCCAATTTATATAGGAGCTTCTTCAACCATGATCCCAATGGAAAATTAAGGGACTTGTACATGCTAATTATGAAGGGAATTCTTCACTAATCATACTTCAAACCCTACAGTACTTAATCTTGCAGATATTTAACATTTACACAACAATGACATAGATCTACAAACATACAGTCCCTATGGCATTCGAAATAGAATGTTTCCTTTAATCATTTGTACACAAACTATACATGGGATTCTACAATAGGACTATCTCTCCGAAATAACCCTTATACATTCTCACACTCTTGTCCTGATGCCTTATTCATTTGGACATACCTTTATTCTATAGGATTACAATATTTTAAAACAGAGGATCTTGAAACCAAATCAGTTTCAGATCCCCTCAACACTCCTATGATCTCTCTTTAGATCCACAAATCCTCAAAATCCTCAATACCCCCAAAAGATCTATATGATCTTTCATTCACCCTAAGACTTCTCTAACTTAATCAATCTCTCAAATCTATTCTAAATGCATTTTTAATAATTCCATATTAATCAACAATCTTCTAGAATTCCTTAGAAACATAGGAATTTCAATAAATTAATGAACTAGGGAATCCACTCCCTAGGAAAATAAAATACCCCTTAGGTCTTGTCGAAATGGTTTTTTGTGGAGGTATGATTCTCCTGCATTAGACTCCCCAGGGATAAAATGTTCATGATCTTCTGATCATGAGTTCATTTTGCTAAAGTCCTCTTGGATCCCAAACATAATACTGCAACTTCCTTCTTGTGTTGTTGTCTTGTTGCATTGTTTTTGTTGCCTACAACTTTTCTCGATCCAAAATATGGTTCTGCCTCTTTCCTCCTTATTTGTTGATGTAAACTTGCACAATCATATGTAGTCTACTGTTGATTGTCTTATTTACTTCAGCATGTCTCCTCTGAGACACCTTCATCATCAAATTCCTCATCATCTCAATCTCTATGTCCAACTTGTCCTCTGGATGGTACATAATATTGTTGCAAACTTGTTGTTGTTCACTTTTCTCAACCTTGTTGTTGATATTGTTCACTGGCTACTACATATTTCTTTCATTTATATCTTTAGTATTCTTACTCTCATATTCATTCACGTCCTCACTAATTGACACTTCAATCTGCTTCCTAAAATCAGTTTGAGTCGAGCCCATAAATTTTCTGCAGCTTGCATTTTTTGTGTCCTTAGCCAGATGTTCTCCCAGAAATCTTATTTCTTCCTCAAAATTCATCAACTATAAATGTTGAATTTGAGGTATGTTTTCTCCTTTAATAAATAGTTCCATTTCTTCGATTACCATTTCATTCTCATCACTTTCTTCTATGCACAGATCCTTCAATTTAATCTGAGAATTGAAATTTACCTCTACCTCATTAGGTACTAAAAACACTTCTTCTTCACTCCTAGGCACTTGTGAACATGTCTTCTCTTTGGATGTACTTTCTTCTTTTCTTGACTCAAGGCCTTTCAACAACTTTTCCAACAACAATAAATCTTCTTCAAAATCTGTTAGCACTATATATGAGTGCTTCTCTTCAACCTTTCTTTGGTCATCTTCTATATCCATCTCTTCGTTGTTTTCTGGAACAACAAATTTCTACAATTGTCCTTCAACAATATCTTTAAAAGAATGTGTATGGGATCTTCTTTGTCTATATTCGTGAGACACCGTGGCCTCATCTTCCATCAAAATATATTTCTGATCGCGTCTTCCTACAATGTTTTGATACATTTATTTTTCTTCCTTCTTCTTCACAACAGTTTCATATGATTTCCCATCATCTGCAAATCCTACAACCACACACAAAATGTTATATTTAAAATATTTGGCTCTTTAGCCTCAATTAATCCTTTTTTCAGCATATACTCATGGTAATTTGAACTCTCCAAAGATCTTATGATACTTGCAGTAAGCCCCTCATCTTTTTCATTCTCTTCTCCAAGGATATCTCCTTGCTCTAGTTCACAGAAGTGAACTCATTCCTTTGTCAATGACTTATGTCTGAACTTGAATCCTTTGAGATCTTTCTCCTTCTCCCAAGCACTCAACCTGTGCTTCAAGATCCTCAAGATTTTCCTCAATTGCTTCACAAACAATTGCATCACTAGCCACTTGAATTTCCTCTTTATTTTCCATCCTTATCTCTGGTTCTATTCAATCTTCCTCTATAGCAACATCTGTGTGAAATTAAGCCTCTCCCTTAGCTCAATCATCTCTCTTTCATACTTCTCTTAGTTCATATTCTTTATTCCATTTTCCTTGGCATACTTTTCTCCTCTGTTGTGGCTTATTTTTGAACCTATGAAATGACCATCAATAGTCATTGTCTTCATCTCCATATGACCTTTACTTTGTCCACTTGTGGACCACACTTAATTATTTGTAAGAAACTCTCTCCATTATCCTACTACCCATACCTTACCAAGCCTTCTCCATAACCTTTTCCTCTGGTATTCCAGTAGTTGTCTCTCTCTTAGAACCTCCTTGAGCACTCCTTTCTCTTCTTGGCTTCTACGGATCCACTTCTCTTTGAGAACATTTAACTTGTCCTCTGTTCTTCCAACCTTTAGTTGGAATTATCCAAGTTCTTGCCACAATTCTTTCTTCTTCTCTAAGAGCTCACATTCTCTTTTTCCATTCACTCAAGAACACCAATGGTTCTCTATTACAACTCTCCTAGTTTTGTTGCTGCTATCAATTCCTTATCAACTTCAACCTACAAACAAAATATTTAAACCAAAGTTAACAAAAAGAAAAAACATCATCAATATCTTCAAGATTTGTTCATGATATTGTCTATCAATTCCTTTCACTTGAAGGGGAAACTTTCTGTTTTTTCAAATTAAATATGAACTATTTTGTACAATCGCCTCTGCATCAACTGCATTCCAACTTGATTATGAACTGTTGTAGTATTCCAAGCTCCACTACTCTGAAATTTTCCTCAAGAGAATCATACCAATTCTCTACAACTCTCTGCAATCACTCTTATGATCAACACAAGAAATTCCAATTCCTACTTTGAATATGTCTCAAAGAGGATTCTTCATTCCAAGATCATTCCAAGCTCTAAATTGCTCTTCCAAAGAGTATTTCTTCTCAATCCCAAACCACAAAGACCGTTACAATCTCTGATACCACCTCATAGAAACACCATGCCTCGTGTCCCCAATTTTCCCACATTTAGGCATCTCTCTAAACACAATCTGCTCTATAAGTCCTTAAAGGGACTGTCCAAGGATCTAGTCTGTTGAATTTATGTTACCCCAAAATTGATCAAGATTGAAACCTCATGAGTTGGTCAAATTTATCGATCAACTTATCCAGACAACCATCCACTCTTATACTATCTTTGCTTGTTTAAATTGATAGATGGATCTTAATCATTCACCACTACTACCAATAGGATCCTCATTCAATAAGGTCTATAGGTCTTGAATGGACCCGACATTCTCAAATACTAGTCCCAATTCTCATTCAACACTGTAAATCCCGTAACCTGTCCTTACTAACAAGTAAGGGAGTTTAAATAGATTCCTCTGTCATAGCTCCCATCTTCCATATGACTTCAGAACCAAGATTTCATTCAAATGGCATTTTCATAAAAATAAGATTGTCCCGAGGGCTTACCCCTTCCACCATATGATCAGGTATTACGACCATAACCAAATGAACATGGTTCTTACCTTACTACCTTATGACCTCCTTCCACTCCATTTGTCGCTTAACTCTCTAGGTCCAGATCAACGCTTGGATTTGATCTCCTCGTGAATAAACGACCCTCATTCATTTTGTAACTCGAACAAAGTGGTTTGTTAACAATTCAATGGAATGAGAATTAACCTCAGAGTGACACGTAACCCGATTGATCAATTCCCTAGATCATTTCACATTTGGATTTACAATTAACTCTTTGGAAACTTCAAAACATGAAAAGGTTCCCCATCGTGGATCCTCCTATTCATGATTTGACGATTACAATATTGCTACAACTAAACGATATGGACCTGACACTTCTTTGACATAGAATTTGGGATCTGATGATCAAGACTAATCCCTCATTTGATCGAAGGCCTTCAATACTCCCAATATGAAGCGATGTGGATCATTGATCCCGACGTGATCAATGATTGAGATTTCCCTTCGACTCTTGCACAAGGATCCTTGATCTGACGATTCCTATGTGTGGATTCTTAACTGAATGATTCATTTTTATTACTATAATTCTTATATCTGACAAGAATAATATGGAGCTCGATATGAATTTGTGAACCCAAACCTGGAGAATTTATATTGCAACATTCAATTGAATCTGAAACCTGCGTTCACAATTTATACATGAGCTTCTTCAACTCAATCCCAACAGATAGTTAAGGGACTTGTACATGTTGATTATGAAGGGAATTCTTCACTGTTCATACTTTAAACCCTATAGTACTTTATCTTGCAGAGATTTAACATTTACACAACAATGGAAAAGATCTTCGAACATACAATCCATATGGCATTTGAAGTAGAATGTTTCCATTAATCATTTGTACACATACTATACGCGGGATTCTAGACTAGGCCTCTCTCTCTCCCAAATAGCCCTTGTACATTTTCACACTCTTGGCCCGATACCTCATTCAATTGGACATACCTTTCTTATACATGATTACAATATTTTAAAACAAAGGATCCTGAAACCAAATCAATTTCAGATCCCCTCAACACTCCTATGATCTCTCTAGATCCTCAAAATCCTCAATATCCCCAAAATATCTATAAGATATTTCATTCACCCTAAGACCTCTCTAACTTACTCAATCTCATGAATATGTTCTAAATACAATTTTAATAATTCCAACTTAATCAACAATCTTCTAGAATTCCTTAGAAACATAGGAATTTCAATAAATTAATGAACTAGGGAATCCACTCCCCAGGCAAACCAAAGACCCCTTAGGTCTTGTCAAAATGGTGTTTTGTGGAGGTACGATGTTCTTGCATCATTTGTTCTTTTGGACATTGTTGGTATTAAGTGAGTTCAATTTGTCCAATAATAGTGATGTTGCTTATGAGATGATAATGCTTTGAGGTTGTAAAGTCAACCCATATTATTAATAGTTTTGTAATGAGAATGTCATGGGTGATCAAAAAGAGGGAATACATGTTGTACAAATTCCTTGGAATGATTTTTTCTCTACAAAATAAGTCATTTCTAGTGTCAAATATTAGAAAGGTTAAATCGAATATGCCAATGGACTATTGTCAATTTAAAACATATCCAGAACAACAATTACTAGACCAAAATAGATCAATATGCTATAGCTTGTTGTCAATTGATGAAGTTTTCATAGCCACTCACATTGTTTGTAGATGTTGAAAACTACAAGTAATCTATAGGTAAGGATCATTGTGTTACAAACTAATTGAGGTGTTTGTATTTCCTAACATACAAAAAATGATTGAATTTTGTAGCCGATGATTTAATGGACTAGAAGAGTCGTTATAAGGTAAAGTATATGAGACTACATTCCAAATAATTGGCATGCACAAAAATCCCTAGGTCATGCTCTATATTCCAATTGGCATCCATAGCAGGCCCCAAGGCCTGCTTTGTATGCCAAGTGGAAGACACAACAGGCTGAATGAATGTCAACATGGAATTCTATGGTTTCAAAGCATGCCTACCTTTATCCATTTTCCGAATAGTGAAATTGAAAACAATGCATTCATAGATTCATTTCGTATGATTCTACATTTCTTAAAAGCAATCTTGCAAAACTTCAAACCCATTACTACACAAAAATATAGAAAAAAAATTAAATGATAGCCTATAGATTTGGCTTTCCCTAACTACTAATGGATAGAACCATATTATTGGAATCATTTCAAAGAAATGATGCAAAGGAAAAGAAGCAAGAAAAATATCTCTATGCTATGTTGCAAGAGTCATTTTTTGACAAAGGTGTAATATTTGAAATGTTTTTAAACATCTTTCATTTAACAAAAGAACAATACATATTATTGTTATGCATATCTCTACAATGGTTTATTGACCTTATAAAGAAATTATTGATGGACATGTGGAAAAAATTATTTGTGAGAAATGTACCACATCTATGAATGCAAACATAGATGCTCATTATATTCTGGATGCATACACCGAAACAACATATTGTAGCTCCTACATGAAAAAAAAAATGGATTGTATCTTAACAAACTCATTTTGGAAAATACATGATGAATGTGCTAAAAACAAATATGGAAAGATACAAATAATATGTAGGCTTGGTAATTCCCTACTAAACACCCAAAAAAATGTATACTTGAAAAGACAAACCTACTGTTCTTTCATTTCCTTTGCATTGTGGTTTAAGGAAGAAAACTTTTATTAATACATCATCATAGAATATTTGTGCTAATAAAACCCAATATGCTAGTACTAGAGCCTAATTATTCAAAACATACTTTGTATTTATCTGTTATATATAAGTACGCTGCATGGGAAAAACAATTTCAGAATGTCTATCTAGATAAATATGTTGCATACTATTCATGGTCAACAAAGCTATTAAAAGATTAAAATAAGAACAAACTATGCTATATTTAAGGTACAATGAACATATTAAAAGATTAAAATAAGAACAAACTATGCTATATTTAAGGTACAATGAACATATGGATCCTGAAAACTTCTACAGAGAAAATATGATGCTTTACATACCATTTCGTGAAAATGAAGATCATTTAAAAGGTGACTTATGCACTTGGATTATATTTTATGGTATTCATAAATCAAGAATATATGTTGTTAAACATCAATTCTTGATCCTACCAAAGGAAAAATGAGGTGACATTGACATTGACATTGGTATAGAAATTGTTCAAAATAATAAAAAAATAAATAAAATTTCGTTGATATAAACATTAAAAACCATGACACACTTAACAATTGTGTAGAATATGATACTGATAAAGATTTCAAACATGGCATGAATATAAAAATAATAAGAAATTTGTATTTAGGGAGTATTCAATATCAATTTTGAATTTTTCATTCAAGAAAAAGTAAAATTGAATATGTTATTTTATGAAGAAAATTATATGAAAAACATGTAGAAAACACATTTCAAGAAACACACACATCAAGTAGTATTCAATCTAAATGTTTAACGAGAAAATTCCAAGGTCTAAAAACTCCAATATGGGCATGGCCACCAAAATGTGATATGCAAAAAATTGTTTCATCCTTTTAAAAGTTTCAATAAGGATGATGCCTTATTTCCACTCCATCACAAAGCATGACTGTAATATCTAGAAAAATTGAAATCCTTATAGTTTTATATTCCAAGGGTACAAGTGCCCATTTTTAAGCTATTGCGGAAATCTCAAGAACCCCAAAAATCCACTTTACAAGAAAGTAAAGAGAAATAGCTAAATCCCAATAATTGCATGTTGAGTTATCCCAACCATTCACGATCCAACCCATTCAACGAACATGAGGCCAAAAATTACAAGTGAATATAAAACTACTACAAACAGATGAATAATAATACAATGAAGAATACTTTATAAATAATCTATAATATAGTAATAAAAAAGAAAGAAGGAAAGTATAATGTTTTGAAAGAAGTGTTAAAATTTTACCCTATTTTGATTTTTGACAAAATCTTCAAAAAATTTGTCATCACTTTCTTCTTATTTGTATGTCATTCCTCTTATTGTATGATACATTGGCCATTACTATAACAACTTCAAATAGTATGAAATTATGATTGTTAAATCATACTTGTACATGTGTTGCCCCTTTATTCGATTGTACCAACGAAGTTGAATCTCAACTCTTTCTGGCCTATCCAAAATATCAATGTCATTATGGTAATCAAATACCCTATTACCATTCTTCTTTCTAGTTCTTTGAGCTCTTCCAGTGTACCAAATCCCAGAAGAAACACCATGTTTTGTACTTCGGGAAACACCTTTCCTTGCAGCATGTTCAACGACAAGTATATACCTACTCTCAAGCAACACTACACAATTCGAGACAATTCAAAAACCAATTGAAACACCCTTTTTTGGAGCCCTCTCATCTTGCATAAGGTAGACCCCATTTCTCACTTTAGTCAACCTATATTTGGATAATGTCATATTTCCATTCAACTAGCTAACTAAATAAGATTTATACATATCCTTACCATCAATCTCCACCATCGGTTTAATATTTATGTTTATATTCTCATCAATAGAATCTAAAATCTCATCCAACTCATGTCTCCACTCACTTTCCATTGTTTTCAATTAACTATCATTGAATAACATTAAGGGAAAAGGTTGGAATATAGAGTTGGAATGACCTAGTGGAGAATCATCAACTACTTCATCCACAAATTGGAATGTTGGAAAATTCTAATTCTCTATCCATGGTTTGTACCACCAAGAAATTTTTGTGTCTCCCTTTGGTTGCATGCCAAGATTTGATAAAATTCCATGTGCATACTCCAATAATTTCTTGAGGGCTTCTATAGTTTTGTCATAAGTAGATATTGAATCATAATGTGACAAAATGCCAATGTCCCAACTCACTTGTTGGTGCAATGTATTGCAGATCCTCATTTGTTTCTTATGAGATTTTTTAAACTGGAGCCCTAGGGGATTCAATTTTTATTCAACAACTCTATTAATGGTTCCAATGGAATGAAGTAAGTCAGTGAAATCATAGGCCCTCTCTACTCCAACCATTCCACCAACTTTTCTAAAGAAGTTCCCATGTACATATGACCTAGTCAGGTGCAATATGTTGGGTATGTGTTATATTCTTTGCATGTGTGTGTGTGGACGCATCAGATTCGAAAAACTGCATCTGACGATCCCTCTAGTAGAGCTCTTTGTGTCGTGTGCACTAGGTGCTTCCTAGGGGGGTCCCAGGGGGGGCAGGTATTCCCCCCCCTGGTTACGCGCAACGTTCAGTACCCTGAAGCCGACAGAGTTCGGGGCAACGCCTCGAAATTTTGTTTTGGGCAGTTTTTTGCTATTTTTAGCATTTTTCTAAAGTAATCTCAGATTAATGGATTATGGTTTTGGTATCTACGGANGAAGTTCCCATGTACATATGACCTAGTCAGGTGCAATATGTTGGGTATGTGTTATATTCTTTGCATGTGTGTGTGTGGACGCATCAGATTCGAAAAACTGCATCTGACGATCCCTCTAGTAGAGCTCTTTGTGTCGTGTGCACCAGGTGCTTCCTAGGGGGGTCCCAGGGGGGGCAGGTATCCCCCCCCTGGTTACGCGCAAC
>SNQJ01S0003553.1:33989-68454 GCA_010110895.2 Picea sitchensis | reverse complement strand
CTTAAGCTCCTAACTTAGATCAAAGTTTGGAAAACTTCGCTTATATACGCGACTTTGTGAAAATGTCTGCAACTTGATATTCTATACGGAAAAAAAGCATTTCATTAAATTGATCATGAATGATATTTTTGATGAAGTGCATGCGTATCTCAATGTGTTTTTTGCACTGATTCTAAACTAGGTCTTTGGCAATCTTGATGGCACTCTGATTGTCGCACTAGAGGGTTTTCGGATGTTGCTATTGGAATGCAAACTCTGAAAGGATCTCTCGAAGCCACAAGGCTTCTTGGCTTGCATTAACTGTTGCTCAGTACTATGCTTCTACTGAAGAAAGAGAAATTTCCTATTGTTTCTTACAGACCCAAGTGATAGGCCCTGAAACAAGACTAGAAACATAACTTGTAGTATACTTTCCATCATCAAGGTCGTCAGCCCAATCTGAAGCAGTGAAACCAACCAATAAAGGAGTCCCCCTGAGTTTTAATGCATCATGAATTGAACTGTACCTCGTACATACCAAAGTATTCTTTTAGTTGTTTTGCAATGAATTTCATGGGGTGTTTTCATATACCGGGCAACAAGACCAACAACAAAGGAAATATCACGATGGGTATGAGTCAAGTACAAGATGCTACCAACTAACTGACAATACAAAGTGGCATCAACTTCAGCAGAAGTACAGGTGGCAACAAGTTTGACTCTAGACTGGAAGGGAGAAGGGGCTAGTTTACAATCTTCCATATGAAAGCGACGAAGAAGATCACAATCATACTTAGACTGGGAAAGAAAATCCCTTCCTTGGTTTGCAAAACTTGGAGGCCAAGGAAATAGTGAAAAAAATCTAAGTATGTCATTTCAAGTTTCTTCTTAAGGTGGGTTTTCACATGGTTTAAAAGTTTTGGCTCACTACCAGTGAGGATAAGGTCATCAACATAAAGAACAAGGATTATGAGATGGCTTTCTACTTTCTTGGTATAGACATTAGGATCATAACGACATCTAGAAAATTCGTTGTAAAGAATAAAGTTTTCCATTTTGGCATACCAAACTTGGGAAGCTTGCTTAAGACCATAAAGAGATTTCTTAAGGAGAAAAACAAGACTAGAGTCATTCTAGACATAGCCAGGAGGTTGTTCCATGTATATTTATTCTTGAAAATCCCCATGCAAGAAGGTGGGTTTAACATCCATCTGATGGAACTCCCATTTATGTGAGGAAACAAGGAAGATAGAGTTCATTTTGGCTACAAGGGAAAAGGTTTCATATAGTCAATTATTTCAACTTGGGAAAATCCTTAGGCAACTAACTGAGCCTTGTGTCTTTCAACACTTCCATTTGATGCATACTAAGTTTTGTAGAACCATTTACATCTGACAAGTTTTATTCCTTTTGAAACAAGTACAAGATCCCAAGTATCGTTTTCCATTAAAGAACGATACTCTTCATTAATTGTTGTATCCCAATTTGGATGACCTGAATCTTCTGAAAATGTCTTTGGAACATGAGTCTCTAAAACTTGAACCAAAAGAGAATAGGCTCATTGGAATTGTGAACATGTTCGACACTTATCTAAAGGATTGCTGACAAGATCACAAGCTGCTTCTCGTCTTGAATGAACCCATCTAGGAAGCGATGGTATTGGTGCATGTTCAGGTTCAATGGAATCATCTAAAGGAAGGTGAGCAGGAGAAGGTGGATTTTCATCCTCACTGTCATCATCTGAAGAAGAAGAAGAAACCAGAATAGAAATAGTAGATGGCACAAACACCAAAGATGGACCGTAGGCCGAAGAGGGAACAAATGTCGAATTAAGCTCGCAGGCCAAGAGATTTTCATTAAATCTAACATCTCTTGTAATAATAATTTCACTACAATGTGGTTGAAGAAGTCTATAACCTTTGACATCTTCAAAATAACCAACAAATATACACTTCTCACTTTTAGGTTGCAATGCTTTCCTTTTTTCATCAAGAATGTGAGCCCACGCTACACTACCAAATACACATAAGTGATTTACATTTGGCTTAAGTTTATTCCATGCTTCTTCTTGTGTTATGTTTTTAAGAGCCTTTGTGGGAGTGCGATTTACTATGTAATTTGCATAGTTAATGCCTTTCACCCAATACTTTAGACTTAATCCCTTAGATTGGATCATACAATTAGCCATTTCTTTTAAAGTTTGATTCTTTCTCTCAGCAACACCATTTTTATTTGGTGTATATGGAACAATGTGTTTCATTTGGATTCCCTGTGCAATGCAGTAACTTGTAAAATTATTTTTCACATAGTCACATACATTATCCATTCTTAACCTTTGAAGTTGATGTCTAGATTGCTTTTCTATAAGGGCCTTGTAGGCCAAAAAATTGTTAGAAACTTCACTCTTAAGTTTTAGGAAGTAAACCCAATTTCTTCTGGAAAAGTCATCAATGAAAGTTAAGAAATACTTGCACCTTAAAAAAAAGGAGAAGAAAGTGGACCACAAAATTCACTATGAACAAGCTACAAAGGGTTCGAGGCATGCCAAGAGACACATTTGTAAAAAAATGTCCCAATGATGTTTTCCGAGAATACAACTGGCACAAACACCATCTATGCATGAAACAAGAGGAAGACAAGTTACCATATGTTGATTACTTAGTTGCTGCAATGAGAGATAGTTTAGATGATAAAACTGCTCATTCCAAAGTTTTCTCAAGTCATCACTATGAGAAACAAAAACTGATGGAAAATATGATGACCCAAAGTTGTCAAACTTGTACAACCTGGTAATATCATCGATAATTCTAGTTGCAAGAACATGTTGAGGATATTTTAAATCCTTGATTACAACTTGGTGAGGTGAAAACTCTACGATTTTACATTCACCTAAATGAGTGATTCGATATATTGATAGAAGGTTGCAGGAAATACTTGGAACACATAATACATCATTAAAATGACCATTATTTACCTGAACCATTCCAGATCCTACAACACTAAGAGATCTATCATCACTAACAAATATTTTCTTGGTGTTAAATTCATTTAGGGTAGAAAATATGGCTTTATCCTTAGCCATATGATAAGATGTTCCAGAATCAATAAGCCACTCATAAGAAGAAGTAGAAGTTGCATTGAAGGAGAAACCAAAAGTAGAAAATGCATGTCCATGAGAAGAAGAGGAAGAATTAGAATCAATATGGATGTTGTGCTTCTTCATTACTGCTTCTAAAGATACCATTTTCTTAAAACATTTGGACTCGTCATGACCATATTTCCCACAAAAGTTGCAATTTCGGTCAGTCTTCTTACTTTTAGATTTTTCTTCTTTTAGGGCCCTTTTTTTGCTTGTTGTTGTGGAGAGGATGTTGCTTCTTGGGATTCTTGTGTTTATCTTTCTGATGGTACACTAAGGCTTTGTTGGAGGTACCTACAACACTAATCACTCCAAGTTGCACAAGAGCTTATCTGGTGGCATAGGAGGTAGATACAAACAATGCATATGCACTACCAAGCTTAGCAAGAATACAATATATGCAATGATCTTCTTCCAACTTTATGTTACATTCTTCACATAAAATTCTAAGTGTTTTAAACTTAGATAAATAGTATTCAATGAAATAAAAAGTCATTTGGACTTAAAATCATTATCTGATTTTCTATCTGGTGGGATCGAATAATATTGTGTTTACCAAACACAGATTCAATATTTTCCCAAGTGTCATTAGGGTCATCAATTCCTTGAAGGTGGAACCTTAAATTAGGAGAGGTGGGCATTCCAATTAGTCCACATGATTTTCCATTCCTATTTTCTCATTTGATTTTCTTTTCATCATCAGTAGGTTCTATTTCTTTCCCCATGGAAATATGGTACAATCCTTTACTTCTTAATAAATTCTTCATATGGTATTTCCATTGGAAGTAGTTGGTATTGGTAAGAAAAATATCACTGGAAGAAGACATATTAAATATGCAGATAATATGGATTTAAAAATTGAAACTAATGGTTTGGATGAAAGACCTCAAAAAATTAGGTTGTTTAAAAAAAACAACACTGAAAACAAACTTCGGATGTGAAAGCTATGCCCTTTTGAAAAAATGCATAAATGATAACCAAAGAGCCATGTGGCAAGTATAAGTTGGTCCATGTGGTGATACTCCTCCTAAATGTGCTTATAAGCTCACTTTTAGATAAGTTAGTTATGAAGTGGCTCACTTTTATAAAATAAGTGAGAATCAATTTTACAATGAAGTTACTTTATAAATGAAAGTTGCATGCAAAAAATAACTTAAAAGAAAATATTTAAAGTTATTTAATATTCATTCACTTTTATGACTTAAGTGAAACGTACTTTACAATCAATGCATGAATTTTTTCAAAAAAAGTAACAAAAGAGAGACTTGAAGTCAAGACCTCTTACTAAGTAAAGTAACTTTTAACCAAGTGAGCTAGTGCAAAACATATTGTATTGTTTAGAAGGAGGATTGTTATTGTTGTTATTGACGACATTGAAGAGTGTGCTCATAAAAAAATATTTTCACACAAGAAAAACATTTCACTTCTCGACATAAACAAGGGTTAGATCTCGGTTATCTTACTCCGAAAATTCAAATTTCCCTCCATTTCTGGTTTACCAAGATCGCACATAGTGCATGGTAAACAACATACATAGACAAGAAAAATCCTTCCGATATGTTTCTGATTTGTCGAGATCGCACAAGGCGTGGGGAAAGAGAATACACAAATCTAAAAGAGTAGCAACCGAGAAATAGAAAATAGAAAACGGAAATAATAACTCTGCAAAAATTTAAAAGAGCGTATTTGGTCTTTATACCTCTAGATCTGAATGAAATGGTCTTATCTTGGGAAAACAAAAACCTTTTCGAGTGAAATGAAAAGTTCTCCTCACTAAAAAAATCACTCCAGACACAATAAAACAATCCTCTCAGTTCAGAAATTTACGGAAATAGAAGAAAACAAAGATGAGAAAACACAACTTCATGATCTCGATATACAACGATAGCGGTTCTTCAAATGATATTTGATACCATGTTCGACAACATAGGTATTCCAACAGAGGAAAAACACCTTCAGTAACCACTAACACAACTAGATCAAAGATCAACACACCGATGTTTTGACGTGGTAAAACCCCTACAGGGAAACATCCATTATCCCAGCCAACGTGGCCACTTGGAAAAATTTATTAATGCAAAAGAAAAATATTATAGAGATATTTATAAGAGAGTTTCTCATAACCGATCATCGATAAATGACCCTGCATTCTCTTTAAATAGAGATCATGGACCAATCAGGTGTTAAGCCACAGATCAATGTATTTGTTAATATCGAGGAGAATGTGAATCGTCAGATCACTCTATGCCAGGACCATATCATGACCATAGGATTTCCTAACTACAAATGCATACTAAAGAAACACACTTTTACCTAATGACACTTTAGAACAAGTTGATCTTAACTAACTCCTAAGTGTCTAAATATCCTAAAATGTTGATTGCTTGATCATGGTGTTTTCTCTAGCTGCCATGTTTCCCCCATTAATTCTTCTAGAATTTTCCATTCATGCAACTTTACATTTGGAGGCAGTGGTGTTGTTTTCTTTTCTATATGGGATTATTTTGTTCCTTCAACCACCATTTCTGGTGTTGTTGATTGATGAATGGTGGTCGGGAAATTTGATTATGACATTGTCGAGTTGAAAAACTTAAATCTTTTGCAGTATGATGATGTAGCCCCCAAATGTTTTGTAGGCTATTGCAACAATCCTTCGAATGTTATTTGGTAGATTCTTGGTGCCATTTTATGCAAGTATTGTGAAAACATCTTCCATTTGTTGATGGAATATTGGGCCTCCATCCCCAATGATTTTAACTGTGCCAAAAAATCTAATTTTTCCACCAAGGGGGCATCCTAGACTGAAGTCGACTCTGGGTCGAACTTTTATTCGGCTTCTGGAGATTTCCCTTTAACTTGGTCGAGATGCTTGATGGTGTTGTTTGTTTCTACTTGATATTTTTTTACTTCTCTCAAACACTCCCTTTCATGCTTAGACAACTCATCATAGACTTCCTTTTCTTTTGCAATGTGATTTGATAGGACAATTCAAATTTTGGGTCAGTGATAACTTCTCTGGTTGTCCTCAAGTCGACGATTATTGTTTTCTAGGCCTTAATCTTGCTATGCATCGTATCAAAGTACGTTGACTAGTTGCTAAGCATTGTATTCAATATCATTGCTTGTGATGTGGCCAATTCTAATTGTTGTCGAACCTCCCTAAACTTTTTATATTCAGGAAGAATCGTTGTTGTCTAGTGAGCTATCAAGCATTGATTACTTCTTATTTTCTGAGTGTGCAACTATTTTATTTATTTATTAGCTTGTTTGAGGTCTTGGATTTCTTATTGACTTTTGGCACCTGTGTCGACCACTGCTTTGATTAACCCTTTAAGCGCTTCTAGTGGGTCCATTCCTTCTGTTACGTGCTCCATACCAATTTTTTTATTTATTTTGCAAATAGTACACAATCCTACAATATTTATTTCTCCTTATTCTTTTATGTTGTGAGTCGATCGTCATCCCTTGTGTCTCTTTTCCATATGTTAGTCAACTCCCTTAAGACTTGGTTATAAAAGTCAAAAAATTTCTCATAGGATGCTACCAATGGATCAAACACTGTCTCTGAAGTATTTTTTGTGGATCCAGATGGTTTAAAGGTTGTGAATGTGATTACCTTTGATGTTCTGTCCTTTTATGAATTGTTTTATTCTTCTTCTTTTTATCTTTCTTTTTGGCATTTTATTCTTATTGATCTATGTATCCTAGTCTTTATCATATTCATTTCCTTTATTCACTTGATCATCATTTTCAGGGTTTCCTTCATTGCTTTCCCCTCCTTATGTTTGTGTAGTATTTAGAGGATTGGTTACATTGGATCTACCATCATTTTCAATGATATTCTGACCCACTGCATTGTTTTGATCCATGTTTTCATTCTTGTCGGGGGGATTTGTCTAGTTTTTTTGAGTGATTCTAAGTGGAGGGTTTTCTGGGGGAGGACTTGTTTTCTTAGGTGACCCCTTTTCAGTGTTTTATCCCATTTTTCTTGTTCATCGCTATGTTTAGTTGTATGTTCTGGTCCATTATGACTTTCCTCTATATGTTTCTTCTGTTGTCCTTTTCCTGTTTCTTCATTGGATTTTTGAGGGGGATCAGTTCCACCTGTTGGCGTTATAATGGGCTCACCGTCGACTGAATTCTATGCCGAGATAGTGTGTTCTAACCCTTGAGTGTATGTATCCACTTATCCTTCTACTTATGTGTGTTTTTATGGTTCAGTTGATGCAAATGCATTGGGGTGACTCAAGTGACTCACTTTTCTTAGACTAGTATCTGCTTGAGTTTCTTTGGGTGGATTCAACTTGCTTGCAGGGGATGATTTGACTGAAAAACGTTTTGTGTTAGCTCCATTATGTATATTTCTTTGACGTATTCTTAGTTGTACTTCCTTGCACTTTCTCTGTTTCTTTACTGGGTAGCGAATCTGAAATGGTTTCTTTAGAGGATGTTTGGCGATGCCCCTTCCTTGATTTATTTATTTGTTTGTATGCTTATTTTGTTGTTGTTCTCTCTTTGACAATTGGTATAGGTTTGAATGGAGGAGACTCCTTTGTGAGGTCAATTGTCCTTTATCTTGTTTGTCTCCTCTTCGGAAATGGTTTAGTGCTTGGGTCGTGTCTATTTATATTAAGTTGATGTGAGGTAGCAATAGTCATCCAACCTGTGCTCTCCTTCGACTTATCTTCTAGACTCTGCATTTTATGTCTTCTGATTTCAACCTATTTTTCCAAGGATGCTTTGGTTTTCCATGCTTCAACACACTTTTCTTTAAGGGTTGTCACTGCTTCCTAAAATTTCGGCCTGACACTAGACTTTAGTATATTCCTAGTGATTGTTTTGCCTTGTCAAGTTTTTTTTCCTACATTTTGACCTTATCCACTATCCTATTTGTGAGAGAGGTAAATTTTTCTCTCATTATGGGGTCATCAAATTTAATAGTAGTATCCGGATAAAATGTTTCTTTCCAAATAATATCAACATCATCTGGAGTTGCCTCAATGTCAACAACTTGTTTACCTTTGGCAATTCTTTCCTATTGCTTTCTTTTTACTAGGGTTTGCTTCACGATAGTGCCTCCTTCCATGGCCAAATTTTGAACAAAAACAATTGTGTACAATGTTACTTCTCTTTATTCTTCCTTCTCAACATATATCAAAGCTGTTAATAATGTTGAATTGTCCTGTAGCACTTCTAGTGGGACTTTCGTCACATAGCCAAATTTCCTTTCAAGCTCCTAAAAATTTTGGGGATTTGTCGAATAATATTCTAATTATGTAGGTGTCGACCCATCATTCATTCCACACCAGACTATAGTGGTGTTGAGACTTAGTTGGATGTGGGCATTTGGTGGTAGTGCCCATCAAAATTTTTGGTATACCCTCCATCTGTGTGAAACATTTTTCAAGTTATTCACCCAACTTATGAACATTTCATCAACTAGCAGTGAGTCATACAAGCCAACTGCTCCTGGGGAAAAAATCCTATAGTTATCCATAGTTGGAATCTATTTTTCTATAAATGCTAGCTACTCGAATAGACTGAATTGACTCATGGCAAGCCAAATTAACAAGGATGAGAATCTTATGGCTTTCCCTTTTTCCTGGAATTTCCTGTAGTTACTTTGATTGCTACAACTAAGTATTCAACCTAGTTGAATTTTTCACCTGTTTGAAGAATTTGGACGATAGGCTCAAGCATTGTGAGCTTGAAAAATGACTCTTGACTTGAAGCTGTGAAGAATAGTGAGATGATAATACAATTCCATTTCTCTCTTACCTCTGTCACCTTGTTAATTAACAACCCCTTTGAATTTTTTGTCGAAGTTCCTCGTGTAAGGAACTATATCTAGTCATTTTATTTTAGGGTTTTAGGTACTTTGGTGCCACCATGTGGTAACCCTATGAAATGGTGTATCATTCCTCCAGTGATTCCTACTGGGAATTCTAACCACAAATTCCCATTGTGGTATTGACTAACAAGAAATTCCATAGCCTCTTCTTTCCATCCGTCGAATTTTTCTACCTATGGTGCCCTAGGAAATGTCGAATTCCAACTTTCTCTAAGAAATCTATTTATTCTTTCCAAACTACAGCTTCCATGCTCCATGTATTTAATTTTTGCTAGAGAATATCCCAATCGATCTGTTCCATTTTAGAACTGTAGATGTTCTACATGCCGAATTCTAGCGATCTGTTGCAGTAGCTCTGTTGAATCTAGATTTTTTCATGGCTCGACCAATGAGTCTGTGACTTGACCTCTCATTCTTGGCATGGCTACAACTTGTTGTTGGTTGGATTGAGAATTTAGTTTATGAAGTTTTGGGGTTGAGTGCTTGTTAGTGAGATCGATACTTTGAGTGCTCTGGTGCTTGGTCAAATCAAGTGGAGAATTTAATTCGTCTAACGGTGTTATTGATTCATGTGCATCGATATTTATGGCAGACATAAGTGCTTGTTCATGTGAGGGGAAAATTGCATCGATGAAAAAGTGGTGGTTGATCCCATCCCGTCGGGCATTAATTGTGTCAAACTACTCTCGATGGTCAACTATCTTAACTAAGTTGATTTTCTTCTCTTGGGGAGTTCACCCAACTTGGTCATCTTTTGTTGTTTGATTTGCTTGGATGATTTGGTTGGGTTGATTATTCTAGTTAATCAAAGATCTTTGGTAAAATTGTCTAACCAAGTTGATTTTCATTTCTTTGTCAACTTGTTTGATGTTCGATTTTTTGAAGCCATGTTATTTTTGTTGATTTTTTTTAGGATAATCACACTCACTTGATTTATAATTTCCATGCTCGCCTGGTTTATATTTTTCTCACTCGCTTGGTTTATATTTTTCTCACTCGCTTGCTTTATGTTGTTCACGCTCACTTGATAGGGTGATTTCGCGTTCGACTGAGTGAAATACTTATCTTTCACTAGATTGACTAGTTCGTTTTTTTAAAAGATGGCATAAATCTTATCTTGGTGTTGAAATTCCTCTAGAATTTTGTTTTTCCTCTCTAAGTGTCCTTTGTGATAAACAAGGGAACTATCCTCTCCTCATGTTAAGTATATTTGGCTTGAATTATTGCTTTTTGGTGCTTCGAGTGGGTCATATAACTTGTGTTCAAATTGTTTTGTACCTAATTTTGATAACCGACTTGTTTATTGCTTATATTAATCTCCTTTTTGTTTTATTTAATAGTTCTTTTTCTTTCTTTTATTGCTTATATTATTTTCTTTTCCTTATTTTCTTTATTTTTACTCGACCTAGGTCACCCTGAAGGGTTTTCGACCTAGTTGGATCCTACTGGTTCCCCCGAAGAGGTTTTCACCAACAGGTCTTGAGGCTACTATGTGTTATATTTATTTAGTCATGCCCTATTTACTAGTTTCTAAAGGGGGTGACCCTACAAAGTCCTTAGCTGAATTGTTCCCGACATTCAGATGTCCTTGACCACGTAAGAACCCAACCAAGAAGTTTTTAATTTCCATGTCTTTCCCTTTATCCAAGTATTGTATAATAATACCAAATCTCCTATATTCATATATTTCTTTTTGATTTGTCAGTCTTGCGAAGATTTCTATTGATTCTTTTGAGCTTCTTAGTGTTGCTATGTGAGCATCATTTCTTCCTCTAATTGGTTCAGTTGGAAGAAGCATTGTCTTGTATTTAGAATATGGTCGGATTCAAGGATGGATGTTATCCTTCCTTTCATTTTCATAAAAGTGTAATGGAATTACGACTTGACCATAAACAAGATTTAATGGCGTATGGCCAGTCAATCTTTTAAATGTGGTTCTGTATGCCCACAATATTGTTGGGACCTTATCATCCCAATAATCCATGTCGAGTCCACATATTTTTGTTAAGCCTTTGTGTTATGTTTTGTTAAATCAATCGACATCACCATTGGCTTGTGGATGATAAATGGTCATGATTTTGTGGTTGATCATGAATTTTCTAAGTAATACTTGAATTACGCCATTGACAAAATGTGTTTCTTGATCATCGATTAATTTTAAAGGATATCTGAATCTAGTTACTATATTTTCATATATGAATTTGTATGTTGTCTATTTTGTACATTTTTCGATTGGTTATGCCTCCATCCATTTGGTTAGATATTCGAATGTTGTGATAATATACTTTTCCCCAATTCTCTTGGCTCTTTTTGCGAAGAGACCGAAAAAGTCGATAGCACATATCTCAAATGGTAAACTAGGATTTACCGAATGTAATGAAATTTCGTTTTTCCATAGAGGTCGACCCATCCTATGAAATTTTTTGCACTTCTTCACTTGTTCTCAACAATCATTATGTAAGGTCAGACACTAGAGGCATGCTTGAAGGAACTTCCTGGATATCGGGTTGGCTTGAAAATGACCTCCCATAGGCACATATTCTCATAATATCATCAGTTGCTAGATTATAGAGGTATCCATTCACAAGGGTGAATCATGCTACTTTCAATGCTAGGATATTATTTTTATTTGACGGGAGATCACTAGGAGCCTTCCCCTCCTCTAATTTTTTTTCTATTTCTTCAAGTTCCTTGGGGGGAAATTTGAACTGAAATATATGTGCATAAGGTAAGTCATCCTCTATCCTAGTCGGATATTCTTCTATTTCAAGTCGAGATAGATGGTCTAGGATGACATTATTTTTCCTTGTCCAGACTACTACTTCGAAGTCAAATTATTAAAATAGTAGTATCCATTGACATATTTTTCCATGATGGATCGACTTGTTTACTAAATACTTAAGCACTGCATGGTCCGTGAAGAAAATGAATGGATTTTCCAATATATAATGTTGAAATTTTAGTAGGGTGAAGATCATGGCTAAATCCCCGTGTTTTGTCATCAAATAATTTTATTATGATTTATTCAACTTTCGACTAGTGTGTGCATTAGGGTGATCAACCATGTTGTCATTTGGATGGGCCGAGATTGAGTTGACAACAATGTTTGATGCATCAACGTGGACATGGAATTTTTGAGACCAGTATGGAAATATTAATATTGGTGCTTCTACCAGTTTTATCTTTAGTAGCCCAAAATATTCATTGCATTCTTGGCTCCATTGAAATTTGAATTCTTTTTTCAACAACTCATTGATTGGAAAGGTTATATCAGAGTAATGATGAATAAATTTTCTGTAGTATCCAATATGCCAAAGGAATATTTTTATTTGATTTTGATTGACTAGTGGCTTCAAGTCGAGAATAACTTTGATTATTTCCATGTCAGCCTTGATTCCATCTTTTTTTATGATGTGACCCAAAAAGATACCTATTGGTGTGGAAAATAAGCATTTTTTGATATTTAAAGATAAGTGAATTTGACAACATCTTTCCAACATCATTTGAAGCCATTGGATGTGATATTTCAATAGGTTGTAAATTGTCTAGTTGTCAAAGTACACAACCATTGTTTTGTAGATGTATTCGAGTGTACCATGCTCTTGGAGCTTTCTTTAAGCCATACAAGGATTTCTTCAACTTGTACTTTTTGTTCTCTTGTCCTTTGACCTCATAAACAAGTGGATGATCCACATAAAATTCTTCTTGCAGAATTCCATTTAGAAAGGTTTATTTTACATATAACTGATAGATTTTCTATTTGTTCTGAGCTGCAGTAGCTAGAAAGGTCATTATTATGTCTAACCTTGCTACAGGTGCAAGGGTTTCACCATAGTCTATGCCAAGTTGTTGAGAGAAACCTTTGGCAACCAGCCTTGCCTTATGGTTCTCTACCTTTCCTTTTCCATTAAATTTTATCTTACACACCCATTTGACACATACACTATATTTGTCTCCTTGCAGATCAACAACATCCCAAATCTTGTTCTTTTCTATGGCTTCAATTTTCTCATTAATGGCTTCTACCCAATGTTCCTCTTTCACCGCTTCTTCAAAGAAGGTTGGCTGATAGGATATAAATGAAAAATGACTTTGTTGTTCAAATTCATTGTTCTGCTGGCAAATTTCCCTTAGGCTCCTTGTTCAATAATTTTCTACCGAGGAGGATGATTCATTGCTAGAAGAAGAACCATTTCCAGAGTTTTTTTGTTGTCTTTGTACTTGTAGTCTTGATAGTATTGGTGGATTTTCTTGTTGTTCTGAACTTTCTGATTGATCATCAATTTGCTACAGTGTATTTTGGTTATCCACTGTCTCATTTTCTTGGCCATTCCATGATTTGTTCTCAAGGAATTTGACATCCCTGCTCACCAGAAATTTCTTGATGATTGGATTATAAAGTCTATAGGATTTTGACTGTTCACTATATCCGATGAAGATACATTTTCACTTCTATTGTCAATATTCTTTCTCAGTTCTTCAGGGATATTGCAAAAGCAATGCATCCAAAAATTCTGAAGTGGGACACATTTAACTTAGTTCCACTCCATGCCTTTTGAGGTACCTAATCCTTGACTCTTGTTATCGGAGATCTGTTCAGAATGTATACTGAACATGAAATTGCTTCATCCCAATAATCTTTGGACAAGATCTTTGAATTTAACATGGTCCTATCCATGTTCTTGATGTTCTGGTTCTTTCTTTCAGCCACTCCATTACGCTATGGAGTGTATCTGGTTGTAGTCTTCATGATGATTCCTTGTTGTCTACAAAAATATGCAAATTATTTAGAGCTATATTCTCCTCCTCCATCTGACATCATGATCCGAAAATTCTTAGAAACCACTTATTCCTTTAAAATATACATATAACATCTAACTTGATTCATAATTAATTCTTGATCATATTGAGGTGATTTGCAGGAAAATGATGTTGTGCTCCTTATCCAAAAACTCATAAATTGATGATTAATTTGAAGATTATTGAGATGACACAACAGAAAATAAAAGAACTCAAATTATACAATATTGATGACAAATATTACTTCATCTTCAAGTCCTCTTAGATAGTAAGATTGTTCTTCATCTGATCAAATGTCAAATTACATTACAATATGGACTTACAAAAGTCAATTTTGCAGACTCTCTTGAATTATGTTGCTCAAACTCAGAAAACAAGTTTACCATTGAATTCCTTACGCAAATATGAGAAATTTGAGTATAAATTTGACCATATTCTGAATTGGCTAAATTTTACCCTCTTTACACACAAAACGATGCACTATGGTGCTCATTAATGACAATATGGAATAAGGCTTTTACAAATGACCTCTTAGCAAAAAAATGCCATCACCATTGAACTCCTCTCGGAAAAATGAGAAAAATGAGTATAAAGTTGTGTATGTGCAGTCAATATACCTCATGGCATGCATATCGAGACATACCACATTAGGCTTCTCTTCTTACACGTAAAACAATGCATCCTTACAGTACATTTTCCTCGGGATCTGTGCATGCATCGGACTCTATGCCAACATTGGGACGTATGTCCTCGATATTGGGATCTGCAACCATTAAATAGGTTGTGGGTCTGACCAAGCTCTGTCCTTTGTGTTAACCGCGACATCAACTTAAATGCAATTTCGTTGGAACCTTCATAACGTAAGGTACCAATGGTGCAACGATTAAGTGGTTTGAATATTGTATAGTGGGTCGCGAGGTCAAACCTTGTCGACCGCACTATATATAATTTTTTGTTGTAACAACGGTTTATATAGTTTTGAGCCATATTATATATAGTATGGTCGTTGACATATGTGATGGCATATAGTTTAATGCCCTCCATGAATCTTCGCACACGATTATATTACAAAGATTGTGACATGGGTTGAGAGCTTAGGCCCTCAACCCTTTTTCTGCCATTCAAACCTTTGATTAAACTTAAATACAAATGATACCATAGTAATGTTGAGTCCTATGTGTGTGGCATATTCATAGTGGAGGCTTGTGTAAGGTTTATGGGAGGTCATGGGTTTGACCCTCGTTGACTCTCATATAATTTTGATATACATAAACCATAATTGGACAATGGGAGGCTACCACATGACAACCTATCATTGGGTTATCATTACCACTTTTCAACCTACAATTTTTCCACATAACATGTATGATTTTCCAATTCACTTTCCCATTCAACGTATAGTCATGCTATGTGTCACCCTTTTGGACCTCTTTGACTTTGAATTTTTCCCTAGTTTGACTCAAACTTTGACCAGACATAACTTTTGTATATGAGATTCATTTGAGGTGATTTTTGTGCCATTGGAAAGATATCACCGAGATCTATGCATTGATGGAATTTTAGAGAGAAATTGATATGATTGAATTTTGGGATCTTATGGATCCTCTTGGATCTCTATGAGAATTTTGGATCCTCCTAGACCTTTGTGAGAATTCATGGATTCTCCTAGATCACACCTTCCCACTGAAAAACTTTTGGACCTCCAAAAGTATATATATCCAACAACTTAGTGATGATAACCCTAACTCACTCTTCCACCTTACTAAAATGCTCTTATCCAGTAACTTAATGATAAATCTTCTTCACTCTTCCATATTGTTGAATATTTTGGAACTCAGTCTTCATTTTGGATCTTAGATCTTAGCTAATAGATCAGTGTAATTATGTCTGCTTCTTAAATATGGATTTGAATCTGGCCTTTGGGACTGTCACTAATATAGATATAGCTTCAATTTTGGCTCATAGATTCCTTCATATCAAAAGTCTTGTTCATTGAATCTTTGCAATACCTAAATCTTGTATTCAACATCCACTCCCATATCCTTCTCTGTTGAAGATAGTCCATCTCGGCCAATATGAAACCAAGTCGAGTGTTGATCTATGTCTTTCCCTTTGGACTCATTGTTCCTCTATTGTTGATGTAACTGTAGGAGTCTTTGAATGAATTCCTTGTCCATTAATTTTCTCCTACCTTAGAAACAATTCTATCTGTACTATCAACCTCTGTATTGTCTGAACTTGCTTCTTATCAAGGTATACATCCATACGAACATGGCATAGTATCTTGAATAACATATATCCTTACAAGTATATACCTCTTATTTCTTTACAAAGAGGATTATTTCTCTTTACCAACTCTATGAAGTTTCACATAGCTTCGATCTTATTCTCTCTTTTGATCTACATGTTCCAACTGCTTGCATCCTTATGTTTATTCACCTTTGGTACTTTAGAATAAGAATGTTAACTTAGAAAATTCGATCCATATGTAGTCCTTTATATGATAACAAGACAATATGTTTGTCTATATCGTTGTCAAAATGATTAGAAATATTTACAATATCTAATCCAAAAAGGATCCATAGAAGGATAAGAACAACTCAAAACACACAGAAGCAACTTAGAATGCTCAGAATGGCTTCAGCAGACAACAAAAGGGGAAAAATTCAAAGTTCCCAAAACTTAGTGAAAATGGCATAATCACGAAGAGTGCATCGCAATATTTCTAATGGCGCAAACGACTCATCAAACGGAGTTACGGATCAAAAGTTATAAGCGATCAAAATTCTGGTCAAATTTGGTCAAAAGTCAAAAAGTCAAAGTGACATGTGGCACCACTGCAAGGGTGACATGTGGCATTTCCGTACAGATGATTTTGCATGGGATGACGTGGCAAGGATGGTAGACACATGGGAAAATTAGGTGATGACACGTGTCAGTTTCATGGGCAAATCAGAGTGTGACAAGTGGTAGTTTTGTGGACAAATTAAATGGTGCCACGTGGAACCCCTCCAATGGTTGGTATGTGCAAAAATTTTATTGACTCCACCGAATTCTAACTCATGACCTCTCACTAGCCCAAAGGTCCCACAACCACGCACAACCATTACACCATACAATGTTTCTTGTTTATAATATGGTTCTAATATTATTTAAGTTTGAAAACTATATATGGGTGCCAAAGGAAAGGGGCTAGGCCTTCGACCCAGTCCCTGATCACATGCTTTATCCCATACAAGCATAATATTCCACTTGCATAGGGGCTTAATCCAAACTACCTCCAAATACAACATATTCCCCTAATTTTAGAACATTCTTCCGGTTTGTAACCTCTCGCTATATTTAGCGGAGCACGCCACATTTATTGTAACTATTTGCCAAAAAGGGGAGTCCACAAGATTCAATCCCAGGACCTCCTCCTAACCATCGTCTAACTTAGCCTTCGCCAACCTCCTCATTATTTCATAACCATCGGATTATATTATTTAAAGGGGGTTCGATCAGTGAAAATAAACAAGAGCACGAGAGGCAGACTAAGCATGTTCATACGGTACAGATCTGTATGGATTTTTGCACAATTTTCGAGAATTGGCACGGATTTTGAGATCTGTCCAATCATTTTTTGCAGGAGCAGTGCCACAAAAACTGAGGCAGGGGTGTCTTGGGGGCCTGAAAGTGTTCGACTCGGATTGAGGCATGGAGACAGTCATTTTTAGGTAAAACGACGCCACAAACAAAGTAGTGGTGTTAGTTTTCTAATCTGAGCAAATATTTTGTAGCTTAAATCTAGAATGAGGTATACTTATGTATTTTGCCCAATTCTTTTGTGGAGTTAATAAAAATTCCTACCCATTTGAGAGCAGGACCTGGAGACGTAGTCCACCAAGGGCGAACTTCATTATCAAGTTCTTTTTGTTCATATTGCATGATTGTGTCTCTTTCCTTTTGAGATTTTCCTTCATTATGGTGTACTTTTGTTTATGCTCATTTAATACAGTTCCTTAAAGTGCAACTGGCTTCTCTTTGGTTGGAAGGCACCGCTCTCGTATGGTGGGAGAGAAAGCTACATGACATAAGTAAGTGTGGTAATCTTTTGTCCTCATGGTCGGAATTTAAATCATAGATAAGGAAGCAGTTCTATCCATTAGGGAATTTACATAAAGCGATGATCGAATGGAAACGTTGAGACAGAGTAAAGGTCAGATTGTACAAAGTTTCACAGAAGAATTTAGGAAGAAAGCTCTAGCATTGAATATTCCTTTAGATTCTTATGAAACTTTAATGAAGTATATTGGCGCACTTCAAATTTATTTTCGTCATACTTTGTTCTTTTTTAACCCCACTAGTCTTGACGAAGTTGTGTGAAAGCCACTCACCTTGAGAACAGGGAGAAACATGTTCAAGAAGATCCCATGAAGAAACCTTCCAATTTCCCACACAAGACTTTCAAGAAGTTAAAAAGGAAGGACAAGAAGAACGCTACAATGACGAGAGAAGGAGGAAAACCATCTTGCACTCGTTGCAAGAGGAGCGGTCACGATGAAGAACATTGTTGGAAACTGCATCCATAAAAGGAACCGAAACAGTTCGGTGGAAATGGGAAGACAAAGGTTGTTGCTACAGTGCAGTAAGATCTTGGTTCCGAATAAGGAGATGAAGGAAAGATCACAGCGACTGGAGTACAAGGTAAATATTCTCTTCATGCTAGTTCAAGTTCCAATGATGAATCTCATATTGATGAACGAAAGAGGAATGAGTTATTTCATATACGAGTTGTATCTAAACATACTAAGATAGATACATTATTTGATCTGGGTTCCCAAGTAAACTTAATATCTGAAGCACTTGTCAAGAATATGGGTCTTGTAACGAAACCACATCCAAAGTCTTACCCTCTTGGTTGGGTATGTGATGAAGCAAAACTTAATGTTACCAAACAATGTAGGGTCAAATTTTCTATTGCTTCGAAGTTTATTAATGAAGTGGATTTGGATGTTGTACCACTTGATATATGTGGCATAGTGTTGGGAAGTCCTTATATTTATTATATAAAAGTAGTATTCTTTCGTCATGAGAACAAATACCACCTTACTAAAGGGGGAGTGGAATATATTGTTAGAGCTCACAGCATGAGGGTAAATACGACACTTGTTAGTGCAGGGTAAATGAAAAGACTCATAACCACTAATAAGAGATATGTACTCATGGTCGTCAAAGAGAAAGATGTCGGGACATCTGACGCTTTCCAAGGGTGTGATCTATCTCATAGAAAGGAATTAATTGATGTTGTTTCTAAGTATGATGATATTTTTCAGGAACCAGATGGATTACCTCCTAAGAGGGAAATCCAACATGAGATACATCTTCAGAAAGATTCTCCTCTTGTTAATGTGGGCATGTACAGGATGTCAGTTGTAGAGATGACAGAGATCAAGAAGTAGGTACAGGAATTATTGGATCAAGGGTTCATCAGGCACAGTTCCTCTCCTTGTGGTCCTCCGATCGTGATGGTGCCAAAGAAATATGGCACATGGACAATGTGTGTCAATTATCGGGATTTAAATAAAATCATGGTGAAAAATTGATACCCTCTTCCTCGTATAGATGATTTACTTGATCAGTGGAAGAATGTTGTTTATTTCACTAAGTTGGATTTGCGCAGTGGATATCATCAAATCAGGGTTGCAGAACAGGATGCATGGAAGACTTCCTTCAAAACCAAACAAGGATTGTTTGAGTGGTTAGTATTGTCGTTTGGGATTTGCAATGCTCCGACAAATTTCATGCGTGTGATGAATGATGTATTCAGGCCTTTCCTGGATGACTTTGTGATTGTATATTTAGACAACATTCTTGTTTTTAGCGGTACTTGGGATGAACATGTAAGGCATGTAAAACAAGTATTGGATACTTTGCAGAGGGAAAAGTTGTATGTGAAAATGTCTAAATGTGAATTATGCAAGAATGCACTTGTATACTTAGGTCATATCGGAGGATGACAATTAAGATTGATCCTTCCAAAATTGAAGTAATTGTAAATTGGCCTGAGAAAAAAGTGTAACCAAAGTCCGAAGCTTCTTGGGTGTTGTCCAGTATTGGAGGAGATTCATTCCCAACTTCTCCTTTATAGCAGTTCATTTACATGCATTAACCAGTGTGAATAACACTTTTGAGTGGAAAGGAAAGCAACAAAAAGATTTCAACATTTTGAAGGAGAAGATCAATACCGCACCAGTATTAGCACCGTCGAATATTCAATAATCATTCGAGATCAAGACAGATGGGAGTGAATATGCCATGGGTGAAGTATTGCTTTCTAGACCTCCTTGTTGCTTCTATTATTTTGAAGAATACTTCTTTATCTCATGATAGCTATGTGGAACAATATGCCATCGATGACGATTTTAAACAAGTATATGAGAAGCTAACCCATGGTGCACAGGTAGAGAACTATTGTCTGCAGGGAAAGTTACTCTATCATCTTGGGAAGTTATGTATTCCTACAAGTGAACAAGTCCATGCAATACAAGAAGCTCATACTTCTTTTGTGTCTGGGCATTTTGGGGTAGAAAAAACTATGGCTCATTTATAGAGGTTTTGTTACTGGCCTCAAATGAAAGAAATTGTAACTAAATATGTAAAGGGGTGTGTGATGTGTTCTACTTGTAAGCCCACTAATAGAAAATTGGGGCTATACTCACCACCTCATGTTCCATCCCATCCATGGGAAATCATTTCCATGGATTTTGTAGGGGGTTTACCAATGACCAAAGGGGGTCATGATTATTTGTATGTCATAGTGGATAGGTTCAACAAGATGTGTATCTTCATGCCATGTAAAAAGAAAATCATTGTTGAGCAAACTGCTAATCTCTTCTTTCAACATGTTTGGATTCACTTTGGGTTACCCACGTCCATTGTCTCGTATTGAGATACTTGATTCTTTGGGATTTTTGGACTAGCTTGTGGAGAATGATGGACACCAAATTGAAGAGGAGTATTGCTTTTCATCCATAGACCGACGGACAAACAGAGGTGGTAAACAAAACAATGGTACTTTTTCTTTGAGGCTACTGCAGCAAGCATCCTAAGTTATGGGATGAACATATACCTTATGTACAACATGCTTATAATCGAGCTTTACATTCGTCCACTCAAATTTCACCTTTTGAGACGTGTTTTGGGTACCTACCAAAGGTTCCTTTGGACTTGATGTATGGGAGAGATATCAATGTGAATAAAGAACGAATAGAGGATAGAGCCCGCAAGTTCATCCAAAGGATTTAGCAAATACACCAGGTAGTAAGGGAACAGTTGGAGAAGAGACAAGCACAGTATAAAGCTCAGCATGGCAAATTTCACCTTGACGGTTTTAGTACCAAAGGTTCCTTTGGACTTAGCCCGATTTTAGCAAATAATAACTGTGTGGTGTAAGGAACAGCTGGAGAAGAGACAAGCACGATAAAGCTCAAAGATGGAGCAGGTTGATCATCGGTTTCACAGTTGGAGACCTAGGTATGGCTTCACATCAGCAATGAACGATTGAAGGGTGAAGGCAAGAACGAAGCCCATCCGTGGATATGGACCCTTCACTGTTTTGGAGAAAATCGACACTAATGCTTTTCATTTAGAACTTCCACCTTATATGCATATCATATCGGCCAGGAATGTAGAAAACTTGAAACTTTTTGACCCTCCCATGATCATGGATCGTGGTGAAGAAGTTTCAATACCTTCATTTGATGAGTTTGCACCTAAGTAATTGGACGAGATACAGGAAGATATCATCCCCAACAAGAACAAGGACTTCACGCGGGGGTGATGTTGATTATCTTTGAGTATGCTTAAAAGGCACACATCCAAGCAAAGCAAAGTGGATTGAGAAAGATAAGGTGAGGGAACTCTTCCCTCACTTACCATTTAATTAATGAAATATTTTGGTGGTCCAAAAAGCTCTCAGTGGGAAGGCGTGATCCAAAAAGGATCCAGAGAAGGCTAAGAACAACTCAGAACACACAAAAACAAATTAGAACGCTCAGAATGGCTTTAGCAGACAACAAAAGGGAAAAAAAATCAAAGTTCCCAAAACTCATTGAAAATGGCATAATAGTGAATATTCCATCACACGCTTTCTAACAGCGCAAACGGCTCATCAAACAGAGTTAGGGATCAAAAGTTATACGCAGTCAAAGTTTTGGTCAAACTTGGTCAAAAGTCAAAATGACACGTGGCAGTCCATACATCTGAGTTGGCATGGGATGACGTGGCAAGGATGGCAGACATGTGGGACAATTAGGTGATGACACGTGTCAGTTTCGTGGGCCAATCAGATTGTGACAAGTGGCAGTTTTGTGGACAAATTATATGGTGCCACGTGGCCCAGTCATGGGATTCCATGTGGCACCCCTCCAATGGTTGGTATGTGAAAAATTTTTATTAACTCCACCGAATTTGAAATCATGACCTCTCACTAGCCCAAAGGTCCCACAAACCCACGCAACCATTACACCATACAATGTTTCTTGTTTATAATACGGTTCTAATATTATTCAAGTTTGCAAACTATACATGGGTGCCAAAGAAAAGGGGCTAGGCCTTCGGCCCAGCCCTTGATCACATTCTTTATCCCATACTACCATAATATTACGCCCGCCTAGAGGCTTAATCCAAACTACCACCAAATATAGCATATTCCCTTAATTTTAGAACATTTTGCCAGTTTGTAACCGCTCGTTATATTTAGCAGAGCACGCCACATTTGTTGTAACTATTTGTAAAAAAGGGGAGTCCACAGGATTCAATCCCAGGACCTTCGCCTAACCACCACCTAACTTATCCTCCACTAACCACTCTCCCAACCTCCTCATTGTTGCATAACCACCATATTATAGCATTTAAAGGGGGTTCGATCAGTGCAAACAAACAAGGGCACGAGAGGCAGACTAAGCATGTATGTATTGTACAGATCTGTATGAATTTTTGTACAGTTTTCGAGAATTGGCATGGATTTCGAGATCTATCCAATCATTTGTTGCAGGAGCAGTGACATGGAAACTGAGGCAGAGGTGTCTTGGGGGCCTGAAAGTGTATGACTCAGATTGAGGCGTGGAGACAATCATTTTTAGGCAAAATGATGCCACGAACGTAGTGGTGGTGTTATTTTTCTGATATGAGCAAAGATTTTGTAGCTTAACTCCAGAATGAGGTATAGTTATGTATTTTGCCCAATTCTTTTGTGGTTTTAATCAAAAATACCTACCCATTTGAGAGCAGGACTCAAAGACGTAGTCCACTAGGGATGAACTCCGTTATCAAGTTCTTTGTGTTCATATTGCATAATTATGTCTCTTTCCTTTTGAGATTTTCCTTCTTTATGGTGTACTTTTGTTTATGCTCATTTAATACAATTCTTTAATAAGTCCCCTGACGAAAATATCTCGGATCAAGATCCCTCTCACTCCTTTAACAAAGTCGCTATATAGAAACCCTTTTACAATATTTCTCTCACTTCAAACAATATGTAAGGTGGCTATATAGAAATCATATTACAAGATTCCTCTCACTGTTAACAATGTATAAGGTGGTAATATAGAAATTTTATAGAATTCCTCTCACTCTTATAATCGACAATGAGTGGCTTACGAACCTTCTAAATAAACTTTAGGAGATATTTACATATGCATATTAGCTTACATTACAAATATACATATTTACAAATGAAATCTTTTATGATGGATGGTTTATTCATGGACCTATCCTCCCTTTAGTACTAGAAGGAGTTTTAGAGCTTCCTATCTCTCAAAATGCCTCTGACCCTGATGTTGAATCTGACATTGAATCTGATGTAGAATATGATGTTGAATCCAAGAAACCATTAGACCAAATTATAGGTCTTCCTAGTAACCTATATAACCTCTCTTTGTGAACACCAAACACTATTGTTGTGTCTAGAGAAACTTCCCTTGAATACAAAAGTACCTGACCATTATGGAATGTGACTGCATAACCTTCGTCTTCAAAATCCACAACTGAGAGTATGTTTTCTTTCAAATACGGAACATATAATATATGTTCTATTCGCATAAATCCTCCCAACACGAGCTAGAATCTTACATATCCATACCCTCTTATTGCTTGTCTAGTGTTAGTTCCATATCCTACATAGAAATCTATGTCAGACTATGAGAAAGTAAAAAATATTGATCTCATATCGGTCATGTGGCGAGATGAACCATTGTCCATGAACCATTCCTCGATGTCTTCATATATCACTTTGTTAAGATCATCCATTAGTAAGTATTCTTTCTCAAATCTTTCAGTACAATTATTAACTTCGTCTAGGGTTGTTTCTTGTCTTCTTGCAAGTGTCTTTACATCTTTCTGGTTCTGCTTCATACATAAGTGTGGATAAAGTGTTCTACACTTCTCGATATAATGTCCACTCTTATCACAATAAGAGCAAAGTGTCTTATTCCCATCTTGGAACCAAAATCCATTTTTGTCATTCCCCATTTTCCTTTGCTTTGAGAAATGATATTTACCTTTATCCTTCTTCTTGGATTGATGTTCTTGCATGCACTGTCTTCTTCGACAATTCCCCATATCATGGTTACTAGTTCCACATGAAAAACATGGATACATAGACCATTTACTAGTGGGAAACATCTTCATTTCTTCCTTAGAGTGCATATCTTTCTCTAGATATGTCTTACACATGTTACCTTTCTCTGGACTAAAAGGTAAGACTAATTGTTTATGAAGGACCTCTTCATATAAACTTCTCTTTGCTTCAACCATCTTCGAGCATTCTCCATCTTGACAAGAAAAAGAATAATATAAGGATTCATCTTTCTCGATCATGCTCTTTGAAATAAATAGTCCCTTTTGCATTGATGTTGATGTTACCAATACTTGATTCTTGGTATGCAACTTCCTTTCCAACTCATGAAAAATACCTCTATGGAATTTGTCATGACATATCACTGGATCTTGTAGCTTCTTTTTATCTTCCTCGAGAGTTTGCAACTGCATATTTAACTCATAATTATCCTTCTATAAATGTCAATTAATATTCTTCTACAACGTCAAGTTCATGAGAGATTTACTCATTTTGTCTTCTTGATAAGAGTATTCAAACCCTTCATAAACTTAAGTCTTGGACTTCGTCACATCAACAACTTGCAAATTCACGTCAAAACTACCTCTGATACCACTTGATCTAAAAATTCTTAGATACCACTTATTCCTATTAAATATACATATAACATCTAACTTGATTCAGAATTAATTCTTGATCGTATTGAGGTGATTTGCAGAAAAATGATGTTGTGCTCCTTATCCAAAAACTCATAAATTGATGATTAATTTGAAGATTATTGATATGACATAGTAGAAAATAAAAGAACTCAAATTATACAATATTGATGACATATATTACTTCATCTTCAAGTCCTCTTAGATAGTAAGATTGTTCTTCATCTGCTCAAATGTCAAATTACATTACGATATGGACTTACAAAAGACAATTTTACGAAGTCTCTTGAATTTTGTTGCTCAAACTCAGAAAAGGAGTTTACCATTGAATTCCTTGCCAAATTGTGAGAAATTTGAGTATAAAGTCGACCATATTCTGAGCCGACTCAATTTTACCTTATTTACATGCCAAATGATGCACTATGGTGCTCATTAATGGAAATATGGACTAATACTTTTACAAATGAACTCTTAGCACAAAAATAACATCACTATTGAATTCCTCTTGGAAAAATGAGAAAATTGAGTATAAAGTTGCCTATGTGCAGTGAATATACCTCATGGCATGCATATCAAGACATACCACATTAGGCTTCTCTTATTACACGCAAAAAAATGCATCGGTACAATACCTTGGCCTTGGGATCAGTGCACACCTCAAACTTTGCACTAGCATTGGGATGTGTGTCCTCTCTCTTGGGATCTGTGCCCAATAAATAGGTCATAGGTCTGATCAGGCTTTGTCCTTTGTGTTAACCGCGACATCAAATTAGATGCAATTTTGTTGGAACCTTTGTAACGTAAGGTGCCAATGGTGAAATAGTTAAGTGGTTTGAATATTGTATAGTGGGTCATGGGGTTGAACCCCCTCGACCACATTACATATAGTGTTTTGTTGTAATGAGGGTTTATATAGTTTTGAACCATATTATATATAGTATGGTTGTTGACATATGTGGTGGAATATAGTTTAATTTCCTTTGCAATTCTCAACACACGGTTATATTACAAAACATATGACATGGGTCGAGGGCTTAGGCCCTATGCCCCTTTGCCTCCATTCAAACCTTTGATCAAACTTAAATGCAAATGAGACCATAGTAATTTTAATTCCTATGTGTGTGGTGTATTGGTAGTGGAGGATTATGTAAGTTTTATGGGAGGTTGCGGGTTCGACCCCCATTGACTCCCATATAATTTTGATATAAATAAACCATAATTGGCCAATGGGAGGATGCCACGTGTTAGTCTCTCATAGGGTTATCATTGCCACTTGTCAACCTATGATATTTCCACATAACATGTATGATTTGCCAAGTCACTTTCCCATTAAGTGTACGGTCATTCCATGTTTCACCCTTGCAGTGGTGACACGTGTCACCCTTGTGGACCTCTTTGACTTTGAATTTTGCCTTGGTTTGACTCAAAATTTGATCAACCATAACTTTTGCATACGAGCTTTGTTTGAGGCAATTTTTGCAATGCTGGAAATCTATCATCGAGATATATGCATTGACGGTGTTTTTGAGAGCATTTGAGATTATTGAATTTTGGGATTTTACAGATCCTCCTAGATCTTTATGAGCATTTTGGATCCTCTTGGAGCTCTGTGAGCATTCCTAGATCCTATTGGATCACCTCAACACCTTTACATACTTTCGACTCTATTTTTCTACTTCAGATTTGAAATATTTAAACTTTGAGAAGGTATCATATTTATTTTTAAGAAAATAAATCCATATTTTCTTGCTAAAATCATCAATAAAGGTCATAAAATAAAAACTACCACCAATTGATTGGGTTTGCATTGGTCCAGAGAGGTCTATGTTAACCAACTCTAGATGTTATTTTTCTCTTTTGAAGGATGTTGGGAAGTTGTCTGTCTTATGCTTTCCAAGTATACAACTTTCACATGGACTCTTAAATGGATGGTGACCAAATCTAGCATGCTATAATAGTGTCTCATCTACGTTTGAGACATTTTGGGCATATGATTGAGCAAATTGACACTTATCAAGTTTAGGGGAAACATCATATTCTTAGTCATCGGGATTTTTGCAATTAGTTTCCAACTGGGTGATTTGTCCAAAATCAAGCATTTTGAACCTTTGAACAAGACATCATAATCATGCTCCATCAATTGTCCTACACTAATCAGATTGTGTTTCGGGTTTGGTACACAGTAAACATCATGTATGTCTTTGTTCTGATTTTGTTTGGATAAAATATATACAATTCATTTTCCTAAAGCTTTTACTTTAGAATCATCACCAAGTGTTATCTCAAATTTAATAGAAGTATTTAGGAAATAAATGAAATCTTTGTTACTTGTCATGTGATCGATGCAACTTCTGTCCAGTAACCAAACTTCCTTGGAGTGACCTTATTTAGATGTATGACATGAAAGAAAAATTGCTTCAAATGATTCTCCTTCATTGTTGGAGACCATTTCTCTGCATTTGTTCTAATCTAACTATTTTTTTCTCCATTCACCCTCATAATGGTCATACTTTCTGCAATAGTAACATTGAATTCTAGACTTGTCTGTCCATTTTCTCTCTCTTCCTCTTTGATTATGTGAGTCCTTAGACTGTTGATGTTGTTCATTTGTGTATCTTTCTTTTGTATTTTGATTTCCTCAGCCTCTTCATCTTTTATTTATCCCTTTGTTGCATCTACCTCTACCTCTGCTAAAAGAGTTCAGAGTCTTGAAAGCATGTTCCATAGACCCTTATTCCAGGTTAAGTCTAGTTTTGTGGGACATGAGTGATCCCATCATTTATTCAACTAAGAAGTTGGACAAATATTTGGATTTAAGAATGGCTATTACAACCATTTCAAATTTCTTGGGCAAACTTCAGAGGACTTTTTCAACAATCCTATGATCTACAATCTCTTGACAAGTCAATCTAATCTAGTTAACAATGCCCAGTACTCTAGTCATGAACCGGTCTACACTCTTATACTTAGACATATTTAGGGTTTCAAACTAAGTTCTCAAGGTTTGAAGCTTTACTATCTTCACCTTGTCATTGCCCTAGTAGGAAGATTTGAGAATGTCCCAAGATTGCTTTGATGTGGAGAAACCAATTATCTTTGAAAAGATGGAATCATATACATAATTTTGAAGCAATAACTTGACCTTGTTCTCTTTATTTCGTTGTTCTACAAGAATATTTCGTTGTGCATTTGTCATGACATCCAAATCTGTTGTTGTTGGCTCGGTGAAGCCATTCTCTGCAGGTTCCAGTACTCTTCTGCTTGAAGGAAGGATTTCAGCCACAAGGACTAGAAATTGTAGTTCTTGCTGACAAGAACTGGACCTTGGGTTGGCCCTAGATTGCTTGAGGCGACCATTAAAAAAATAAATTCAGAACTGTAAATTGAAAATAAAAAAATAAAAAAATAAAATCTGGTGCCCAAGACCAATTCGGATTATTTTTCAGCACGAAATGAGAGCGAAGATATAATAAAGAAATGCACAGAGATATGGAGGATATCCAATAATATAACATAAATGAATCGGAGATGAAACCATAAACACAGAGATACAGTAATACATGATTTCTATTAATGAAAGAAATGTACAGAGACTGTAAAAATACAAAGTGAAAGACTCGCTAGAATGGTGGTAGCTTATCTCTGAGAAGAGATGTGACGGCTACTCACATTTGAAAGAAGATGATTACAATGAGGCTCTGAAGGCCTTTTTACAATAAACAGGAATGTCAAAAACCCTAGACATCCAAAAACCTAACCCTATTATATGAAGCGCCAAAAGTCATGTGGGCCCTGTTTGGGTAAGTCAGTACATCAACTTCCCGGTGTCGTAACTTTTGCATACGATCTTCATTTTAGGAGCACGATAGCCCGTTGTAAAGGTATCGTCGAGGAGATTCATTTTTGGGGCTCAATCATTCCTTCATCTATCATTGAGAAGCTTGATCCTGAAAAACCTTCATTTAGGACCTCAAAATGGCCCCGGAAGTTAAAACTGATAAAAATAGTAAATTGCCAAAATTTCTAGAAAACTATTTTGAACAAGTTAGAAAAGGTGGGTGGCCACCGATATCCACCTGGATCAATCCTCCCTCCTTAGTAAGAAATGGTCTCCATTGCATTCAGTGACCAAGGGAGAGGGAAAATCGTTTGTTGAATCTGAATCTTGATGAGTTGCTTGCCTTATTGGAGAATTTGTGTTGCTTAGCTTGTTGAAGGTTGTCATGAACCTGTGGTTGGAAGGGTTAATGTACCTTTTTAACTAGTCTAGCTACATGATATTCCTGTGTGCAGAAGGAATATTTACACTTTTCTGGAATCTTATCGACCTGCTTCTGTTGGATAGAAGGTGCTTGGATTGAGGCTGCAGTGGTGTTTTTATGTTCATGCTTTGAACAGATTGTGAAGAAGTTGAATTTTGTAGTATGAGATACTACCTTGCGGCACTGTTTAGGTGGGACAATAGTTGAAATTACCTCCGGTATCCTGTAGAGATGACCCCCCAGAGTAACAATGACACTACGAGGTCGAGACTCATAAATAGCATGGTGCTTCCACATATATGGCTGGCCCAAGAGAACATCACAAACATCTAGTGGGGAAACATCACATAATACCTCATCCTTGAAGGGTTGGATGTCGTATGACAATCGACGTTGTTGGATGACATGGATATCTCATCCTTGGCGAAGCCACCCGATGTTGTATGGTTGCGGGTGTGGTGTTGTCGACAATCCCATCTTTTTGACGACCTTTGTTGAGATGAGGTTCTTATGGCTTCCGCTATCAACAATAAAATGCAGCAGGGTCCCCTTCACCCACATATGTTAATGAAAAAGGTGCTCCCCCTCTTCAAGATCTGTCAGTTCTTCTGGTTAAATTTTTGTGGTCGCAACAGTAACAGTGGGGTCTGCGTCGATGATCTATCTTTTACAAGTATTTTCAAAATCAGATTTTGAATCAGGTTTTGGCTCCTTGTCTTTGATCTCGGCCACCAATGACTGTTTTGAGCGACATTTCTCGGTGTTGTGCCAGGGGATTTTGTGGAAATCGCACAATTTTTCGGTGTCCTTCTTTGTCTTCCCGTGACCCTTCTTTTTATGTGGCTTGGACTGGTTTTTGGGAGACTGATTATTAGATTCATCTTTATCATACTTTGGTTTTTGCAAATTTGCAGACCCAAAATCCTGTTTATTCTGGTGCTTAAATTTATTCTCGATTTTAACAACATATCAATAAGAAACACCGAGTGATGAGATGTCTATAAAATCCATTTCATTTTGAATGTATCTGTGTAGAGCCCCACGGTATTTCAGAACTAAATTTTGTTTGGAGTCTTTGATACCCAAATTGGTGTGCAAGGTATAGAAGGTATTGGTGAACTTCGGAATTGCTTGGCCCCCCTCTTGCCACAGTGGTCCATCTCATGTACTGGTCCTCATAGTTTCCAACAGGGTAATATTGTTCCTTTATCGCATCTACAAAAAAATCCCAAGTGGGCTTGGCCCATATATTCCAGACTCCTCTATGGAAATTTGCTCCTAGTAATTTTCCCACCAATTTTTGACATGGGGGAGAGCTTTAAGGAGTGTGAAGGTGATATTTTCCCTGTCGAAAAAATTATGAACAAAGAAATAACCTTCTAACAGATTTAACCATTTATCTAGGGCATCCGAATCTATCTGACCTTCAAATACAGGAATATCAAAATTAACATGTACCTTGAAAGGAGAGGTGCTTCCAAAGTGGTTGTTTGATGAAGATGGGTCTGTTGCTATCGGTAGGCATTGAAGTATGGGGGGAAATTATCCATCATTTCGTCCCTCTGTTGCGTGAGAGATTTCTCAAGCACTAAATTGATATGATTGTCTGCTTCGTCGTTTTTCTTTTCTTCCACCGTGGAGGGTTTCTTGGGAGTGCGAGAGCGATTGTCTTTAAGAGAAACAATCTCGAGACCCAAATTTATATACTCGGACCTCATCAGGGAAATGCACTGAAGAAAAAAAATGATCAAGAGCAGCCTGCTCTGATGCCACTGATCCAGATTATTTTTTGGCATGAAATGAGAGTGGAGATATAATAAAGAAATGCACATAGATATCATGGATATCCAATAATATAAAAAAAACGTATCAGAGATGCAACCATAAACACAAAGATAAAGTAATACATGATTTATATTAATAAAAGAAATGTATAGAGACTGTAAAAATACAGAGTGAAAGACTCACTAGAATGGTGGAAGCTTATCTCTGAGAAGAGATGTGACAGCTACTTGCATTTGCAAGAAGATGATTTCAATGAAGCTCTGAAGGACTTTTTACAATAAATAGGAATTTCAAAAACCCTAGACATCCAAAAACCTAACCCTAGGAGATGAAGCACCAAAAGTCATGTGGGCCCCGTTTGGGTAAGTCAGTACATCAACTTCCCAGGGTCGTAACTTTTGCATACGATCTTTGTTTTAGACGCACGATAGCCCGTTGCAAAGGTATCATCGAGGATATTAATTTTGGGGGATAAATCATGCCTTTGGATATCATTGAGAAGATCGATCCTGAAAAACCTTCTTTTAAGCGCTCAAAATGGCCCCGGAAATTAAAACTGCTAAAAATAGTAAATTGTCAAAATTGCCAAAAAATTGTTTTGAGCGAGTTGGTAAAGGTGGGTGGCCACCAATATCCACCTAGATCGGTCTTCCTCGTATGAGAATTCGATCAAATATGCTTCGTCTTCTCCAACCTTCTTTTGTGCTCGAGAGAGTACTTAGTGAAGAAGTGACCAATGAAGATTTAGTTTTCTAGGGTGCTTATTGCTCGACAATCCAATGGAAAAAATAATAATTTTCTCCACGGCATCTTCACTTGCACTAGAGACAAGCACATCTAAAGGATGGTCTAACGATACATATTTAATAGCGCACCAATTTGTTGCAAAGAGTGCATCTGCATGAGACCCAATCAGACTTTATTGAGTACAACTTCGCAGTCGATGGTGATGCAAATCCCTCTATCAATCTCGAATACTTGACAGAACGGTGTTGATAATAGAAGATTGGCTCTTAACATGGGCTCTCAATTCCAATTTGACAAGGAATTCCAAGAAAATGTCTTAAAATGTAAGAGTGCTCAGAGATATTTTCCTGCATTCAAAAATGGTAGTCAGAAGAAAATTTTCAAAATGGACCCCCATCCTAGAACCAAGCTCACTCTCTCCCAGTCCAACGTTGTCTATGCCAATATCCGTATAAAATTCTCTACAACTGATTTCTAGAACTACGAAACACATGACCGTTATACAAACCTACTGTAACTTGTACTCAATATACCACACTCCAACTTCAACTCCTGCTTACTTTACAAACCAACACACCATACATCATGCATTTTGACCATTAAATTGACCACTCTATCGTGCTAGATCGACCACTATGTGTATCTTTTATTTTATCCAACAATACCAATCAAGTGGATTCTTTGACTTCAAACTATTACGAAAGGGTTTGTGAAATAACATCTTTATAATGTTTACAATTATCTCATACTCTGAATCTCATGAATTCTGAAAAATTCTGAAAAATTGATAACTATGCATATTCATTGTTAATAGCATGAAATGCAAAATATGTTATTTATTTATTTATTTATTTATTTCATACTATTAACAATGAATATATATTTTTTATTAGTTAATAATAAGAAATCAAATTTGGAGACCTGGAGAATCTTTCTTCCACTGAATTGCAATTGCTACTTAAATTATATCATCAGAACTCATTCACTTTCACTCAATAATGTATATAAGAAATTGATCAATTAGTTTAGCAATCAATAATGGAATTGATTTGTAGATTGATTTCACTTTGTATTGGTTGGTTCATATGGTTAAAAAATTGAATCGGTTTGTTTGGCCATCAATAATGGAATTGATTTGTGGATTGACTTCACTTTGTATTGGTTGGTTCATATGGTTAAATAATTATTTAAGAATTAAAAAAATAAATAGTTAATTATATATTAATTTTTTTATAATATTTTATATTAATTAATTAATTTTTATATTAAATATAAAATATAAAGTAAAATATATTTTTAAAATAAATTAAAAATAAAATTTAGAAAATGTATCTTTTAATATTATAGATTAATATTATTTTGTTATATGAAAGTGATGATATTAATATTTATCTAAAATCCCACAAGAAATTGTTAGATGTGCAGATTTGAGTGATTATTTTTGTATAATTCGAGTATCTGAGGGGTTTTTTGGCATGCTAAATCCATTTTTGAATTCAGAAAAGGATTTTAAACAAAAACAATAATAGTGATTTTGTGCAGATTTATGTTGTCGGATTTAGATGAAAAAAAACATTTCTTAGAACACTTAGACCACGCCAAATTTTATTATTACATAAAAATAAACACCATACGATTTCAAAATAAATGAGATTTCCTCTCAATAAATTATGTTGAATGTTAATGAAAAAATATAAATGTTTATCTATCCTACACTTTTGGTGACAATAAAAAAAAACTCATCTTTAAGGCAACAAGTTTTTCTTTCTCAATAAATTTGGTTGGATATAAATGAAATAAATAAATATCTATTATATTGCACTAGTTGAAATTGTCTAATTACAATAAGAAAACTCATATTTTAACATCACTTATATCATGTGGTATTAAAGTGATGATATCAAAATCACTTATATCATGTTGTGTTAAATGGTAGTATTAACACACACCTTGATAACATTATGGTTTTATATTTGAATTTTATTATTACATCAAAATAAAGTTTTTANCATCACTTATATCATGTGGTATTAAAGTGATGATATCAAAATCACTTATATCATGTTGTGTTAAATGGTAGTATTAACACACACCTTGATAACATTATGGTTTTATATTTGAATTTTATTATTACATCAAAATAAAGTTTTTACAATTTACAAAATAAATAAACTTTTCTTTCAAGTAATTTAATCCAATTTTATTTTAAATAAGTTATCTCATTGTTCAAGTTATTTAGTTATAACCAGAAAACCTATATTTTATCACTTTATGTTTAACATCATTTATATAATGTGGTGTTAAAGTGATGGTATTAACAACACACCCCTTAATAATATTACGGTTTTACATTAGTTTTTTATTACATAAAAATTGCAGTTTACAAAATAAACAAGTGTTGCATGGCAACGTCCGGAACAACTTAATTGTTGGTACAATTATTTGGTGATATCATCTTGGATACAACTCGTAAAAATCAATGTGAAGAGAGTTGAACCAAGAAGACGGAAGATTGTAGAATCTTACCATGAGTGTATTATGGAGACTTGAATTCTTATAACCTACTAGCCAGATCAGTAAATTGTAGGCCAATTTTGAGATCAATGGTTGGTGCACCAACTTATTTAGAATGAGTTAATGCATTGTTTG
>SNQJ01S0003553.1:0-17218 GCA_010110895.2 Picea sitchensis | reverse complement strand
TTACTTAAATAATAGTATAAACAATTATTTAAATTTTATTCAATATTGTTTTTAATGTTTTTAAATGTAAATTTGTAATTTTGATTTTGTTTATGATAATAAAGGTTTCTACCTAGAAATTGATTCTTCTTGGCTCTAGAGTTAAAATGCATATATACTTGAATACACTATTTTATATTAATATTAATAAATAAACTATAAAGTAAAATCAATGATATCTATCCTATAATATTAATATTAAGTATCATATTCATTATAAATATGTGATAATGTTTTGTTCAATTTTATTCAATTATTTATTCATATTTATTTTTATTTTTCATTTTTCATGTACGATATACATCTTGAACCCAACACTTCCCTCGTATACATTTTGTACCGAACAATTATGTCATGTGTTTATAAAATTATAGTAGAATAAAATAGATGGGGGTTGGCGGACTAGTCATGCTTATGTATATGAGATTTAGTAATTAATAGAATATTATAACAGTGTACCAAGATACAGAATATTATAATAGTAATTAATAGAATATTATAATAGTAATTTTTATAATGCTATAACACTTTTTTATTTAAACAATAGATACAGCCTGGGCCTGATGGTTAAGAACATGTGTTTCCTCTTAAGAGGTCATAGGTTAGACTTTACCAGTCAAATCGTTGGGCGGAGGGGGGTCCCTTGTCCCACAAACAAGGGGGTCTCTTACACCAATTTGGTGTGTTGGCTTGGCCGTGACCTTAAAAATAGATTATTATTCTTATAAACAATTATTTAAATTTTATTCCATATTATTTTTATGTTTTTAAATGTAAATTTGAAATTTTGGAATTTTGATTTTGTTTATGATAATAAAGGTTTGTACCTAAAAATTGATCCTTCTTGACTTTAGAGTTAAAATGGATATATACTTATATATACTATTTTATATTAATATTAATAAATAAACTTTAAAGTAAAATTAATGATATCTATCCTATAATATTAATATCAAATATCTTATTCATTATTAATATGTGATAATGTTTTGTTAAATTTTATTCAATTAATTATTCATATTTATTTTTATTTTTCATTTTTCATGTCTTGCTTGTTCCGTGATATACATCTTGCACCCAACACTTCCCTTATATATATTTTTCACTCAACAATTCCATCATATACGTATAAAAATATAGTCGAATAAAATAGATGTGAGTAATTTATAGAATATTATAACATTGTACCAAGATTTATAGTAATTTATATAATCCTATAACATTTTTTACTTAAAGAATAATATAAACAATTATTTAAATTTATATAATGATATAACACTTTTTACTCAAAGAATAGTATAAACAATTATTTAAATTTTATTCAATATTATTTTTAATGTTTTTAAATGTAAATTTGGAATTTTGGAATTTTGATTTTGTTTATGATAATAAAGGTTTGTACCTAGAAATTGATCATTCTTGACTCTAGAGTTAAAATGGATATATATTAATATTAAATAGCTTATTCATTATTAATATGTTTTGTTAAATTTTATTTAATTAATTATTCATATTTATTTTTATTTTTCATTTTTCATGTCTCGGGGTGATATACATCTTGCACCCAACACTTCTGTCATATACATTTTGCACCCAACAATAGATGTGACAGAGTGAGCTGGTTGGGGGACGTTGTTATGTATCACTAGTCCTACAGCAACATGAGATTTAGTAATTTATAGAATATTATAACCTTGTACCAAGATTTATAGTAATTTATATAATGTTATAACACTTTTTACTTAAAGAATAGTATAAATAATTATTTAAATTTTATTCAATATTATTTTTAATGTTTTTAAATGTAAATTTGAAATTTTGGAATTTTGAATTTGTTTATGATAATAAATGTTTGTACCTAGAAATTGATCATTGTTGACTATAGAGTTAAAATGGATATATACTTATATATACTATTTTATATTAATATTAATAAATAAACTATAAAGTAAAATTAATGATATCTATCATATAATATTAATATTAAATATAGTATTCATTATTAATATGTGATAATGTTTTGTTAAATTTTATTCAATTAATTATTCATATTTATTTTTATTTTTCATTTTTCATGTCTAGTTTGTTCTGTGATATACATCTTGCACCCAACACTTTCGTTATATGCATTTTGCACCCAACAATTATGTGATACACATTAGAACACTTCAGTGATTTGCAATTCGACCTGGCGCAATTAGGTAAACATTTAAGGTTGTTAGGACCATCCAAGGGCCTCTTTACATGCGTTAAGTACTTAATAATAATAAATAATAATAATAATAATAACAATAGTACAACAAACATAAAAACATTTATAATTAACAAAACTTAGGATAAATTAGCAGAAAATGTGAAGACAAACATTCAAACTAGTGCTAGCATTAATCCACCTTCGAGCAATGCATAAGAAAATATATGATTCAGAAAGACCGTATATGATCAAAAACTTTGGATATGCTAACATATAAAACATTGGGAATAGGGAAGCTGGCAATAAGACCTCCAATCTGTTATCCAATCAGATCATGTCATATATGGTATTTTCATTATATAAAAAATAATGTTTTTAGTTCCTTAGTTCTAACAATAGATATTATGCAAATATTTGTGGTCAAAGGACAAACTAATATGAATTCAATGAATTATCAATCGCTATAGTCCCTCTACGCCTTCGGCAGGGACTGATAAGTTTTTCTTTTAATTAATTTGGTTGAATGTTAATAAAAATAAATGAATGCCAATTGCTCCAAATGCTTGATCACGACAATAAATCTCATCTTTTAGCACCACAATTTAACACCACTTATATTATCGCGTCTTAAAGTGGTAGTATTAGCACCACCTATATGGTGTATTAAAGTTTTGGTATTAACACCACACCTCCACATAACATTATGGCCTTGGATTTTTATTACTACATAAAAAAATAAGCTTTCCTCTTAATTAATTTGGGGCAATGTTAATGAAAATAAATAAATGTATCTTTCTCTAAGTATTTAGTCACAACAAGAAAACCCTAAAATGGCCAAATTAACATCACACTTCTGGATAACATTACAACTATTAGTCACAACAAGAATTTATCCTAGAAAGTGGTTGTATTAACACTAGATAACAGTATGGTCTTATAGTGGATTTTTATTACTAAATGAAAGTAAATATGTTTTCCTTTTAGTTAATTTGACTCAATGTTAATGAAAATAAATAAATGTTTATTTCTCACTACTACATATGGGTGGAAAAATCGACGTTGTACTCCAACAATACGGATAAAATCAGTCGTACTATCATATTTTACTTGCATTTTTTGTATTTTTTTTTTAAATTCCCAACGTTCGTCGAATATCCGACGAAAGAGACTATCATCAAATATCTGATGGTTGACCAGGTCAACAATCGTTGGATATTCGACGGTTGACCATGTCAATGATGTATGTACTAACGTTTGATGAAGTTAATATTTTTGTTCATTAAACGTCTCTTTGGTCAACATCCATTGGAAGTCCAATGAAAGTGTGATACATAATTTAAAAATTTTGAAATATTAAATACGTTTGACATTGTTTCTATACTAACGACGGTTTGTAGAGGTTATAAGGGATGTTTTTAGGTCAGAATACAACATTGTTTTATTTTGTTAATTGCATTACAAATAGTTAAACTATTGAAGTTGTTTTTTGAAGATAATCTCACTAAAAGTTTGGTAAGGAAAAATGTTACATAACATTCCTCCAAGAGGACAAGGCCGAGATTTGAGATCTGCATTGGTCGAGGCTTTGGGTGATCGAAAATCTTATTTCCCTTGTAAAAAATGCAGGGGCTTTAATAGGAGGAGGATTTTAATAAAAAAAAACTAAAAAACATTGTAGTAAGTATGGACACCTTGAAGGCGGACATGAATATCGTCCCTTGGTAAGTTATTCATTATATGTTTTTATATTGTAGATTGTTTTTTATACATTTATATGTTAAATGTAGAAGAAAAATTATGTATTAATTTTTCTTTATGGATATATTCTACATACATATGAACAAATTGAGAGTAAGTTAAGAAGAGAAGAAGTAGACATAAGATGTAGATTTTAATTAGGGTTTAGGGTATGGTTTATTGGTTAAGGGGTTTAAGGTTTTGGGGTACATGGTGTAAGGGGTTAGGAGTTAATATTTAGTGGTTTAAGGGTTAAAAAGGCCATATTAGGGCTTAGTGTTTAAGGGGTTAGGGGTTAATATTTAGTGGTTTAAGGGTTAATAAGGCCATATTAGGGCTTAGTGGTTAAGGGGTTAGGAGTTAAGGTAGGTTTAGGGGTTTTAGGTCCTAGCTTGATTTAGAGGTTAATGGGGTGTTAGGGAGTAGGGGTTAGAGGTTTAGGGTTAGGGATTAAGGGGTTAGGGTTAGGGAGTAGGGGTTAGAGGTTTAGGTTTAGGGATTAAGGGTTAGTCGGCTAGAGGTTTTTAAACAAAAACTACCAATGGAAAGTGAGATGCTAACCGGTTGAATGCCATTTGTCGAAGAGGACAATAGCGAAATATGAGATTCCATGTTCATGTCAGCACCTCAAGTATTAGGGCTGAGGGGATAGATATAGGGTGGTTTATATTTTGTCAGCATTTGCTGGAAACAAATGGTTTATGTGTTTCAAGCACGTATTTTATCAGCTAACTTTTGATCCAAAATATACTTTTTCTCATCTACGATGCTCTGGCGACAAAGAAATGTAACGAAAAATGACAAGAAATGCATCGAGTGTTGGTCCCAACAAAAAGGATATTCCATATGTGAATTGTGCTATTAGGTTTCATGACTTTTTATTTGTCTATTTTTGTATTAATCAACATTACAAAATATATATTCTTGCTATCACTATTATCCTCCACTAATATTATGAATTGGAAATGCAGGCATAATTATTTTTTCCTTCATCCAATTTGGTCTTAGAGCTTAATTAAAAAAGTAGCATAGAGTTATTTTCATTGTTTTACTTGCATAGGGATCTGCTTGAGAAATATTTGCAGAGTTGTTAATTCCTCTTTTGATATTGGTATCGATGCTCTGTTTGAAAATTATTTGTAGAGTTTCTATTTCCTCTATTTTTATTGGTAATTGTTTCATTTTTATAAGTTTTGAAGATCAGTTACAGTTCCTAGTAATGTCCACATTGCTCGGCACCGCTTGGTCCTGCAACATGTAGAAACACAAGAACATTACAAATTTGAGGATGACAGAAAATAAAGAAATCACAATGGTGAATTTATCAAATGTGACACACACCTGTGTATGTGGAACACCGAATGAGCAAACGAAATCTACCCCTGTATTGGTGATGGAGATAAAATTCAATGTATTTATCGATGTAGAGGGTGTGTTATACAAGCGTAGAAACTATAGAACATCATGCAATAAAATAATGAAGTAAATACACATAATAATATATAAATATGTAAAAATGAAGAACATAGAGATGGTTAAGATACTAACCTCCTCCATGAAGTTCTGGTGTTCACTAGCCTCCACAGACCCATAACAAGTATGTCTGCAACTCGATCATCTTTGAGGCTCAAATGAACGACTTATCTTTCCATGTTCCCTCTCCTCGTTGCACTTTGATCTAGGGGTTGAAAGTCTGACCCCTCTGTCAATGTCACCAATAGGCACCTCCTGCCAAGATAGTATAACAAAACTATCATGTTGCACTAGACTCCAAGTCAAGGATGATAGAGCTATATGTACTTGTTTCAAGATCTCTGCAACGGGATGATGATGGGAAGGGGGTTTAGGCCTTCTCCTAGGGGGAAAAGGACCTAACATGGGATCACACTTCGCACACTCTCAGTCCTGTACGAACCCTCGACCCACCCCCTGGAAGTCACCAATGTTGAAGTAGTTCACATGGTGACCCAAAATAAATTATGCCCATAGTTTTCTCAAAAAATATAAAGGAAAGTCCCTATTATTGCAGGGAGTTTTATCAAATACCATGAACCACCTATCCATCTAGTTATAATTAAACTGCAAGTGGAGACACTAGTCCATACAAATGTGTTTATTGTTGACATATGGTTGTTGTCTCATTTGAGGATCAATAAAAAGAGACATCAACAATTGTTTTTAAATACCTAAGTCTTAAACTTGGTTTTTATCCAGTCCAGTCCTATAAAACTCGAACATTCTGGCCCTATATTCAGAAATAGAAGTTAATTTCCCCTGGGAACTTGCAATGGACCTCACAATGATGTCCAATGAAGTGGTCAAGGACTCTCTGCTAGGTTCTGTTGTCCCCCTTAATTCATTTACAAGTGTTCTCAATGTGGTCAACCCCTCATCAATTTGTGTGTTTATTTTGGGTGGTTGTGGTGGGTTGGGGTTTTCCTCACCTTGGTTTGCTTGTGGGCAATTTACATTGTCTCCAGGTTCCATCTTAATAATATATGTTTCAATTTAATAAGAAAATTTAATAAGTGCACTTATGACAAAGGTATTAAAAACAACAATTTCATTTGAGGATACTAGAGGAAAGAAAGATTAGAAACAACCCATAATGTAGAATATGATGCAATGATGAAGAACCAAACATGGGAGCTTGTGTCATGTCCTAAATGAATAAATGTCATAGGGTTCCAAATGGGTGTATAAGACAAAATTTAATTCAAATGTGGCCATAGAGAAATTCAAATAAAAAATGAATACTATTCAAATAATTATTTATCTTGCTTCAAGTATTAGTTGACATATTCATCAAATATATGTTAAGAATATGTTTTTCATTGGGAATATCCATGAATAAATATATATGAACCAATCCTTTGGTTTAGTGGATAAAAAAATCCTCACTTTTTTTACATGTTGAAAACAATCTAAATTTTCATGCTAACATAAAAAATCAAGCATACCTAGCTTGATTTGGTGGTAAGATCATGTTCTTTATTCCTCCTCTACGCCTCTTCACTTTCTCAATCAAAGAAAAATGCAAGACGCAGTGTGAAAATTGGAAAAAATCATGCTTGCGGTCACTTAAAACAGGGCACAATAGGAACGTGTGTGTGTTCCTAGGAATGTGCACGTGTCCTTAGGAACATGCATGTGTTCTTAGGAACACACACATGTTCCTACCAATGTGCCTATGTGGCATGTTTAGTGGAGGTTCGGGATTTTCCGAACCTCTGACTTCATGAACACACACGTGTTCTTGCGAGTGCATGTTCCTGCTCACCCCCCTTGCCACTTTTTAGTCCACCAACTTTGTGCACTCACTTGAATTCTTCTAGATCTCTACAACTTAGTGAAATCCAAGTCTATTATGAGTTCTCAAGCTCATATCATGAGATAAAAAATTCACCCTGCATTAATGTTCTCGTAACTCATCAATTCTAGAAGGTGACAAGGGTGATTGTGGGTTGCAGTGATGTAGCTTGTGATTGATCGTGTGATGTCAGTGATGCAACCCACAACCGATCACATTCTTCTAAGAAATCAGAACGCAACCTCCCTCAAAATATGTGAAATCCAAGGCAGAAGAGAGTGTCTCAACATGATAGTGTGTAACGTACCTAGCCTCCCAACTTGGTCCCATTACCACCTTGTAATGTTCCCTGTTACTAGCACTTACAAAATGATTTGATATTAATATGTAACGTACCCAACTTACTATTGAGAAACTCTACTACAAAATCTAGTGCACAAATTCTACTGTATAACATTGGTCTACACATAAATACTTGAAGTAACGCGCTTGACCCCAAGTTCGGTCTCACCACACAAACTTTCCTCTTCTGAAACAACTTATAACAGTGGAAGTAACAAAATATAATTATGTTCACAAGCATGTTAATCACACAACATTATTGTGCATGTATTCCACTATTAACATGTGATCACTACTGCGCGCGCACAACCATTATGGCATCACACACAAATTATGTTCTCTTTGTGCATGCATATTGCTTCCTTGTGCACACAAGAAAATCCTTCCTCTTGCGTGCACAAAGTATTTCCTTGCATGCACGACCATTCTAAACTCGCCTCAGAGACTCATGACCTTTATTATAAGGTTAACTTAATAAGAATAATAACAACTTTCATATTCAGTATGTACTGCTACAAGTACTAAATATCAACACCACGCTTACATGTGCAAGCAACATTATACAGAATAAAAACAATTACTTATATGCAACATCATACAATAATTAAACCCATATTAGACATAGATAATTAAACACACGAAAAATGATACAAGAACATAAAGGACACTTATATTTTATGAAAATTCACCAATTGCGTGCAGAACTCAAACGTTACTCCCAACCATAGACTTTGTTTCTCATAAAATTTCAGTTATAGGTCACCCCTGATGTTGGAACAGATATTGATTTTTTCTCAATGATGGTTGAGATCCCTTCAGAAGGTATTAGGGTCACGACCAACTGTCAAATCTCAAAAAGGTACGGGGAGGTTACACCTTGAAATCCTTCGGATTTCGTATATTCGCAAGTTTTCGTTCGCGAGGGAAGCAAATCTTCGAAGTCACGAAACCTAAAATCCATCTCGACTGTGGATCCGTCCAGAGGGAGTGAGACCATCACAGGCTGTCGAATACAAGAAAGTTACACATTCGTTAGTCATGAGTTCCTTTGGGGATTTGCGAATCGGAGTATCGAGGAGTCAAAAATCCCAAGGTCTAAAGTCGCGAAACGCGAAGAGATCATCATCGTTGGTTGTCGAAGGGGGAGTGAACCTTTGATGAGTTTCTGTGTAACTCCTTCAGTTTGGGGTTTGTGTGGAAAGAAATCAGTTGCATGCTAGACAGCCAAAACCCGAAGTTGTGAAGTGCCTAGAGGCTTAGCCCCAGGTCATAGCTCAAGGTCGCGTGAAGGAGCGGGAATATCGGAAAGGGGATAGCGCCCAAAAATTTGGGGCTTTACTCCACTCAACCTCCCTTCCCTTGAAGCCCGAAGTCAAAGTTCCTCCCACTAATTTTCGTCTTTTTCACAGTTCCGAGCACCATGTTTCGCTTCAGGGATTTTGACCGTTGGAGGAATTTCAATTGCCCATCCTCCCTTCCCCCGAATCCTGAAGTCCCGAAGTTGGGGTTCCAATCACATGTATCAAATGTCGATGGGTAAGGGTTATGGCTACCAAATAAAAATGCCTTTTTCAAAAAAAAAAAAAGGGCAGAAGTCGAGCTTTTGAATATTTGCACGCAGGTGGAAAATGAACAGATGATAGAAATAGATGAGAAGGACAAGCCTTGGTGCATGTTTCTTCATGATTAACACTTCAGTCTGGAAATATTATCAGTGTTAATTACAGGCTTTTCCATCAGTTTCATTCATAACATAATCCAAGTGCCAATGATCATGGTAACTGTAATACATATATGAACAAAAGATATTAAATGTATCTGGGAGCAAACGAAGAGTCAGGCAAAGCGCCAACACAAGTAATTGAGAATCAATAACGCATGCAGAGGTTGTGGGTAATCCAAAGGTTTTTCAATAGAGACAAATTTTGTATAAAGAGATAGATTGCAGATTCATAGAAAAAGGGGGGACAGCCCGAGAGCCTTTTAGGATGGGACATGTAATGTAATATTTTCAATAATACTTAACAAAAGCAAAGAGATTTTACACCTCGTTATGTTAGATTATGTATTCTTCCTATGTTATTGTTTCTGAATTTTTCATTTCTTCTCTTTCCTCCTTCCATTCATTAATTCATCTTGTAACGGTTATAATTCAGTGAGACTTTTGTTGTGACTAATTAATAGCATTCTTTCAAGTGCAATTTTTCCTCTGTTTTGTTGTGACTATAACAAGACCTGCATATTAATTGTTTTGCCTTATTTACAAGTTTTATTTGTTCATAGCTTTTTCTTTGTCCTGATGTGAGTGAGACAAGATATATGTCCAGATATTTGAAGTTTGGTGTTATTTCTTCTACTGAAATGAAGACCAGATTTATTGGAATTGGATACCTAGCTTTTTCTTCCAGTTTTGTCTATCTCCTATCTTCTATCCACCCTCATAATTTTTAAAATGAATTTAGCAGATGAGGTCATGCCTCTTTATTTTTTATTTTTCATGATTGAAAATCTCTCTCAGACCTAGTTCTAGAAGCCTCCAATAACTGATCAATCACCCATTATTATCTTTTTTCAAAATGTGCTAAGGCTTGGCTCTATTACAGCCTAGAGTTAACTCTTGCGACAACATTTTCTGGCGCCGATGTCGGGTACGGAGAAACGAAGTTATCTTCCCTGGGAGACGACAAAGATTATATATTTTCCTTGATGGTGAACAAGGGACAGACATTCAATTGGTTGTGATCATTCACCTGGTGGTTCCTTGGTTCAAAGACTCTACATGATTCACTGGTGACTCCACTGGTTTCAAAATGTCAAATTCGTTCGTTGCTCGGATTGTTGTGAGGTTTTCTCCTTTGGACTTTACAAATGTTTATGATTTTCCAAACATTGTTCCAGACGTTAAAATTTGGGAAGATGTCCTTCCTAAGTTTGGAGGATATGTGGACGAAAATCCTGCTCAACACTTGTTTGAATTTCACAAGCTCATGGATGAATTGAATGTACATCATGAAGATTTCCTCATGAAACTATTTATGTTTTCATTGGAAAGAGATGCTAGACTCTGGTATAAATATTTACCCCATTCCAACATTCCTTCATTGAAATATTTCCACTTAGCTTTTCATCAACATTGTAAGAGGATCTATTTAGCTGAACTCCTTTTTCAAGATTGTTGCAATATGGAATTCATAAAACCAAAAGATCAAACAAATTCTCTTGAAGAGGAGGAAGAAATATCAAAAATTTCTCAAATTGATAAAGATGATTAGCATGAGGAAGAGTTTGTTGATAAAGAAGTAGAATATGATAGCTCTTGTGATCATATTCAAGAAGAAGATCAAACCAAACTCCATGAAGATAAAGCGGAAAGGTCATAAAGCTTTCAAACCGATCACAACTTGATTTGTTGCAGTGATGGGGATGAAAATGCTTTTTTAGATGAAGAGATAGTTTCAAGCTCATTCATATATGACTCTATTTTTAATTTTGGTGTTCAAGAGGAATACTTTCATAATGTGTTTTTTAATATTAATGATGTCGAAAATAGTTTAATTGTAAAACATGATGATGACATCGTTGGTATAGATCTTTATGAAGACCAACAACTCATGGAATGCCATATACAGTCATTGTTTGTTGATATAGAACATAGTCATTATGCTATGGAAAAATCCCTTCCTTATCGGTTTCATGATCAAGTAAAGGCCTTGAAATATGACGAATTGTATGTTGCCAAAAATCCATTTCATAAAAAGTTTCAGGAGAATTGTATTCATCCAAATGTAATTGAGATTTCAGGTATGGTCACTGTTGTAAATCCTCATGAAAATCAGTCTGTTGATATTCAGTCATATTTTCTAGATCCTCACAAACAAACAAAAAATCTGAAAGTCAATGTTTTGGAACTTTCTATGAGCAGCATGTTTATGACGAGTATCCAGAAGAGGAAGAGGAGCAGATTTATTCTTCATCACACACAAAAACCTATGACAATCATCCTTTATTTGATGAATATGATGAAAGTATTTCTGAAGACGATGAGCAGCAAGAAAGTTTGGTTCAACATGAAAGCAATCGGCAGCATCATAAAAGAAATCAGCCTATGTATGATAGCTATAAAGAAGATCTTTGGAAAGAGGATGAAGGATATAATAATGGGTTATTGAAACAAATGATCTATCCTCCCTGTTTAGGAACTATTGAGCAATAGACCAGTAAGTTTCAGTGGGACATTTTTGCGCAAGAAGAAGAAAAAATCAGCAGTGGGCAAAGTGTGCAAAGATATTTCATACAGCTTGCCCAGCAGGAGGAAGTATGGATTAATTGAAAAAGTGGTGTATCTCTTCCCTTTTAAAATCCAATAGCAGCTTATATGGACACAAAATGGGGCATTAAATTTTTTTATTTCCGGCTTCTTGAGGTCTGAATTTGAAAATTGTAAGTACCTACTCCCAAGGTATGTTTTGAAATTTGCAGCTACTCCTATCGCTTTCATGCTTAAATATGGAAGTATATAATTAAGTTTGTTAGTCGGATATTCGCTTGGTTGATTTGGAATTTTCCTATACTTGAACAAAGCAGTGATAGCAGTTAGAGTAGGTGATGTATATAAATAAGATTGAATTCGAGCATTAGAGTTTAGTGGTAGTTTTCAGTATGTCTCCAGTTCAGTTTTGCATCCAGTATGGTTATGTTTTAAGGAATTACGACTCCATATCCCAATGAATGCATAAGCGGTTTTTGTTCAGAAAGATACAAGTAAAAGGACAGGGTTCAGAGTTTGATAAGATTGATTTCAGGTCACCCAATGGATGAAGGCACGTGGTCTATTGTTCTTGGCGCTTTACAGGAAAAAACCATCCCTAGATGGAGCCTATGTTGGAACATATATTGAATTTTGCTCCGTGATGGTTGAGATCCCTTCGGAAGGTATCAGGGTCACGAACAACCGTCAGATCTCAAAAAGGTACGGGGATTTTATACCTCGAAATCCTTCGGACTTCGTATATTCGCAAGTTTTTGTTCACGAGGGAAGAAAATATTCGAAGTCACGAAACCAGAAATCCATATGGACCGTGGATCCGTCTAGAGAGAGTGAGACTGTCACAGGCCATCAAATCCGAGAAAGTTACACAGTCGTTAGTCATGAGTTCCTTCGTGGATTTGCGAATCAGAGTATCGAGGAGTCAAAAATCCAAAGGTTTGAAGTCACGAAACGTGAAGAGATCACCATCGTGTTGTCGGAGGGGGCGTGAACCGTCGATGAGGTTCTAAGTAACTCTGTCAGTTCAGAGTTCCTGTGGAAAGAAATCAGTTGCATTCTAGACAACCAAAACTCGAAATTGTGAAGCACCTAGAGCCTTAGCCCCAGGTCATAGCTCGAGGTCGCGTGTGGGAGTGGGACTAGAGGAAAGGGACTAGCGCCTTGAAATTCAGGGCTTTACTCCACGTCACCTCTCTTTCCCCAAAGCCCGAAGCCCGAAGGCCTGAAGTCAAGGTTCCTCGCACTAATTTTTGTCTTGCTCATAGTTCTGAGCACCATGTTTTTCTTCGGAGATTTTGACCACCGAAGGAATTTCAATAGCCCATACTCCCTTCCCCTGAAGCCCGAAGGCCCGAAGTCAAGGTTCCAATCGCATGTATCAAACACTGATGGGTAAGGGTTTCGGTCGCCAAATAAAAATGCCTCTGTCACAAAAAAAAAGGGCAGAAGCTGAGCTTCTGAATATTCGCACGCATGTGGTAAATGAACAGATGATAGAAATAGATGAGAAGTAAAATCCTTGGTGCTTGTTTCGTCATGATTAACACTTCAGTCCGAAAATATTATCATTGTTAATTTTAGGCTTTTCCATCAGTTTCGTTCATAATGGAATCTGAGTGCCAATGATCATAATAACTGTAATAAATATATGAACAAAAGATATTAAATGTATCCGGGAGCAAACAAAGAGTCAGGCAAAGTGCCAACACAATTAATTGAGAATCAATAACGCATGCAGAGGTTGTGGGTAATCCAAATGTTTTTCAATAGAGACAAATTTTGTATAAAGAGATAGATTGCAGATTCATAGAAAAAGAGGGGATAGCCCGAGAGCCTTTTAGGCTGGGACATGTAATGTAGTCTTTTCAATAATACTTAACAGAAGAAAAGAGATTCTACACCTCGTTATGTTAGATTTTGTCTTCTTCCTGTGTTATTGTTTCTAAAGTTTTCATTTCTTCTCTTTCCTCCTTCCATTCATTGATTTAGCTTGTAACGGTTACAATTCAGTGAGACTTCTGCTGTGACTAATTAATAGCATTCTTTCAAGTGCAGTTTTTCCTCTGTTTTGTTGTGAGTAGAACAAGACATGCATCTTAATTTTTTTTCCTTATTTTCAAGTTTTATTTGTTCATAGGTTTTCCTCTATCTTGTTGTGAGTGAGACAAGACCTATGTCCAGATATTTGAAGTTTGGTGTTATTTCTTTTACTGAAAGGAAGACTAGATTTATCAGAATTGGATACTTGGATTTTTCTTCCAGTTTTGTCTATATCCTATCTTTTATCCACCCTCATGATTTTTAAAATGAATTTAGTAGATGAGGTCATGCCTCTTTATTTCTAATTTTTCATGATTGAAAATCTCTCTCAGACCTAGTTCTAGAAGCCTCCAATAACTAATCAATCACCCATTATTATCTTTTTTCAAAATGTGCTAAGGCTTGGCTCTATTACAGCCTAGAGTCAACTCTTGCGACAACACCTGAGATGGGGCTTAAACTCCAACAAGGAAAAATAATTCATAATGCCAGGCTAAGGTCTAATAAACAACGAAATTGCTCAGTCCAAGGTGCCTACTGATGCAACTAGTTTATAGTCTCTCATTCCCCACATGCTTGTCCCACCCTAGGAAGTGTGCCTCTTCTCTACTAAACAATCCTTTGGATTCCCCATTTCCCTTCCATGGATTCATCAATAGGTCATACATGGAGTCTTAGAGCTTTGTAACTAATGCCCAACGCACCAAAGAAAATTCCCAACAAAACTCTCACCTAGAGAGAATGCTCACGGGCCTGACAACCCACCTCTTCGTAAGAAAATATCTCACTTGGAGAGAATTCTCACAGGCCTGACAACCCACCTCTTTAACATAAAATCTCTCACATGGAGAGAATTCTCACGGGCATGACAACTCACCTCTTCAACAAAAATTCTCTCACCTGGAGAGAATGCTCATGGGCCTGACAACCTGCCTCTTCAACCACAAACTATTTTTTCCCAAGCACATGGTTATACAATGGCAGTCAGTTCTAGATTTCCCCAAAGGAGTGTTGGTTTGAATGATCAAGGACTGAGATGAATGACCCCCCCCCGCTTGAAATACACTAAGGCCAACAATATATATTGCATGCCTTAAACTAGACACTTGTTACCTTCAAAATTATCTTTAGCCACATGGTGACTCGTTTCCATCCCTCGGGAAATTAGGATAAATAATTATCCATAAATTACACTTTTCATAAATATTAATAAAATATTCCCTTGGACTTAATCCCTCTTGGATTAGCCCCCACTTTTCCCTTTTCGGTGGAGTTTATCCCCCCGTCTCTTTTCGTTTGATGGATCTGTGTGCAACGATGTAATATTATTAATAAATTGAGTAAGATTACATTTTACAAGGATAGGTGCACTGGCCTATTTGCATCCCGTCTCACCAACCCCTTAACTACACAGGCTCTCTGGCCTCAAATACATATACATCCATATATATATATATATATGTATGTATGTATGTATGTATGTATGTATGTATGTATGTATGTATGTGTGTATGTATGTATGTATGTATGTATGTATGTATGTCTCAGTTCAGTGCGCACTTCAAGGTAATCCCCACACACTCACTCAAGTGCACGCAACACTGTGAAATGTGTGCACCCTTTCTTTGATAAGAATCTGTGTGCACTACTCAGGTGCGCACAAAAACCAAAACTTGGTGCCAACGAATGATCACCAACCTATATGTACATTTACATTTACAATTGGTACCAATGACTCACCAACCTATATGTACAATTACAAATGGGGTTCAGATTAGGGACATTACATTCTCCTCCCCCTTATTTATGCATTTCCCTCGGTGCATTATATACACATGTCATACAAAATTTTAAAAGTATTAAAAAATATGCAGATACTTATCCCACATAGCATCCTCGTGCTCCCAAGTTGCATCCTCAAGACCGTACCAGGTCCATTGGACCTTTACTAGCTCCATGACTTGGATTTGTTTGATTTTCCAATCCAATATGAAAATCGGTCGCACTCGAAATTCGCCTCTTGGCTCCACCTGAATCACATTCCAATCAATGACATGATTAGCATCAAGTATGTACGTTTTGAGCAAAAATACATGGAAAAAATTATGAATACTCAAGGGTGCAGGAAATCCAATCATATATGCAACAGGACCAATCCTCTCTAGTATTTCAAATATCCCATAGTAACGTGTTGCCATCTTAGAACAATTTTCCAACTTCAGGGAACAATGTCTTGCTTTTACTTTCAAGAACACATGGTCATACACTTTAAAATCTTTGTTGATTCTTCCTTTATCTACGTAGATTTTATGCCTATCTTGGGCAGCCTTTAAATTATGCCTTAACTTTACCATCTTCTCCTCCATCTCCTGAATTAGATCTAGCCCAACCACTGCGCGGTCTGCTAGGTTGTCACGGCTCACTAGTGTGTTGCAATTTCTACCATAAAGTGTCTCAAATGGGATCATCTTTAAATATGCTTGATACCCATTGTTGTAAGAAAACTATACCAAGTGAAGGTAATCTTCCCATTTTGATGGTTTATCCATCACATACATCCTTAGCATATCTTCAATCACCCGATTTACCCTCTCTGTTTGTCCATCTCTCTCAAGGTGATATGTTGTGCTAAAGTTCAGATTTGTCCCACACCCTTTGAATACACCTTTCCAAAATTTTGATGTGAACTTAGACTCTCTTTCAGACACAATTGTCTTAGGTACACCATGCACCCTAGCAATTTCTCTCATGTATATATCAACAATGTCAATTGCCTTATTAGTCATCTTCACTGGAATAAAATGGGAAACTTTAGTAAGCTTATCCACCACTACCATAATAGAATTACGTTGCTTATCAATCTTAGGAAGATTAGTAATGAAATCCATGGTTACAACTTTCCACTTCTACTCAAGAATGGGAAAAGGTTGTAGCAAACCAGCTAGATGTTTGTGCTCATCCTTGATCTGTTGACATTCAAGGCATCTAGCAATAAAATCAACAGCCTCCTTTTTCATGCATGGCCAATAGTATTGTTTTTTTATCGATGTTGTTGTCTTCTGGTGGACTAGATGTCCTGCATAAGGAACTTTATGAATCTACGAAAATAACATATTTTTCAACTCCTGGACATTTGGCACATAAAATCGGTTCCTATACATGAGGATTCCATCCTCTTTTAGCTCATAACCTTCAATTTTTTGTTGCAATTTACCTTGCTGCAAATTTTCCTTTATGTCCACATAGCGTTGATTTGATTTGGAAACCTCTAAAATTATGTCACTCAAAT
>SNQJ01S0003552.1:186998-209460 GCA_010110895.2 Picea sitchensis | reverse complement strand
CATGGAATTTGCCCAGAATTTTGATGGCAGACAAGCGACTGTGAGAATATTAAATATCCTTGTGTTTGAAGAATCCTTGAGCAGATATACAGGGTTGCCACTTCAAGGAGAAAAATGGTATAAAATTTTTAAAGTGACCCCTGAAAGTTTGATTCCATTTCTTAAGGCACCATCCCCACTTCTAGATCTGAGAAGGGGGATAGCTAGGGAAGCACTAAGCTCTCCCTGGGATGAGGTGGTATTCCGCCTACAAAAGTTTGTTACCTACGAGGGAAGGTATAACTTGGTCCACCATTACCACATCAATATTTTGTTGCATTTAAGAGGGGACAAGCCACTCAACATGCCCTACTTTTTACACAAAAGTTTGTCTAAAATGGCTGAGTTTTTGAGAAAGAAAAAAAATCTCAAAACTTATATATATTACAAGGGTCTCATAATGATGGTTATAAGTGAGGAGATGAACATATTAAGGATATCATGGAGCACTTTCATGGGATCAACACTGTATAAACCTAAAATGAGGACCTTACCACCTAAGAAGAGGCCCGAGGGGGTCAGTACAAAATGAAAAAGATCCACAAGAGTCTCTCGGAAAATCTTAGGCACAACCATTGTTGAGGAGGAAAATACAGGGTCTGAACAAGAAGCATCACATGAACAACTTGTTGAAAACTCAGAAATAGGAAGAGAACACAATGATGTTATGATTGATATTGAAGTCGATCCTGAAGGGGTAGAACCCCTACTTTTGGATACATAATAGACTTGGATGGGATTTGACATTTCCCATTCCTCCCCTTCCTCGACCAAGATGGTAAATGAGTCTCGATACATGCCAGCCAATCCACACTTCATTCTTGGGCATAAGGGACATGATAAGAAGAAGAAAACGGGAATAAGGCACGTGGAACCCAAGCCTTTCTGGTTCTTCAGTGCTAACTACCAAGCCTTGCTTAAGAAAAAATGAAGACTCTTGTTGCAGAATAAGAAGCTCAAAATAAGATTGAGATATCATAAAATCCCAAGAAATGCAGAGGATCTAATGGAGGATATCCAAGGGGAAGAGGCGTCGAAAGAGAGAGTGGAAAGTTGTGCCAAAATCCATGCAGAGGAAGCACAAAATATTTTTAACAGCTTCCTGGATGATGTCATCACCAACACTTATGCCTTTATGCAGTTGAAACCTGATCTACCCTAGTGGAGAAACAATTATGAACTCTTCGACTTGGGGAGCATCAATAAGGAATACCACAGACATGCCATAGAAAAGCTTAAGGAAAGGTGGTTCTTCATGTACCTACAACAAGAACAAAGATGGACTGACAAGATTAAACAATATAAACAACAACTAGAGGATACAAAGAAGTTAGTACAACAGTCTAATGAGATTTACTTTGAAGACATATACAGTAGAGAGCCACCTAAGTCTTATCCTATATTCTTGCATGATTGGTGGGTATCCTTCAGACTTAAACAATTGGCAACATGACAACCTCATGAGATAAAGGAGCTAGATGATTTTGTTAGTATTTATGTCTGTGCGGAAATGAAAGTCCAAAATTTGTTGTGTGAATTATATATTTATAACTTCATTCTCCCTAACAATTCTCACTGGAATCCTAACCCCGATGTTGGAGATGTTTAGTTAAGGTAATTCACCTCTCACATCCTTGGTCTATCTCAATGGAAGAAAGATGCATAGTTCTATAGGAGAATGGAGGTTGAGGCAAGCCTACATGTGAGGGATGAGTATCCATTGCCTCATATTATAAAAGATGATCTACATAGGTTAAGGGCATATTGGGAGATGTCATCACCATTCGTTAGCACCAAAAATTTGTCATATCGGACTTCATGCATGTATCTAGAGCAAATTCAGCTCATGCAATATTGATCTGTCATGATATCTGGGAATTTATCCCTAAATAGGGACCAAAACCAAATCAAGTATCCATATTTAAGATTGGCACTTAATCAAGCTTCATTCTATGCTAAATCTTTACTCAGATATGGCAGTCAGTGGATAGGGATGAGGTTCCATTTCCCTATTATTTGGTGCCCTAGCAGGTTCTATAAATCCTCTACTACTTGGGACGAGGAAGAGGAAAGGATTCAGTGGTTACAGATGGAAAGGACCCTTGGGTATTACAATGCAGGTGATTTTGGGCACCCAGCTTATGACTGAGGAGCAGTCCATTCAAGGATAACAGAAGAGGAATAGGTTGCATGAGGACATAACCAGATCGACAAGGGGGAGATGATGAACCCCCATTTTGGCATCCTTTTTGTTCCCTGTCTCCAAAAATACATATGAATTTTGCCTTCCTTTTTATGTTTTCCACAGACTTATCTCTATAAAGAACTACCTTTCTCACTAGGGATGATTTTAGGGGCTAAATTTTGCTCATGGGCTAATTTTCCATGGTTTTTCCAAAAATGAGATTTTCTATTTTCAAAATGATTCTCCCAAATTCTATAGGATAAAATTATTTTACCTTAAAAATCGCCAAAATTTTATAAAAACTATATAAAATACTTAGAATTTTGAATATTTTTAAAAAATATTGCCAAATATTTATAGTTGACATATGAAGGATTAGTAATATTGCCAAGGTTTCTACATTTTAAAATAAATTTCCATCCTTAAAATCATCCCTGTTTCTCACAGGTATTACCATTTCCACATAATCATCTTAATTTTCGTTCATAAATTAGAATTAGAATGCATTTTAGAAGATATTTTGAATTATTAAATGTATGTGATTTTCAATCACTTTAATTCTGGCCATAGATGCAAGGTTCTAGGTTCATTCTCTTGAAGTATACGAAGATATCTATATATGTGCAAGGCATTTTTCCAAAATAGTTTATGAAGATATATAAACTATATTCTTCAGAGATGGAATTTTAAGAAGATATATGTCCAGTTGACAATGAAACATCCTATGTTCCATTTTGCATATACGTATCAACACTTAAAAACAACACGATAGCACCTTGAATGGACAACTGGCACGTGAGCAGGGTTGATGTTATTTAGTTGGGCGCAGATGAGTAACCGTGAGCATTAACTAAGATGTTCAACATCTTTACCTCATCTCACATGGTGAAATCCAACTAAAGAACAAGTGTAACAGTCCACCAGGTACATCTGAGAATTGAAGCAGCCATTGGATCGTGCATCCGAGAATTGAGAAGCAATTGGATAGTGCATCTAGTGAATGGATTAGGCATCTAGTTGCTTCAACGACTTTCCCAGAATATAGGGGATTGACGCTATGTGTACATATTTACTTTTAACCATGCAATTTGTATATATATGTGTGTGCATGCTTGAGCAATGACACAATTTTTGTATGAGACGTATTAAGCACTGAACTGGGTGACTGCTATTTCTGATTTCATAATTTCTGTTGTGCGTGATAATTCTTTGTTGGTTGTTTAGTGAAGTGTGAGTACAGAAGTACCGTGAGTGTGGGACCACTCACAGGTACAGTCCTGTACTATTTAATTTATGTTCATAACTATTTGTTGCTAATTAGATTCATATATGTTGATCAGATTTGTGTAGGATTGTTAGTTTCTGTATTTTTCATGGTATGCTGAGGAATGGTTATGTGCTACATAATGGCCCCTGAACATTGCTGAGTAATGAAAATCAATGACTATTAGAGCTAATATATTTCAGCCAACGTTTAGAATAAGATTTGTTCCTATCCTAACACTTCATGATTGAATCTGGGTATGTATAGATCCTACCACTACAATAGTTTTGACATCATTCATGGGGCTGAGAATGGGGATCGTTAAGTTGCTATGTTAGTGTTATAATGATTTCTGAACTTTATAGACCTTAATATTTATTTTTGACAAGTATGCACAGTTGCTACAAAATCACAGTGCTTATGAATCTCGGTTAAGTGAACATTCAGAGGTTAAGTTTATGATATCTCAGAGAACTAGGTCTTCATAAATACCACAACAGGACTAAAAGATTAGAGTATTGTGACTCATCTCTTTAGTATCCATAGTTTACATTGTGTTAGTTCTATTTTTTGTGTAAAATGCATAGAGTGCCTACTTAGCACACATTGAGCCTCAGATTGACAAATTAATGAAAGAGCGTAATACTATGCTAAATAATTAGGAACTATATTTTTACCTCGTCAGTTGCCAATAGGGTAATATTGTTCCTTTACCGCATCCACAAAAAAATCCCAAGTGGGATCGACCCCATATATTCCAGACTTCTCTGTGGAACTTTTCTCCCAGTAAGTTTCCTACCAATGTTTGACATGGGGGGGAGCTTTAAGGAGTGCGAAGGTGATATTTTCCTTGTCGAAAAAATTATGAACAAAGAAATAACCTTCTAACAAATTTAACCATTTGTCTAGGGCATCCACATCTATATGACCTTCAAATATAGGAATATAAAAATTAACCTGTACCTTGAAAGGAGAGGTGCTTCCAAAGTGTTTGTTTGATGAATATGCGCCTGTTGCTATCGGCAGGAGTTGAAGGATGTGGGAAAAATTCTCCATCATTTCGTCCCTCTGTCGCATGAGAGCTTGCTCAAACAACAGATTGATATAATCATTTTCTCCGTCGCTTTTCTTTTCTTCTGCCATGGAGGGTTTCTTGGGTGTGCAAGAGTGATTGTCTTCAAGAGAGACAAGATTGAGACCCAACTTGCTATAATCGGACCTCGTCGGGGACATGCACTGAAAAAATGATCAAGAGCGGACTGCTCTGATACCGCTGATCCAGATTATTTTCGGTACAAAATGAGAGCGGAGATATAATAAATAAATATATAGAGATATCTCATATATCCAACAATAGAACATAAATGTAATAGAGATGCAACCATAAACACAAAGATACAGTAATACAATTTCTATTAATGAGCGAAAAATGTACAAAGACTGTAAAAATACATAGTGAAAGACTCGCTAGAATGGTGGCAACTTATCTCTGAGAAGAGATGTGATGACTACTCAAGACTCGCTAGAATGGTGGCAACTTATCTCTGAGAAGAGATGGATGACTACTCCTATCATTCGCAAGAATATGATCATTAAAATGAGGCTCCAAAGGGATCCTTTTTAACATAAGTAAAAATCCAAAACCCCAACCCTAAAAGATGAAAATCCAAAGGTTTTGTGGCCATGATGTGGTAGAAGTTGATCAACTTCTACCGGGGCATAACGTTTGCATACGATCTTCATTTGGCGCGCTCGATACAACTATCATTGGAAATTTCAAACCGAGAAGAATGATTTTCGATTGGTCAGGACATTTATTTTAACAGTCGCCTCGACCCCAAATCCCTAAAACGTCGTTTAGGGACTCAAACGATCCCAAAAAGTTTGGAACCTGAAAACTGCAGAAACACTGCAAAGATGGAAACTGTTTTTGGAGGCATGGAATAGGTAGCCACCGATATCCACCTGGATCAATCCTCCTCAGGAAGAAATGGCATCCATTGTGCTGAGTTCCTGGGGATAGAGGGTAGCATTTGGTCGGCTATATTGGTGAGTCAAGCTGCTCGCTAGTAGATGTCAGTTGCTTTGTTTGTGGAAGGCTAATGCACTCCGCTATGGAGGTAATGAGGCCCATGTGCAAGAAGTCAAGCTACATTAGAGAGGACTATGCATGAACCCTTACACTTTGCTGCAACCTTGTCAATTTGCTTTTGGTGGATAGAAGGTGCAGAGGGAGAAACTGTAGTGGTTGCAATATCATCTGTTCCCCTTTTGAACATATTGTGAAGAAGCTGAATTTTGGCAAGATGGGATACTCACCTTGTGGACACCATTTAGGTGGAAACAATAGTTGGAACTACCTATCAGAGATGACCCCCGTAGAAAAAAAATGATACTATGGGGTTTGATAACGTATAAACAACATGGAGTTTCCAAGCATATATGGTTGGCCCAAGAGAACATCACACATCCAATAGGGCATCACATAATACCTCATCCTTGAAGGGCTGGATGCCATATGACAATCTACACCGGGCCGTGACATGTATTCCCAGCGCCACCCGATGTTGTATTGCTTTGTGTGTGGTGTTGTTGACAACCTTAACTATTTTATTTGTATCTCCCGAGATGAGTGTCTTCCGGCTCGCTTATCAAAATAAAATAAAGCGGGTTCCCTCACCCACATCTATGAATGGAAAAGGACTCCCCTCTTCCTCGATCTCTGTTCTATGGTTGAATTGTTATGTCCCAAATAATAACGCTGGGGTTCACGCCGATGACCGCCTTTACCAAGATTTTCAAAACGATTTTAACCAAGGTTCTCAAGCCCTTGTCTGATTCATCCAACAACACCATATTTTGCAGACATAAGCACTGCCTTTTGTGCTAGGGATTTGTAGAAATTAAACGTATTTTCCGTATCCTCTTGCCTCCATGACCCTTCTTTCCGCGTGGATTGGCTACGGAGACTGCTTTGTTAGGGTTTTATCATAAATTTGCTGTAAATTTGTAGACTTGAACTCTGCTTGTTCTCGGGTGGTTAAATTTCTACTGATTTTAACAACATATCGATAAGAAGCACCGAAAGGGATGAGATGTCCAGAAAATCCATTTCATTTTGGATGTATCTTTGTAGAGCCCCGCGGTATTTCATTACCAAATGTCATTCAAAGTCTTGATACCCATCTTGGTGCAATAAGTTAAAAGGAAGGTACAGAACTATGGAACTGCCAAAACTCTCTTGCCGAGGGTCCATTCTCATGTACACCTTATATTTTCCAACAAGTACACTGCCTTTACCGATTCATGCACCCCTGGATTGACCCCATATATCCTTAATTTGAAAATTTTCTCCTTAGTTTCCCACCAATGTTTCACATGAGATATTAAGGAGTGGCAGATATTCCCCGGCTGGGAAAATTACTAAATGGTTAACCTTCTAATAGATTTAACCATTTGTCTGGGACATCCACATCTATCCTCTGGACCTTCAAATACTTGAATATCAAACAACCCACTTTGAAAGGAGAGGTGCTCATGGTTGTTTGATGAAGATGCACTCCTTTCTATCGACATATGTTGAAGGACATGGGAAAAATTCTCCACCATTTTGTCCCACTGGCTGTGGTGAGAGCTTTCAAGCAACAAATTGATAGAATAATCTACTCTCATCATTTTTCTTTTCTCCTCCATGGAGGCTCTCTTAGGCGCATAGAAAGATTTTCTTCAAGAGACAAGCTCGAGACTGAACTTGCTATACCTCGACCTCGTTAGGGACATGCATTGGAAAAATGATCAAGAGTAGGCCTCATACCTTTTCACTCATCTAGATTATTTCTGCGATGAAATGAGAGCTTAGATATAATAAATAAATATACAGAGATATCTCGGATATCCAACAATATAACACAAATGTGTATCAGAGAAGAAACCATAAACACATAGAGGATACGTAATACACAATTTTCTATTTAATGAGCCAAAATGTACAAAGACTATAAAATATAGAGTGGTCGCCATAGAATGGTGGCAACCATTCCAGAAGAGATGTGAGGTATACTTGCACTTGCAAGAAGATGATCATTAAAATGAGGTGCCAAAGGAATTTTACAGTAAAATCCAAAACCCTAACCCATAAGATGAAAACTAAAAGGTCAGGGTTCCTCGATAGGTAGCTGATGTCAACTTCCCCAGCTTAACGCTTGGCATAATGATTCCATTTGGGGTGCTTGATACATCGCTGGAAAGGTATAATCGAGAAGAAAATTTCACTGGTCTAGGTTCCATTTGTAGTCTCCTCGACCCTAAACGCCCAAAACCATCAAGCTAAGGCCTCAAAACGACCCTGAAAGTTTTGGAACTCGAAAAACTATCGTAAAACCGCCAAGATGGAAAACTATTTTTCGAACTCGTGGAATAGGTGGGTGGCCACCGAGCTCCAATTCGATCAATATGTTATTTAAATCTTGCAAAATATCTCTTGTGTGACTATATTTAACCTTACATTTTAACGTTTGTTGTTTATATACTTACTTTACAAGTAATATACTTTTATTAAACAATGGTATAACAATGGTTGTACATGTATGAGTTATTTCAAATTAGTGAATCTTCCACATATTGATAGAAGACACTACTATAAACATTAAATAATCACATCAATATAGATGAGACATATGATTACATGTGTAAGTTGTAGGAATCATAATGTATCATTGAAAAAAATGAATGGAACAATATGCTTTAGAATTTAATCTATCAAATCAACTTAAAACTACTAAGGGATACCCCTTTTTCCAACTTTTGTTCCTTTAGGATTCACACTAAGAATGAGAGTTATGATTATAATTGACCGCAGGGACAAATAATCTCAACCACGATGGCGTCGAAAGATAAAATTTGACACTTTATGGTGTATAAAAGATGTGTAAATTTCCATAAAGCATTAATGGATTTATAATTGAATATCAATTGTTAAAACATTGACACCACCTTATTCTATTTATTATGTCTATTAAGGAAAATCAGACCACTCCAACCAATTGACCAAAGCAAGGTGTGAAGCCCGGCCCTGATTATTAGTCGCCAGAGATGCCCTCCAATGTAATGTCCCCATTTTTTGGATCCCCATGCATTCATAGGGCAACTTTATGAAGTTTATGTCATCCCCACTTAGAGGAGGAAATGAGGGTTAACAATGGTTCTAAAAATTTGAGGTGTTATATGGGCCTAAACTACTCCATTCACCATCTTCATCATTAAGATCATTCACGCCGGCCAATTTCTCTCGTTTCTGTGGTATCTTTATGACTTCTATAATTTTAAGTTATTATTATATACTTTTAATTAAATACAAGAGGTATTATTTGGATCATATTATCTGAGGGTATACCTTTGTGTAATAGCTTGTTGGAATCGAGAAGAAAATATATATAGTTTGGGATGATGAGAAAGGGGATTACGACGTCCTGGAATGTATCAAAAGCCAATTAATCACTTTCAGGCATTAAAAAAAGGGCCACGGCTATAAAGTTATTTTAATATTCATGTGGATTTTATCAAAGAGAGTAAAGATACAAAAGCAAAAAAATAAGAAGTATAAAGAAGGTAACACTTCACCCTCCCTCAATATGAGATTTGATCTCTTATTTTGGAGTGCCCTTGGAACCAAAGCCAAGGAGGTTTTGAAAACCCATTGGTTGGTCTTGTTTCAAGCAGTAATATCCACCCTACTTAGACAAACGAAAGATTCATCCAATGGAGCTTCATTTTATGGTCTATCTATAATATTGGTACAATAATTTTTGGAGGTTCGTAATTTGTCTAGGATGGCCGAATTATCTTGGTTTGACAAGGCCATGGAGATCTCTGTAGGAACCAAGAGGTATTTTGTAGGAGGTCATGGGGAAAGGGAAGGCTTGTTGTTGGAGTTAGGAGGTCAAAACACTTTCTATCTGTGGGCCGCAAGACCTTTGAGGTGTCGCGTGGGCTAGGAGAGGGCCACAAAATCCCATTTGGTTGAACTGTGACCTAGGAGAAGTGTCGAGAGCCCTCATTACATGACTGTGGGGAGTGTTATCGCACAATCTAGAGTAGGGCCACAAGACCTTTGAGGTGCCACATGGGATAGGAGAGGGCCACAGACCCCATTTGGTTGAACTGTGACCTAGGAGAAGTGTCGAGAGCCCTCATTACAGGATTGCGGGGAGTTATATCACAATACCTATACTTCCAAAGCCTGGGCTGCAAGTAGGCCTAGATTGACGTAACACAGATTTAACCCTATCACTTTTACCCCAATAGGGTACCTCTTTGTATTTAGGAGGAGAGGAAAATCACTCCAAGGGAGACGCCCCAAGACCTAGGGGGTTTGAGTAAAGGGAAAAGGTAAGGTTAACCACCCTTCTCTCTAGGTCATTCAACAGAAGAAGTCACTTGATTGAAATTTAAAGGAAAAAGGGAAAATGAAATTGGTTTTGTACCTTCCCTTTACTAATGAAACATCAATTCTAAATGTTGGGTGAGAAATGATATCAATGTTTCAAATCAACTTCAAGATATAAATATGCTAATGAAACACCTAAAAGATGAAATGTATAGCAAGAACAAACATGTCTAGAAATTGCAAGCTACCATGACAAGAATGATATAAATACCTTGAAAGTTTGATAATACTTTGTCACTAACAATTTCAAGATTTGAAGAAAGTAAATAAGTGACTTGAATACGCTATCAAATCAATTCAACAGTAGTACAATAATAATTATGACAACAACAAAACCACTCCAAAAAAATACTTAAGTTAGGCAATTAAACAAACAATTTAGCATATAATGATAGTAGTTTGTCTAGTACAAGTGTTGTCTGGTTTTATAAACAATTTGAGGATTGTTAAGGGGATGCAATGATGACTAGAACAATAGTTAGAACATCAGCAACAACCTCAAACAACTTCAAAAAATTGCACCTAGAACAATAACAAAAGGAAGACTAGAGCGTTTGGATGATAGCACTTAGGAAAATGCAAATTTATGGGTTAGTTTTAGAGGTTAGTATGCTGATTAAGGCTGATAAATAGGGTTGTAACAACAATTATAGAAGTGGTAATATGGTTGTTAGTGTTAGTGAAAGTTTCAAGAAGATTTGTTGAAATTTTGTTTGGTCTCACTCATCCACAAGAGTGTAGAAATTAGTGCCTTTAGGGCTTTATGGAGTCAATAATAGTACAATATCACTTGGAAAATAAATAATGATACTGCTTAGCTATGGGAAGAAGTAAATGCAAGAGGTTTTGGCACTTCAAGGCCTCAAGCATTTTTCCTTTTAAGGGAGGTTTTGCTAGAGAGTAGGCACTCTAGGCCCTAATGCAATGCCTCCTTCCTTAGTTTTTGAAAGAAAATTTAATTGGTGACAAGAATGAGATTACGAGAGATATCACGTTAGGGATCTAATAATCACTCCAAAGAAAATGTATAATTAGCAAGATCAAGCTAGTAGAATAATTAAAGAGAGAAAGAAACACTTGTTGTTTCTCCCCTAGGGTTTAAAAACACAATTTCATAATCTTAGACAGAAACAAGTAATTTTACCACAAAACATCCATAGAATGAATAAAATGCAGATTTTCCACTCTACTTCACCAAGAATAATCAAGTCAAACTCTAGTTGGAAGACTTTTCACCATGAAAAAATGCCAAAATACACCACCATAAATCCCTCCCAAGAGGCGCACACTAGTTATTTAAGCCAATAACCCTTAGAGAGGGAGAAAATTTCAGACCAACACTATGGTCATGAGTTATCCTCCAAAATGAACTTATCCAACCATATTTATATGGAAAATCATAATTAATCCAAAGGTTGTGTCTTTTCACAAAACAGATCCTACATGTCAATTTGTTTCAGTAAAATAAAATAATTTTCACAACATTAAACCCTAAATGGTGACGCCATCCTTCCTAGGGTGACATTAGGCCTCTCCATGCCAGAGATGTTGAGGTCATCTACCAAAACGCTTGGCCTCCAAAGGCCCTCCCTCCTCCATGCCACACATGCCAAAATCCCAGCCCAACATCTCAATGTCAAACCCGAGCTCCGGGTGACGCCATAATGCACTAGGGTGACGCCTGGCAACTACAAATTCAATGCTCAGGTGGGGGTGGCTCCTCTCATTATTTAGGTTCTAAGGTACCTCCTCTAAAGGCAACATCCTCTTCCTTCTTTGCAAGTAAGCCTTCACCTCTTTATTACTCGGATGGGTTCCAGAGTCCATCTCGGTGGGATTTGAGCCTCATAGTCCAAGCTAATCACTATCTCATGTGTACTCATTCAACGGCAGTTCAAAAACAAGAAGTACGCTCTCCAGGGTTCATAAGTCACAAGTATCATAGCATAGCCTATCACATCCAATAATTAAATCACCAAACATGTGCATTAAACCCCAAACTTAAGGAGGATTACCCAAACAAATGCTCAAAGATGTTATACAATTTGACAACTTAGGTTTGGAGAAGGTATTATTAGGTGTCCCATTGGGATAAACCCTTGCTTCAGTGTTTCCTAGGTGGAGTCTCGTCCAAGTCATGCAAGTGTATGCTGAGGTGGCATGGGGTAAATATTTGGGCAGGACAAGTATGATAACAAATGGTGAGTCTCACCTATGGGTGCCTTGTGGAGGTGAGATGCACCAATATGGATGCAATTTTTTCCCAGCCCATTCATTTCCATTTATTCTTATCTTTATTTCTTTGATATTTTTCTCTTTGAATACAAGGGAATATTGAGGGCTGTCTTGGCTTGATGACCAGAGGTGAAAGTGTTGTCCAGAAGAATTTCACATAAATGAGATGGATGGCTTATGATGAGACCCCATTTCTCTCATATGCCACCACAAGAGCCACTACCTTGGTTGGTGACTATATAGGAGGTAATTTCATATCGCTATATGCCCAGAATACACCCTCGCACCCCGAAAATACCAGGGATGGGCATCAAAATGTTTCTTAATCTAATCATCTCAATCATCTCTCCGAGATCTTCATCCTTCTTCGACTCACCCATGGATTTCTAACAACTTTTACCAGGCTCTAATACAACCTTTGTCAGGGAGTTAGGCCTCGCTCTTCAACATTATTTGAGGCCATGTAGCACCCACTGGCTCCACCTCATTAGTACTATCCCCAATTTCCTACATCCACAAGGGAGGTCCATCCACTATCCAATCCAACGACATGATTTGTAATCCTCATCTACCACATGCCGGAGGAGACTGCGTTCCCACGCTGAATGTCCCTTTTATCAGATGCATGTTCTCTGGAGTCCCAAATTACCAGAATTCCAAAGAACCTAAATATCTCCACGTGGCTCGGGCCGCTTTCCTTTAACTTACCTGCACGGTTGCATCACACAAACCCCTGAGTCCTAATTCTATTAATACTTTGTAATACCCATGTTTCCCATTTTCTAAATATAACTATAACTCTGCCAAGGACTCATGGTGGATTAGATATGTATGTATCGTTTGATTTGTTGAACCTTTGTATGAAAGGGTCATTGTATGTATTTTCTATTATTAATAGAAAATGGATAAGTGCTTCATAACTAAAGGGGAGTTTTCCAAGATAGACCATGTGGATTATATGAGAGAGATGGTGAGTGAAGCTGCACGGTTGAGAAGACCCTCACCAAAAAAATACCTTATTGGAGGTAATTTCTCAACAATCTTATGACCCCGAAATGGATTACCGGTTAGGCTGGTAGTTGGAAGGCTCTCATCAAGAGTTAACGAGGAGATGGGGTGGGGTAATCCATCTATAAGGCTTATAGACCGCCACAGTGTTGTGGGGAATCGTATCTTACACAAACTTGCCGGGAAGGAAAGAAAGGAAGTAATCTGGGGACAAAGGCATATCTACAAGGAAAACATTGTTCAACTATGGAGTGAAGAGGAAAACTGAGAAGCAAGATCTCTAAGAGAGACAAGAGAGCATTGTTCAACCATGGAGTGAAGAGAAAACTCGAGAAGCAAGATCATTCTCGATGTAAGAAGCCATGGGAAGGATTTTTGCTACAAGTTGATAAATGAGGCCAATTTTAGTGACTATGGAAGTACTTGTGCAGACCCCTTTGCTTGGTATAGAGAAAACCGACAAGGGTATCCTGTGGGAGGAGGAGAGTAACCTCTGCCCCTGACCGCCATTGAGCAAGGGGAAATAATATCTCTCATAGCGTCATGGTCTACCTCAGGGGTGGCCAGATATAAATCCATAAGGAGTGGGTCAAGTTATGGTTATGGAAATGAAATTCATTTCAGTCAGCCTTACACGGTTTCTATTTTCCGATAAGTATTTTCTTCTTCATACCTCGTGGTAATACAATGGATGTGATGATTGAATGTTTATGTTTATGTTTTTACTGTATTCTTTTAAATAACCATAGAGCTCATTTTATTCTGTAAACTTTTATATTTACATGGCCTTCTACTTATCTCATTCTAGCCACTAGATACAGTTATGAGATGCATCTGGCAGGAGAGTTCTGCAGGGATTAATCAAATGTTTGTTGTTGATCCTTTGAGTTTACTTAGTGGGAATGTCAAGTTAAAACTCTATGAAGGAAGGGTGCTTCCTTTAGACCTTTTTACTGGTATTTAGGCTCATACCCATCTAATCTTAACAAATTCCCAGCCAAGAATTAAGCATGTAGCCCTTGAATTTTTTTGGAAAACCCATATGACCCAGGGTAGGAAACCCCTCGCTAAGACCAGAAGGAGTGAAGCTACTCTAACTTCGGAACTTCGGGAGTTCGAGTCTAAGACATACGACTTCAAGCAACTTGAAAATACGTAAGGCAAATGCCGGAGTTGTGGAATTGATTAGGCTGTGGATCGAGAATCCATTGGGGATCTCTCACGTTAGATTGAACTCCAGTGAGGGGGTAGCTTGTTAAAAAACAGATCATGGACAATACAAATAAAAAATGCGGAAATAAAAACACATAAAATACATACAAAGATAATAGATATACATGGTTTACCCAGTGTGGGTTAGGTCCACTAGAGAAATTGTCAGTTCTTTCATGCTGACGATTAAAACCACAATGAATTTTTTCCAACAAAGTGTTGCTAAAGTCCATATTATAAAAGCTAAATAATACTAGTAGGTAAGATTCCCTTGTAGACGGAGATCGGGTTTGGTCCTTATTTGATGCTTGTGCTCATGTTCACCTCACATGGTTGATGAGATCTTGTTTTTATTGGCTACGGATTGGGCTTATGAAGTATTGGTTCTTTATGTTACTACGGATTATGCTATTCATTGATACCATCACTATCTGTTCTTGGGACAATTCCGCACAACATAACAAACATGTTAGTAACAAAACATAAAAGGTAGTTGGAAAAAAACAATAACACATATAAGCAATTATAAAGAAGTGAAAACAATGCAACAAATGCAAAGGGAAGAATTTGAACTATGCTATATGTTATACTACATGCATGAAAGATTAAAATGATTATGGTTAAATCCTAGCTAGCAAGTAAATGGTTATGCGAATTGATTGAGTTTTATGGTTAATATGCATTTGGTAGGATAGGATGGGGGTGGTGCATTTGACAAAGTGAAAGTTGCTAATGCTTATGCGTTTTGTTGAGTTATATGGAACGTGGTTGATTTATGTTATGGCATAAGCTAAGAATATGATATGGTCACGCTATTGGCTTTTAATGGGTGATGGTTTCGATACATGGTTTGATTACTGGAGTTAATGAAAATATTGTTGGCATGTACTAAGGAGTTAATGGACTGTGAATGGAGGCAATGTGCATTTACTGCATGTCACCTTTACTCCTTCACTGGCCACCACCCTAATCGGGCTATTGTTCATCCTTGTTGTTGTGGTTATGGTCCGATTTCGTAGCAGAGAGGAACCGCTCAACCAACTCACATTTTAAGTTGTTTTGATCACATGTACGGTTTTTTTTGGCCATCCATGAGTCTACTCTGTTTATGAAATAGATATTGTCTCAAAGGTATCGGTTGTGTTTTCCTTCAATGTGGCAACTGTGTGAAATTGTGATTTTGTTTGGAATAAATCGATGTTAGCTCTGCAATTTTTTTTTTAAGTCACAATGTTATTCGTCGTTCTGAACGATAACATCCATAAGGATATTTGTCATCCTTGATGGTTTTGGTTGGATGGTTTTGTTGAGTCTTGAATGGCTAGCTGTCTTCACGCTCTTTGTATCACCGTATCCATTCTTTGGCTTTTGTGGGGTTTAATGGGTTGGAAACACTTTTGTGTCACTGCGCATTGTTCATTTGGGCATTGGGTTTTTGTCATTGTTATATGGTCACACAATGGATTATATTTCTTCTTCTTGGCTCTGTTTGCACCTCCTCATTATAGTTGGTTGACTGAAGAGACACGAGGGTTAGACCCCGTGTGTGTTAAGTATCATTACCCGACTGAATTGGAGCCTTATTCCTCTACTCATAGTTCTCCTGTCATGGGATTTGTCACCCTGGACACAAAGTAAATTGTGGTGTTCTCTGTGTTTACACCGTTGGTTTTAGAGGTTTTCACCATTGAAAAGAGTCGACTCTATTTGTCCACAGAAAACATCTTCGACTCCTCAAGCCCGAGGGTTGATAGAGAAGACCATTGTGGCATGTCAGGTTTACTATTGGTTGTTATGGATTGGTGTAGAGTCGATCACTGGCTCGCCCCTTTGATTATTTAATAGTGGGTTGGTTTTGGAATCTAGTCATAACAATTGTTTTATTGGATAGATAAGCCTAGCATGGTTAATTAGAATGAATTGTTAAATCAAATACACATTTTCTACCTCCTTGTGTTTATTGAATGGATAACCTGGCACTATTTTCATGCTTAATACATTGGTATGAGTGGTGCTCCTATAGCATGACTCAATGTTTACTGTAACTGTGTGTTTTTAATGGACAAATGATTATTGAAATTGGGGTGCTTCTGGCATTTCTACCCACTATTTACATTATGGTTATTGGATTGCATCATCGAGAATGGGCACAAGTTTTACACAGTATGATTTACTACAGTTTGATTGATTTGAGCAAGTCTGTTGCTATCTCCTTGTGTTGGATTGATAACTCGACATGATAGGCTGAGTTAAAGAGACGGTGACTGTATGTTTAAAATTGTCAAATGAGGACGTTGCAGTCCTGGTGATTATGGCATGATTGTTCACTGTGCTGTTATCAATATTAATTGATTGTGCCATCGGGAAGGGTCACAGTTTTCTGAACAATGGCTTGTTGTAATTTGGTCGATTATGTTGTAAATTCAGGCCTGTTGTTGATGCCTCGTTATATTAGATGGATAGCCCAACATTTTGATTATTTAATCCGAAGGAAATTAGACTTGTACAGTCACATGATTACACTTATGTTGATTGATTTTTTTTGTGTTTTCTACACCATAGCATGAGTTGGAGTGATGGTGGTTGTTTCTCTATTTAAATGATGAGTCAGGGTTTTGGCAATTTTAATATGAATCATTGGGTTGAATGTCCATTATGTATGTTTAAAAAATGTCTTCCATTTTAACACTGACAGGCACAAGTGCAGTGACAATCTGACTTCATTGCATTTTTGAAATATGACTTTTCAGTTGTATTTGATGATTGAAGAAATGTGTGGGCAGTGGTTGATTTTAATGATTAGTAGAGTGGAAATGATTTCTATTATACATTTGAGAATTGTTATAAGGTGATTAAATGGATAAATGGGGAAAACAGAGCCCCCCTGTAGACTGTTATGGAATACATGTTGTTTTGTTTAATGACTATGTTAGTATTTGATTATGAACAGTAAGCAAGTCAATGCACAAAGTTGTTTGACTTATACACAACAGTTGTTGTTTTGTGGACAATGGTTATTGGGTTGGTGTATTTCCTTTGACATAATGGTTCTATGGATTACTTAATTAATTTTATGAACAATGCCCGCTCTCTTTCTCCACCATTACTTCACTTTCCGCTAATTACAACCCCATCCCCACATTCATTTTTCACTCCCTATTCTAAAATTGATTACAGTCAAGAAAAATTATGTGTTGAAGCAGTTGGCAGTGGCAGAGTCTTGGTTGAATTACAATGATGTTTTCTTTGGTTTATAGTTGATTGTTGTTGTCCTTGAGTAGTAACCGTATTTTCCCCCACTCATCATATCATGTTTCGCTCAATACAAACCCCTCACATATCCCAGGACCTTTTATTCACCCCATGCTCATTGATTAACAATTAAACAATTTGTATGGATTGGATTGCATGAGGCTGTTACTTTGCTGAGCCAAAATCTATTTCATATTTTTAAAGAGTTGTCATGAATTTTTATTTAAAAAACTATTTGCTAATAAATCATGCATGCAGGAATGAGTTTTTTCAGCTGAGGTAGCCATGACAGAGACAACAGAGGGAGAGGTAATTGGAATAGAGGCCCAAGAAGGCCAAGGCTCTCCATACATTTTGACGCTGACTCACAAGAGTTAGGCCAGTTGTTTCATGCTAGATTTTTCAATTGGAATGGGCAAGGAGTGGTCCAACCTAGGCCTGAAAGGCCTCCCTTACAAGTTTCGCAAGCCCCTGATATTCCTGTGCCTCCTCATGTCTCATTGCAACCCGAGGTTCCCGAAAATGACGAATGGAAATATATTGTCCACCCAACAGTCTCCCAACATCGTGGCTGGCCCAATTTGTCTTTGCCTGCTCCTCCGCCTAACAACCAGATTGTCCAAGCTGCCCCTGACCACTCACTAGTGCAATCCTCCCATGCTAGAAAGAGATTGAAAACTGAGGCCCACCATGCCCCTGACAAAGGAAAATCCACTGCTACTCCTTCCTCGCCCTCCAATGGCTCTGACAAATCTGTGTCTTCCCAGATGCATTTGAGGGACGATTGTTCCCACGTGATCAACGAGATTAGGCCTAAAGGCTCGACGCAACCAAAGGCAAATTCAGAAAAATCGAAGGGTGAAAACAAAAATCAAGGAAAGATTTCATCACAGAGTGGGAAATATGGCTTTTGAGTTTTTATTTTTATCTATTGTTGATGACAGTTGACTTCAAGAATCTTTGGACAACATGTTTTATTTTTGGATACATGCGTAATATTTTTTTGAAAATAATTTCAAATATCATGAGATAAATTGTCAAATGTGAATATGTGGATGGGAGTCACAAGGAGGTGTGTTTTTCTTAACTAAATAGTTAAGTTATGATTGCTATGAGCTAAAGGGACTCACAAGGGGTCCCACCTACTAGTTATTATTTATTTATAACCCTTATAATGATTATTACTTTTCCCCCTAACTAAAGTTGGTTGAGTCTTTTAATTAACTTAACTAATGAGTTGGTTCAACTACTTCAACCAATTCTGATTTTCTTAAAGGAAAAAGGAAAGGGAGGAACAAGAGGAAGATAGAAGCAGAAGCATACTAAGGTTTTCTCTTTGATTTTATGTTGAGATAGTTCAGTTTTCATTCATAAATTTATTCATCACAACCCTAATTCTCTTTTATGATAGCAAGGTCTTATTGTAGACAACAATATTCAATGTTGAATTACATCATTTAGACACTTGTTTTTCAGAGGTGTTGATCTATCTTTGATAGTCTGTGTAGAATTTTCTATTTGTGAATTAGTTTTCATGACTAACAAAGGCTATTGTGTAGAGTCGAGTCGGCAACAATCTGTGGCAAGTTGATCCATCTTTTAGAGTTCAGTTTTGGTTTTCTGTCAGAGGTCGTTTTGTATGTTCCATCGGGGATGTCTAAGTTTGACTTTGGTCCAAAATTTCTGTATAAGATTTTGTAAAGAAATGACTCTTTGGTGAATTGGAATGAAATAAAGGATTTCTTGATGTCTCATTTGTCTTGATTATCCTCTTGGTGTCTTTACTTCTGTCTTTACATTTATTTCAACAACTGTTATGTTGAGAAAATTACATAAAAAGTGAATTTCCAACAAGCTTTTTTATTGATAAAATACTATCCTAAGCACTAGTAACTAATACTTGTGAGTTAGGATGTTATTTTTGTTGGCTATAAACATAGGTTGAAATTCCCGTCTATTTTTCTTTAGACAAGAAAAATATGAAAATGCTTGAGTAAGATCATTTCATATCTTTTCCTCAACATTTTTTTGGTGACCATATTGGGGACATCTTTGATATCTCTCTGGTTAATTTTTATACTCGATTTTCATCGATACATCTATATTTATAATATTGATTCTTTGACTGTTTTATTTCTTGATGATTGTGCCTATTGCAAGGTAGCCCAATATTGAGCCCGATCTTCAAGACCAAACCAACATCGCTTTGAATCTATTTAATACCATTCTAGACACTACCAATACCCGTGCCAAGCTTAACCATTCTTGGGCAACAATTGAATGAGATATTAGTGCCCAAGAAACATTGGAAGCTAGACATAGATAGCCTAGAAATCAGCAGTAACCCCTTTGTTTCTTCAAGTTTTGGCCTTTATTTCATGTCCTTAGATTCTCGTGCTTCTAGAAGAAGAAGAGGCTTGTCACCCGAAATCAATCCTATTGTTGAAATAGGAAGAATGAACATTGTGTTTGTTGGAGTTACTTCACACACACCTAGGATTTATTTTTCCTAAGTTTTTTATTTGTTCATTTGTCATAATTAGTCATTATCTAGTCTCCTATATTTTAGGAGAGAATATTCCACCTGGAGAATATTCTCTTTCAGTTCACACTTCAGTTTGACTAGCTGAGTTGAGTTTAGATGTTGCATTGGGATCATCACCATGCAACATTGGGATCGTCACCATGCTAATTCGACCTTGCCTTGGTATCATCACCAAAGTGGTGCATCAGCCTTGATTCCTTGAGTCAACTCCTCACTACTTTCTGTTCAGTTAGTTAACTGAAGACTAGTTGACTAGTTAACTCAACTAGGTGGCAGTTCACTGCCGTAACTGCCTGAGAGACTAGAATAGGTGGCAATTCACTCCCGTAACTGTTGGTGTGTGTATATATCACTCTAGACCACCACTATGGCGACTTGGTTCACCTCAAGTCGAACTCATTGAGTTATACAGAGTATATCATGTGTAAATTATTCATTATTCACAACGATTAATGAGAATTCTTTCCATTCTTTCTATCCTTCTTCTTCTTTTTCCAATTCTCTCTGCAAATGTGTGTATCATTTTTTAGCTAGATATATTCTGTGTAGGTCAACACATTTACATGGTATTAGAGCCGATGGACTTCTAAGCAAAATCTACACCAAAATTTTTTGCAGGTACAAAAGATTGAAGACAGCGGAAATATGGAATTCCACCTTACAACTATTTTGCATGGAAGGAGAAAATAGCCATACATATCCGATCCATAGGGTTGTATAGGTTACCCATGAATACAGATATAGAACTAACATCAGCCATAGAAAAATCCAAGTACTTAAATCGCATGGATGAGGCACTTAGAATAATTTGCAGTCTTATTTCTCCCGATCTCCTTTTTCATATATCTTCCTGTAAGAATCCCAATGACGCCTGGACCATATTGGAAAGGATCTTTGGAAAACAGGATGAGATGAGGGGACACATGCTGGAGGTGGATATGCTCACATTGGATCCAAAAATCTTCGAGAATATCCAATATTTCTTTACAAAATTCAAGGATTTACTGTCGCAACTCAAAGCTTGCAGGGTTGATAAATCGAAGGAGGAGAAACAAATGGTTCTCACCATTCTCTCCAAGATTGGAACTGAATTCTCTATATTCGTATCCACATTCCATACTGTCAGATTCGCCTCCGGAGCCACCTGGAAGATGCCTTCTCTTGAGGACTTTATCGAATCCTTGACAAAAGAGCAAACCAAGCTCATCAACATGGGTGCAATCAAAGGCCCAAGGGTGCATGCACTCACTATGAATGATGGCAGACAAAAATATCAGAAATCTAAATATAAAGATAAGCAGAAAGCTCATGCACATATGAAGAAGGAAGGGTACACAAAACCCTTCACCGATGCCTCCGGATCCAAAGGAGAAAAGGGAAGAAAGTGAGAGAAATGCACATACTGTCACAAAGGATTCCATTCGGAATCTGCATGCATGCAAAAAAAAATAGATCTGATGTATCAGATACTTCAGCAAAACAACCTTGGAGATCGCATCCCCAAGGGTGCAGAGAAGAAGAAGCCAAAAGATCCAAATTCCAAGAAAGGCAATTCTAGCCATGCCTTGATTGCAATCAACTTCTCTCCCGATGGTTGGATCGTAGATTCAGGAGCATCACATCACATGGCTGCCTCAGAAGAAATCTATTCTTATTTGCATGCATGCAAAGGTCCTCCTATTCTGATGGGGGACAACTCTTCTGTCGAAGTCACCGACAAAGGAAGGATTGAACTCACCAACGGAAGCTTCGAGAACATGCTGCATGTTCCCAAGATTTCTGTCAACCTTCTCTCTGTGTATCATATGATGAATTTCAACACTGGAAAGAAAGTCTTATTCACACCAAATTCCATGGATATATATGACATGAAAACCAACTACAGGGTTGCTACCGGTGAGGTAAATCATCAGTCTAGATTGTATACATTTTCTGAATTCATTGAACATGATTATGCTTTACTGCTTACTCATGCTGATGAAAGTAGTAGGATATGACACGAAAGGTTTGGACATTTGAATTTCAGATACATGCAACATATTAGAAAGCACAAATTAGTTGATGGTCTACTAGACATCCTCTTCTCCAAGGGAGTATGTGAGGGATGTGTTCTCAAAAAACACCCTCAAGTGAAATTCATCAAAGGAAAGTCTCAACGAGATTCCACACCTTTAGATCTGATCCACAGTGACCTTATGGGTCCTTTTCCACATCCATCCATCAACAAAGCGAGGTTTGTTCTCATTTTTGTTGATGATTTCTCATGTTTTACTTGGA
>SNQJ01S0003552.1:172026-185578 GCA_010110895.2 Picea sitchensis | reverse complement strand
GAGTAGTCATCACATCTCTTCTCAGAGATAAGTTGCCACCATTCTAGCGAGTCTTTCACTATGTATTTTTACAGTCTTTGTACATTTTTCGCTCATTAATAGAAATTGTATTACTGTATCTTTGTGTTTATGGTTGCATCTCTATTACATTTATGTTCTATTGTTGGATATATGAGATATCTCTATATATTTATTTATTATATCTCCGCTCTCATTTTGTACCGAAAATAATCTGGATCAGCGGTATCAGAGCAGTCCGCTCTTGATCATTTTTTCAGTGCATGTCCCCGACGAGGTCCGATTATAGCAAGTTGGGTCTCAATCTTGTCTCTCTTGAAGACAATCACTCTTGCACACCCAAGAAACCCTCCATGGCAGAAGAAAAGAAAAGCGACGGAGAAAATGATTATATCAATCTGTTGTTTGAGCAAGCTCTCATGCGACAGAGGGACGAAATGATGGAGAATTTTTCCCACATCCTTCAACTCCTGCCGATAGCAACAGGCGCATATTCATCAAACAAACACTTTGGAAGCACCTCTCCTTTCAAGGTACAGGTTAATTTTTATATTCCTATATTTGAAGGTCATATAGATGTGGATGCCCTAGACAAATGGTTAAATTTGTTAGAAGGTTATTTCTTTGTTCATAATTTTTTCGACAAGGAAAATATCACCTTCGCACTCCTTAAAGCTCCCCCCCATGTCAAACATTGGTAGGAAACTTACTGGGAGAAAAGTTCCACAGAGAAGTCTGGAATATATGGGGTCGATCCCACTTGGGATTTTTTTGTGGATGCGGTAAAGGAACAATATTACCCTATTGGCAACTGACGAGGTAAAAATATAGTTCCTAATTATTTAGCATAGTATTACGCTCTTTCATTAATTTGTCAATCTGAGGCTCAATGTGTGCTAAGTAGGCACTCTATGCATTTTACACAAAAAATAGAACTAACACAATGTAAACTATGGATACTAAAGAGATGAGTCACAATACTCTAATCTTTTAGTCCTGTTGTGGTATTTATGAAGACCTAGTTCTCTGAGATATCATAAACTTAACCTCTGAATGTTCACTTAACCGAGATTCATAAGCACTGTGATTTTGTAGCAACTGTGCATACTTGTCAAAAATAAATATTAAGGTCTATAAAGTTCAGAAATCATTATAACACTAACATAGCAACTTAACGGTCCCCATTATCATCCCCATGAATGATGTCAAAACTATTGTAGTGGTAGGATCTATACATACCCAGATTCAATCATGAAGTGTTAGGATAGGAACAGATCTTATTCTAAACGATGGCTGAAATATATTAGCTCTAATATTCATTGATTGTCATTACTCAACAATGTTCAGGGGCCATTATGTAGCACATAACCATTCCTCAGCATACCATGAAAAATACATAAACTAACAATCCTACACAAATCTAATCAACATATATAAATCTAATTAGCAACAAATAGTTGTGAACATAAACTAAATAGTACAGGACTGTACCTGTGAGTGGTCCCACACTCACGGTACTTCCGTACTCACACTTCACTAAACAACCAACAAAGAATTATCACGCACAACAGAAATTGTATATCAGAAATTATGAAATCAGAAATAACAGTCACCCAGTTCAGTGCTTAATACGTCTCATACAAAAATTGTGTCATTTCTCAAGCGTGCACACACATATATATACAAAATGCATGGCTAAAAGTAAATATGTACACATAGCGTCAATCCCCTATATTCTGGGAAAGTCGTTGAAGCAACTAGATGCCTAATCCATTCACTAGATGCACTATCCAATTGCTGCTCAATTCTCGGATGCACGATCCAATGGCTGCTTCAATTCTCGGATGTACCTGGTGGACTGTTACACTTGTTCTTTAGTTGGATTTCACCATGTGAGATGAGGTAAAGATGTTGAGCATCTTAGTTAATGCTCACAGTTACTCATCTGCGCCCAACTAAATAACATCAACCCTGCTCACGTGCCAGTTGTCCATTCAAGGTGCTATCGTGTTGTTTTTAAGTGTTGATACGTATATGCAAAATGGAACATAGGATGTTGCATTGTCAACTGGACATATATCTTCTTAAAATTCCATCTCTGAAGAATATAGTTTATATATCTTCATAAACTATTTTGGAAAAATGCCTTGCACATATATAGATATCTTCGTATACTTCAAGAGAATGAACCTAGAACCTTGCATCTATGGCCAGAATTAAAGTGATTGAAAATCACATACATTTAATAATTCAAAATATCTTCTAAAATGCATTCTAATTCTAATTTATGAACGAAAATTAAGATGATTATGTGGAAATGGTAATACCTGTGAGAAACAGGGATGATTTTAAGGATGGAAATTTATTTTAAAATGTAGAAACCTTGGCAATATTACTAATCCTTCATATGTCAACTATAAATATTTGGCAATATTTTTTAAAAATATTCAAAATTCTAAGTATTTTATATAGTTTTTATAAAATTTTGGCGATTTTTAAGGTAAAATAATTTTATCCTATAGAATTTGGGAGAATCATTTTGAAAATAGAAAATCTCATTTTTGGAAAAACCATGGAAAATTAGCCCATGAGCAAAATTTAGCCCCTAAAATCATCCCTAGTGAGAAAGGTAGTTCTTTATAGAGATAAGTCTGTGGAAAACATAAAAAGGAAGGCAAAATTCATATGTATTTTTGGAGACAGGGAACAAAAAGGATGCCAAAATGGGGGTTCATCATCTCCCCCTTGTCGATCTGGTTATGTCCTCATGCAACCTATTCCTCTTCTGTTATCCTTGAATGGACTGCTCCTCAGTCATAAGCTGGGTGCCCAAAATCACCTGCATTGTAATACCCAAGGGTCCTTTCCATCTGTAACCACTGAATCCTTTCCTCTTCCTCGTCCCAAGTAGTAGAGGATTTATAGAACCTGCTAGGGCACCAAATAATAGGGAAATGGAACCTCATCCCTATCCACTGACTGCCATATCTGAGTAAAGATTTAGCATAGAATGAAGCTTGATTAAGTGCCAATCTTAAATATGGATACTTGATTTGGTTTTGGTCCCTATTTAGGGATAAATTCCCAGATATCATGACAGATCAATATTGCATGAGCTGAATTTGCTCTAGATACATGCATGAAGTCCGATATGACAAATTTTTGGTGCTAACGAATGGTGATGACATCTCCCAATATGCCCTTAACCTATGTAGATCATCTTTTATAATATGAGGCAATGGATACTCATCCCTCACATGTAGGCTTGCCTCAACCTCCATTCTCCTATAGAACTATGCATCTTTCTTCCATTGAGATAGACCAAGGATGTGAGAGGTGAATTACCTTAACTAAACATCTCCAACATCGGGGTTAGGATTCCAGTGAGAATTGTTAGGGAGAATGAAGTTATAAATATATAATTCACACAACAAATTTTGGACTTTCATTTCCGCACAGACATAAATACTAACAAAATCATCTAGCTCCTTTATCTCATGAGGTTGTCATGTTGCCAATTGTTTAAGTCTGAAGGATACCCACCAATCATGCAAGAATATAGGATAAGACTTAGGTGGCTCTCTACTGTATATGTCTTCAAAGTAAATCTCATTAGACTGTTGTACTAACTTCTTTGTATCCTCTAGTTGTTGTTTATATTGTTTAATCTTGTCAGTCCATCTTTGTTCTTGTTGTAGGTACATGAAGAACCACCTTTCCTTAAGCTTTTCTATGGCATGTCTGTGGTATTCCTTATTGATGCTCCCCAAGTCGAAGAGTTCATAATTGTTTCTCCACTAGGGTAGATCAGGTTTCAACTGCATAAAGGCATAAGTGTTGGTGATGACATCATCCAGGAAGCTGTTAAAAATATTTTGTGCTTCCTCTGCATGGATTTTGGCACAACTTTCCACTCTCTCTTTCGACGCCTCTTCCCCTTGGATATCCTCCATTAGATCCTCTGCATTTCTTGGGATTTTATGATATCTCAATCTTATTTTGAGCTTCTTATTCTGCAACAAGAGTCTTCATTTTTTCTTAAGCAAGGCTTGGTAGTTAGCACTGAAGAACCAGAAAGGCTTGGGTTCCACGTGCCTTATTCCCGTTTTCTTCTTCTTATCATGTCCCTTATGCCCAAGAATGAAGTGTGGATTGGCTGGCATGTATCGAGACTCATTTACCATCTTGGTCGAGGAAGGGGAGGAATGGGAAATGTCAAATCCCATCCAAGTCTATTATGTATCCAAAAGTAGGGGTTCTACCCCTTCAGGATCGACTTCAATATCAATCATAACATCATTGTGTTCTCTTCCTATTTCTGAGTTTTCAACAAGTTGTTCATGTGATGCTTCTTGTTCAGACCCTGTATTTTCCTCCTCAACAATGGTTGTGCCTAAGATTTTCCGAGAGACTCTTGTGGATCTTTTTCATTTTGTACTGACCCCCTCGGGCCTCTTCTTAGGTGGTAAGGTCCTCATTTTAGGTTTATACAGTGTTGATCCCATGAAAGTGCTCCATGATATCCTTAATATGTTCATCTCCTCACTTATAACCATCATTATGAGACCCTTGTAATATATATAAGTTTTGAGATTTTTTTTCTTTCTCAAAAACTCAGCCATTTTAGACAAACTTTTGTGTAAAAAGTAGGGCATGTTGAGTGGCTTGTCCCCTCTTAAATGCAACAAAATATTGATGTGGTAATGGTGGACCAAGTTATACCTTCCCTCGTAGGTAACAAACTTTTGTAGGCGGAATACCACCTCATCCCAGGGAGAGCTTAGTGCTTCCCTAGCTATCCCCCTTCTCAGATCTAGAAGTGGGGATGGTGCCTTAAGAAATGGAATCAAACTTTCAGGGGTCACTTTAAAAATTTTATACCATTTTTCTCCTTGAAGTGGCAACCCTGTATATCTGCTCAAGGATTCTTCAAACACAAGGATATTTAATATTCTCACAGTCGCTTGTCTGCCATCAAAATTCTGGGCAAATTCCATGACATTATATACACTTTCGAAAGTTCTTTGGAAACCCACTGAGTATTTAATATTCTCCGCGATTAAACATGCGCCATCAAATTAAAGGAGCCAGGATTCCATGGTGGTCAGGGTCAATCTGGAATTTTTTCTAAGAGTTCGGAACCATCGACTTACTCAAATATACTGTTTTTCTAATCTTTGTCCAATATTATTGGGCTCGACATGTTGATGCCTTCCCATTTTTCAAGAGAACAATGTTCGAAATGAAAAGTGCTGCAAGATGATCAGTGGTCTGCCTCAGGAATCTGGTTCGCTGGCTTATTGCTGACCTCATTCGTCAGACTTGTGGTACACGTTTCATCAGAGCTCCTAGGCGGGGATCCTCTCGCCAGTCGCGTATACCACCTCGCATTGTTCATATATGGTCTAGCCTGATTCAATCAATCATCCATTGATCGACTTTTGAGTGTGCTCATGATGGGAAGCCAATGCTGAACCTGATTCTGCTTGAAAATGACTATGATCTCACCCTGTGCCCATTGTTGGCATCCAAGTCTCACTTGTGTAGCTACACACTATGATCTGTATGTTGAGATAACTCAACTTTATGATGTATATGTAGGTAATGTTGGGGTTGTAGCTACACGACTCTTGCAAATATGTTTATTACCAATCCACCATAATCTTCGCGTTATGTAACTCTGTAGTAGTTGTATAAACGCAATATTCAAGTTGTGGCTAACTTGGGCCTACTGATATGTTTGTATAATCATCTAATATTCGTGTTTGTAACTAACCGGATCTTGCATATGCTTCAAAGGGATCAAGATGCTGATACGTGTTTCTCTTAGAATGTGACCTACGCCTCGTATGGTGGTTAGGGAGTAAACACTTGAAAGTGCGGGATAATGGGTAAGCTATCGAGACAATGAGCGAGTGATCGTGGCTATGTGTACTGGAGTGTGTTTATGACAGTTGATGTTTTGGGTGGTACCCTTTAATGCCAAGTGTCTCGTTTCAAAAAAGGATATGGTATGGGGTGTTTTGAAATTACAATTGTGTTCATACGTAGGGGAATAAATCTCCAGTTATTAGAAAGTGGTTGGCTTAATGGATGAATTGATTGCTGATGATGTGTTTTTTTCTATGTAATGTGTACAAAAACTAAAGAGGTGGTCAAAGTATGAATGGTCGGGTATAATAGTCAAGTGTGTGGTTGTCAAGGGATAGTAAATGGGAATTTGAGGAATTTGATATGGTTAGAAGCCGGGGTTACTAGGTGGCATTCGCCACTTATGTTGTTCATTATGTAGCATACATTATGTATCATACAAATATAGGGTTGTATGGGTAGTGGGTCATCCTTAGGTGCAGTGCTTAGTGGAATATAGAGTTAACATTATTATTACTTTGCCAAATAATCTCCCAACTTCTAATTCACAAAAGAGGAAACATGAGTTTTTAGAAAAACCTGAACCAACTAAATGGAAGATTTTAGGTGCAAGTGTTCCATTGTTTCCTTGTTGAATTATGTTGGTCATGAAATGCCAACCACTGTGGGATCAATGCATTATTTGTGAATTTGACCATGTTCTTGCAACTTCAAAAGTGATTATGTAAAAGAGAGATGTGGTGTGGGTTCATCCCGCAGTTATTTGTTGTTCTAAGATGTTTTCTTTTCTCTTTTTTTGAAAACCTTGTTTGTTGACCCTGAATTTTCAAACAAGAGCTTGTTCCATTGTGCCCTGAGGGGTTTTCACAACTGGGATTCCTTAACTAGGTGATATTGGCCAATAATTGGTTTTCCAATATCATCAGTGTCGACATTTGAGGCTAGGTTTTCACTTCGGATCTTTTATTATTATTATTATTATTTTTATTTTCTTTTTCTTTTTTTTCTCTTTTTTTTGGTAGCCATGTAAAATAGGTTCGCGAACATCGAGACACGGTGTGATGACAGTACCCATTATGTGAGATCATCGTGTTTATTCACTTTGATAATTCCTCCTTGGTCTTGGGCTTCTAATATAGCCTTTGTCGATGGTCATTTTCCATGAGTGATGTCCTTGCTTCGTCAATGGTATGGATTTTAATGGAGCCATTCTCATATAAGGTATCTACCTTGTTTGGTCCGAGCCATTAGGTGTGGAACTTCCCTATGAAATCCTTAAACAGGTAGATCAAACAAAGGATTTGATCCTCTTTAAATTTATTTTCTTTGATGAATTCGTCATTCCATTTAGCCCTATGTTGAGGCCAGAAGTTTGATGTATTTCATCTTGGCGAATCTCATCAACCTCATTAATCTACTCGAGCCTATGGTATCTACCTTGTTTGGTCCGAGCCATTAGGTGTGGAACTTTCCTTTAAAATCCTTATACCGTGAATCAAACAAGAGGGCCCAATCCCCCACTTTAAATTTTTTTCTTTGATGAATTCATCATGCCATTTAGCTCTCTATTGTTGAACTAGAGAAGTTTGATGTATTTCATCTTGGCGAATCTCATCAACCTCATTAATCTACTCGAGCCTATGTTTTTTGGCTTCTGAGAGATCCAAACCCACTTGTAGTGCAATTCTCAGTGTTTTGATCTCAAACTTGATGGGGAGAACCACACGCTTTTCATAAGGAGTAAACCTCGTGGTGTTCCTCCAAGTGGTTTTGTAGGCCCATCGGGCCTCTGGGATCCTTTCAGCCCAATATTTATGATGATGCTAGACTGTTTTAGTCATAATAACTTCTAACACTTGGTTTGTGACTTCTACCTGGCCATTTTCCTGAGGATGGTACAGAGTTGACATCCGGTGCTTAATCTTGAATTTCTCGGTGATGGACTAGATGAGTCATGAAGTAAACTGGGTCCCTTAATCAATGAACCCCAAAGAGGAAGAAGATATCTTTGTATAATAAGTTAGCCACTGTGTCCTCTGTGGCATTTGGAAGTGCTTTGGCTTTGAACCATTTGGTCACGTAGTCTATACATACTAGAGTGTGCACCTTCTAATTTGATGGTGGGTTAATAGGTCCCACGAAATCCAAGGCCCACTTCTCAAAGGGTTCTATCTAAAGTTGAGGTTGAAGTGGCATCTCATCTGACTTCATAGGTCATCCCATTCTTTGACACTTGTCACAACTCATGATAGCGTCCCTAAAGATGGTCGGTCAGTAATACCCCAGGTGCAGTGCTTTATTTGCAGTTCTTTTATCTGTGAAGTGGCCTCTGCAAGATTCATCATGACATACTTTTAGGATTTCATACATATTGTCCTCTCGAACACAACATCAGATAATATGATCGTGTCTGGTACATAAGAGATATCCTTCAATCTAGGAATATGTTGCGCTCTGTCGGATAACCCTTTGACGCTCTTTTGGGGAGAGATGTTGTAGGAGTCTACCTACAGCCAAGTAGTTAGCGACATATGCAAACCAAGGTATGTTAGTAGATAAAGGAACAAGTTTTCATCTGGGAAGTTATCTTCCACTGGAATGGCTTCTCCTTCATTGGTGAGTCGAGAGAGGAATTCAACGACGACATTTTCCTTCCCTAGTCTATCAATGATTGAAATGTCGAAGTCTTGGAGTAAGAGAAACCACCTGGTCACTCTACCATTGGTGATGGATTTGTTCATAATATAATGAATGGTGGAGTGATTAGTATGTATGAAGACTGAATAACCTGTGATGTAATGACGAATATTGTTAATAGCATACATGATAGCAAGAAACTCTTTTTTGGTTACGGTATAGTTCTTTTCAGTAGGGGTAATATTTTTACTGATAAAGTAGATAGCATACAGACGTTGTTCCTCTTTATGTCTGAGAACAGCTCCAATGGTTGTATCTAAAGCATCTGTAGATATATGGAAAGGTATGGCCCAGTTGGGACCCCGCAAGATAAGTACAATGGATAGTCTTTCTTTTAAAGTTTCAATTGTGGTCTAACATTGATCACTCTAGGAAAAATATGTAACTTTTGTGAGTAATGAAAACAGGGAGGATGTTATCTTTGAAAAAAAATTGATGTATCTTCGATAATATCCTACATGTCCTAGAAAGCTATGGACGTCTTTATGGGTTGTGGGTACTAGAAGGTCATGAATGACTTTGATCTTAGCAACATCTACCTCGATTCTTGTAGGTGATATGTGGTGTCCTAGCACAACCCCCTCAGTACAAATCATATGGAATTTCTCATGGCCAAGAGAGAGGTTGGTTTCTCAGCACCTGCTCAAGACCTTTTCTAAATTTTCTATAGCTTCTTGAAAGGTATCTCCATACATAGTAAAATCGTCCATATAAATTTCCACAAAATCGTTGGTCAACTCTGAGAATATCCCTAATACAGCCCCCTGAAATGTAGCAGGAGCATTGCATAGTCCAAATGGGAGCACTCGGTAAGCATAAGTCCCCCATGGGCATGTAAAAGTGGTTTTCTCTTGATCCATATGGGTGATCTATATCTGATTATATCCGCTAAACCCATCAAGAAAAGAGTACTTTTTCCCTTCCAAGGTATCCAAGACTTGATCAATGAATGGTAATGGGAAGTAATCTTTCAAAGTGGCCTTATTCAGCTACCTGTAGTCAACACAAATATGCCACTTGTCAGTCTTCTTTGGCACAATAACCAAGGGCGAAACCCGTTTTCTATCGGAGATTGGGTAAATGAAATTTACATCAAGGAGCTTCTGGAGCTCCCCCTTGAATATATCCTTCAGAGCAGGGTTCATCCTCCACTGAAGTTGTCAAATAGGTCGAGAATCCTCCTTAAGATAGATGTGATGGGTACATAGATTAGGGTGGATCCCTTTCATGTCAGTATAGTCCCAAGAGAAGGCGGAACTGTGTTTTCTTAGTATTTCTATGAGCTTATTTTTTTGAGACGAATCTATCTTAGCATTAATATTCAAGGTTTTCCCCAGATGGATTTCAATAGCTAAGCCTTGGTTTCCAGGGGTAGCCTCTATAGGAACCAATTCATCTAGTAATTGTTTTGGTTCAATTGGTTAATAGACTTCCTGGAACTTCTCTCCGAGGATGTGCTCTAGAGTTGGGTGGTTGGCTATATGAGGATGTGCTAGATATGTGTTGATCAAATCATCTTCGGTAGTTTGTTTAAATTTTGATGCTTGGTCGAGTGTTAACAAAGGTTGTGTAGATTCCTCATCGCTATCCTCGGCCCAAGGGGAATTATCTAGGTCAGGAGATGGTTTAGCAGGAGGATAAAGGGTTATCTTTTTAGTTGAGTTTCCATGGGAGATGGTCATATTACCTGATCTGCAGTCGATATATGCGTCGACAGTGGCCAACCAGGGTCTCCCCAGAATCAATGGGTATCCCCGTAGGTTGGCCTTTGGTTGTAGGACCATAAAGTCAACTGGTTATTCCCACGAGTCTACAAAAACAATTACATCTTCTAGCATCCCCTCAGGTTTTACTGTGTATCTATCTGTTAGTTGAAGAAATGTAGGGGTAGGTCGAAGACCAGGAAGCTGAAGTTTCTCCATGATTTATTTGGTCATTACATTTATGGTTGCTCCTAAGTCCACCAAAGTGTGTGCAATGGAAATGTTATTAATGTTGACTTTGAGTACTGGACTTCTTGGATCCATGTATTTGGCCATAAATACTTTCCCTAGCATTAGATCTGCTAACTTCCCTATGACATGAACAGTTTTTGGGTCTTTCTTCTTCCTCCCTAGTTTCTTCAGGCAGAGTTCCCAAACAACTTTAGCATAGATTGGAACATACTTGATAACTTGAAACGGGGGAATTTTTACACATATGTTTCAGAGTTCTCCTAAAAGGTCAAATTCTGGTTGTGTAGGGGACTTTTCTATATTTAGCCTTTCCAGATAAGGTGGTTCTGCGAGTAATTCCTTCTCATCGGAGTTCTTCTGAGGGATATTTTGTTTCTCCTTAGAGGTATTGGCATCCTTATTTTTTGACTCGGGAGGATTCTCCTCATCATCATGTTCTTGGTTGATAGGTGAGGTTTGATCCTGAACCACTCTTCCTGATCGTAGATGTATGTTTTGGAATTCCGTAGGAGAAATGATGTATGTTGGAAAGAAGGGTAGTTCAGTGTTGCAGGCGATCTGAGCTACTTTATTATTTGGATTTGGTATTGGTTGGGTCGGTAATTGCGTAGGTCTTGGAGGAGGTTGGTTGGATGGTAATTGTAGTTGTTGTTGATGTTGAATTGGAGGGTGTGTTTAGGGAGTGGGTTGTTGAAGATTTATCCCTCTCCAGCCTTGTTTCCAAGGATGATTCTGCATTTGGGGTTTCCATTGTTGCCAAGGCATGGAAGCATACCAATTTTGTTGTGGATATTGATACTGAGTATAGTATGGAGGAAATTGGGATTTCTCTTGTGTCATGCCTGGTTCCTTGGGTGTCCATGGTCGCTTTTGGGCCATGAAACAGATTTTCTCTATCTCCCCAGTGGCCCTTGGTATACTTTCTTTAGTTCAAGTATGGAAGGGCAATTCTTAGTATCATGATTTTGTTTACAGATACCACATATTTCTATGTTATCCAGAGGACACTCCCTCAGGGGGTGTTTTTTTCTACATCTAGAACAAAATATGACCAATGCTAGGTCAGCTTATCCTTTCTTCTTCTTTGCTTGGAAGGTATCCAACTTGGAACTAAATGAACTAAGGATATTGGTTTTAAAGTTTTCCAACATGTTTCCTATTTCGGTTCTGTTAACTCCTCCTCCTGACGGCTTTGTGACCCTAGAGACTAGATCGCAGGGGCCTTTCCCATACTTAGTAATACCTCATGAATAGCGTTTAAATAGTTCACAGATATCGTTATAGGTCATATGGGAGATATCCCCGCCCCCCATGATATTTAATGCATCCATACAATCATCCTTGATTCCTCTTAGGAAGATAATACATAATGTTTCAGGATCAAGTGTGTTTTTCTTGGTCCTCTGTAAGTTGTACTGAAACTTTTATACATAATATTTGAGGGTTTCTTCCTCCTTCTATGTCATTCTAAAATTCTCTTCTTGTATATCCCTTACCTTGCAGTAATCCTGGTACTTCTGGAGAAATCTTTGTTTCATTTCATCCTAGGTTCTGGTAGAATTTCCTCTGAGTCCCATGAACTAGCGAAGAGTTGCTTCATTCAAGGTGGCAGGAAACAGTTTAAGTTTAAAGGCATCAGAATAATAGTCATAACTTTGGAAAAGGACATCAAATTCAAAGAGGAAGGTATCAGGGTCCTCACTAGGCAATACACATAAATTCGGTAAAGAAGAGGGTGGAATGTTTTTCATTTGAAGTATGCCCTTAGACTCTTGAATAGGAAACTAAAATGTAATTGGTTCTTTCTTCTTTGGTGTTTCCATTTCTTCTCCCATGTCTAAAATTATTTCTCCCCATAAGGATTCTTCAGAGGCGACAGAGTTTTCTGGATCTTTAATAGGGTTACTATGTCCTTCTGATTCGGATCCTTCGATGGGATGGTCTTAGTTTTTGGGAGATTCAGAAGAAGGTGGCTCTATGATTAACCCAGCAGTAGAGTCTATTTCGGGAGGATCTTCCATATTGTTAGATGTTATTTTTGAGTAACGACGAGTACTTGGGGTTTTTGTAAGGTCTTGTTTTTCTTCACTTTTATTGGCTTGCTTATTAGTGTCACGAGTGGTCCCTGCACCACGTCCATGAATTTTCTTAGTGCCTCGAGTCATGCATCATGTGATAATTGGTATCCTGGGCAAGGGATATCTGAGGGTAGTGGTGAACTCCCTAGGGGTTTCCCTTCAGCCTGGTATTTCTCCTACAATGATCCTAAGGCTAAAGTCCAAATTTCTTGAGTGCCTCCCCGGGAACAGCACCAAAATGACAAGGTAAAAATATAGCTCCTAATTGTTTAGAATAGTATTACGCTCTTTCATTAATTTTTCAACCTGAGGCTCAATGTGATCTTATGAGGCACTCTGTGCAGTTTACACAAAAAAGAGAAATAGCACAATGTAAACTATGGATACGAAAGAGATGAGTCACAATAATCTGATCTTTCAGTCCTATTGTGGTATTTATGAAGACTAAGTTCTATGAGATATCATAAACTTAACCTCTGAATGTTCACTTAACCGAGATTCATAAGCACTTTGATTTTGTAGCAACTGTGCATACTTGTCAAAAACAAATATTAAGGTCTATGAAGTTTAGAAATCATTATCACACTAACATAGCAACTTAATGGTCCCCATTCTTATCCCTGTGAATGATGTCAAAACTATTGTAGTGGTAGGATTTATACATACCCAGATTCAATCATGAAGTGTTAGGATAGGAACAAATTTTATTCTAAACGTTGGCTGAAATATATTGCTCTAATAGTCATTGATTGCAATTACTCAGCAATGTTCAAGGGCCATTATGCAGCACATAACCATTCCTCAGCATACCATGAAAAATACATAAACTAACAATCCTACACAAATTTGATCAGCATATATAAATCTAATTAGTAGAAAATAGTTATGAATAGAAAGTAAATAGTACATGATTGTACCTATGAGTGGGCCCAC
>SNQJ01S0003552.1:136738-153510 GCA_010110895.2 Picea sitchensis | reverse complement strand
AACCTGACGAGAATAGAAGACTCTGAAAAGCAAGAGAAAACCCTAATGAATTGGCTAATAACCCTAGAAGTCTTGTCGGCTCAAGAAGATAATTTATATTAGGTTATTAGCCTCCAAGAGAAGAAGTCGACCAGAAATAATAAATATATACAGAACAGACACATATCCAGAAGGAGAAGTCGGCCCCAGCAAATCTGGCAGAACCAGTATAAATACAGGGCGCCAGTTCTCATTTGACAGCATCTTAGAATTGCAGTTCCCAGTTGGTGTGCACTGCAGTTCCCATTTGGTGTGCACTGCAGTTCCCAGTTTGGTGCGCACATGTGGAGGAGGGTTGCAGGTGCAGCTGCAGCAGCAGCTAGTTTTTAGTATTGGCTTGGACTATCTCTTGGCTAGGGTTTGGACTATCTGATCAACTATTGTTGGTGCGCTATCCTTGGAGGAAGATGCACTACACCTTGTTTGGCTATCTAGCCTAGGGTTTGCTTTCGGAGTAATTATCAATCAAGGTTAAGGTGCTCGGAAGGTGGCTTCGGCCTATGGTTGGGTGACGAGGGTATCGTCAATGGTAAAATGAGCACACCATCTTCTATATTCTAACAATAGGAGCCCCGAGTATGACAAAGCTAGAACCTTGGGACTTGACAGGGAAAGAGCCAAAATCCAAGGTGTTCTAGGAAAATTTACAAATGATTGGAAACTACATGGGGTATCAATTGTATCTGATGGTTGGACAAATGTGAAAGGCAAGCCATTGATAAATATTTTTGGTGTCTGCTAGTGGTGAGGTCTTCCTTTCAACCCATGACTACTCAAATCGCTATAAAACAGGTATTAATACTGCAGATGCCTTGCTTAAAACCATTCAAGAGATTGGGCACTACAATGTCATTCAAGTCATCACTGATAATGCTGTTAATTGCAAGGCAACATGAGCAATCATTGAAGATAGGTACCCCAATATATTTTGGTTGGGGTGTTTGGTTCACACAATGAACCTTTTGATGCATGATATCATTAAAATGAAGGACCATGATTATAGATGGATCGGTGCTTTGTACAAGAGAGGGAAGAAGATGATAAGATTTATTACCAATCATAGCATGGCCCACTACATTTTTTGCAGTCACTCCAAGTTGGAGTTACTAAAGATTGCAAAGGCCAGATTTGCTAGCTATTATCTCACCTTCAGGTGCCAGTTGAAGGTAAGAGAGGCATTGGCTAGTATGGTCTCGAGTGATTCATGGTAGGATCTAAAAGACAAGGCTACATCTGCATCTGAGAGAAGTGACTTTCAGGAGGTGGAGGACACAGTTCTTGATGGCCATTTTTGGCAACAAGTTCGGTATATTCTGCAGTTCACCAAACCCATTCACAATATGATTCGGTTTGCAGATACAGATCAGCCGGTGATTGGAGAGGTGTATGAGTAGATGGACAACATGCTAGGCCAAATCAAAGACATTGTTCAGCCGAGGTATGCGATCTTGTATGATCATATCCATAAACTTGTGGTCAAAAAGTGGGATAATTTGAATGTTCCACTCCATGCCTTGGCATATGTCCTTACCCCAAAATATTATTCTTCATCTTGGTTGGCCCAACCAGCACCCGATGGTGGGGAAAGAAGAAAACCACTCACAGATCCAAAGGTGCAAAATGGATATATGCTTGCATTGGACAAGTTGGTACCTGATGAAGAGGAGTGTGCTCAAGTACAAAGCGAATTGAGCACATACTTAAGTGAGCATGGAATTTTTGGTAACTTGCATGCAACCAAAGATTGAGATAGGTTGGGTTCTATTGAATGGTGGAACATGTATGGCTCCTCTGCCAAAACTTTGCATAATTTGGCGGTGAAGGTGCTCTCTCGGGTCGTTGACACCTCTTCTACAGAGAGGTGTTGGAGCACCTATAGCTTCATCCACAGTGTAAAGAGAAACAACTTGAATGCAGACCGAGCAGAAAGTTTGGTTTATGTGCATTACAACTTGAGGTTGTTGTCACATTACTGTGATGCTAGGGGGAATGTTTTTTGTAAAAGAGATATGACTTGGGATAACAATCCAGAGGAGACTAATTTGGAGGACGGAACCATTGTTTTAGAGTGCTTGGAAGAGGAAATTTTGAGTGATCATGATGGTGATCATATTCCTAGATGAGACATGCCACCCCCATCCACTAGTAGGGTTCCAGATTCATCAATTTTACCTTTATCTTCACAAGGTCCATTGTCACGCGGGGGCCATTTAGCGGTCGTGTTCCATGATCACTTCCACCTGCTCCTACTCTTCTTCAAAGATCACAGGAGAAGAAACTAGAAGTTTCTTGTGGCAAGAGGAAATGTTAGAGCATAGTACTTAGTACTTGCTAGTAGCTACTATATACTAGAATCTAGATCTCTTTTTTTGTTTCCTGTTTAGAAGTAATCTCTAGATTCTAGAACTTAGTACTTTGTTTTGACTCTTTATTATGTAATATGGCTTATCCTGAAAACAATGAAGTTATGAACTTATGAACTTAAGAACATTATATGACAATTTACCTTTGAAGTTTGAACTTTGAAATTTGAATTTTGAAGTTTTAAAGTTTGAACTATTGACTGAAATTCTGAATCTTACAACTCTTTGGTAATGAATATGATCATTGATGCTCTAGAGTCTAGAGACTAGACTATTTCATTTAGTGATTGATGTTGTTTTTTACAATCTATTGATGACAAATGTTTATGATTGATGTTATATGTGTACTAAATGGTTGATGCTTTAATGATCATCACTAATCAATTAGTTAAATGATCTTATATCTATGTTTTCATGTTTTTTGCAATTGATTCGACATTCTACATGCTTTATATATATATGCATCAAAATATATATATTTTTATGTATTATATAAAAAACGCTCCCGCTCCCGGAAATTTTTTAAATCGACGTTCCCACTCCCCGCTCCCAACAGCCTTGGTTGAACACATATTTCAAGCATGTATGGCTGATAGCTGCATTTTTTTGAGCTTTAGAACATTAAATCCCAATTGGATGTCATAACTCTAAAACCCTAGATGACTCTAAATGAAGATAGATGATGAAATGGCATGAAGGGCAATATAGGCAACTGCGAGAACCTGGTTATGGTACCAACAGTTTTCTGAAGTAAAACTAAAACACTGCTTGATGATAAGCTAGCTCAATATATGTTGTGTGCATTTTTGTTTGTTAGATAAAAATCCTGCAAATAGCCAAGTGATTATTGAAAAATGCCATAAGCCCTGACCATTGTGAAGTAAAGGCATGTGTAATTGGATCTGAAGCTACTGCATTAGCTGATCATGTGTTAGTGGGGCAGTTTCTAGCTGAGTGGAATGAGTGGAATCTTCCACAGAAACAACCTTTGGGAAATATATGTTCTTATACAAAAATACACATGGCTAGCTCGAAATCTATTCTCTCATAAGATGGTTTAACTATCATGCACAAGAGATGTTACCCTTAAACTCTATCATTCCAATGTTACCTTATACAGAGGCATTACAGGATCTGCATCACTGCTCTTGCATTTTTGTATCAATGGGAGCAACTCCACATTGTTACTACTGATTGCATTTGGAGGAATCCCGTAACAAATAGGTATGACTCTTAAAATTTGTGTGTTTTTCTTGTAACTATGTATGCAATCCTGTAGAATGGAGGAATGAAAAAGGTTGGTGGATTGTACATATTAATTATTATGATTCTAGCACAAATAAACCTATGCCTGAAATTTATAGACAAGATAAACCTTCAAAAGGCCTTTAACCATTGGTTTGGAAAGCTAATCACCAAACATTTGGTTGTTGGAAGCATTACCCTTATGTTGTCAGAAATACAAGCACTACTCTATTACACTGGCCCATAATAGTAACAATATAAAGCTCTGTACACATTTTTAATCTGATTGAACATCTCTTGTTGCCCATGCGCAGACACATATGATGCGATGACAGTGTGTAGAGTTGCATTTAAGATATGCCATTGCATGTTTCATGATGTTGCTCTTTCGTAGAGCGATGAAAACATTTTCTATTGTTAGAGGCTCCATCTTTTTGATTAAAGAACATTTCTCCCTCTTTTATGCATATGTTCCAATTCTATTATCTAGACAGGAAAAGGGATGCATGTTTAAGAAATGTTCCCCTTACAAACATTAGCATCACCATTTTTCAACATCCCAAGCTTGTCACTGATTTTTAACATCCCATAATTTCTCTTTGTCATATTCCATCAAGGGAATCCCTGGTGCAAATATTACAAGTTGAAAGTCCTTTTATACTTGGAACCATGGTTTTTTGTAAGACAAACAAGACATCTGATCCACCACTTCAACAAGGTGATGACATACACCTCACATTTTTGCGGGGGGGAAATACTGCTTAAAGTAACTTACAGCTGTCCCTTTGGGTACCTCACATTTGTCAGCAGCTATCCCTTACAAAGATACACTGCACTCAAGATAACTCCCTGTCTATTGCAGATAATGACTAGAAATAAAGATAAGTACAGTACCTCATTTGACCACAAAAGGAAGACACATTCTAAAGAAAATAAACATTCAAGGTGTTGAATATGAAGATATCGCATTCCAAAACACTTCAAATATTTAGTATAATGGCAAACTGCTGAAAAATGATGAATAGACTTTACCTTCCAGAACAATTTTACAGATTCCTCACATAATGGTCAAGTGTCGTGTTGAAAAGGTCACACCTTAAAATAACAAAACCAAACAAATTACTGTTAGGCAAAGTAGGAAAATAGGATTATTGAATTAAATACCAGCAAACAAAACAAAACACTCATACATGCAGGATACAAATATCACTTGAATCTTGAAATGAAATGAAATTATATTAATGTCCATGAGTGACCAAAGTAGGTCAAATGGACTCTAAAGTATAAGCATTAATAGCATTGAAAGGGTGCCTGAACCATCTCCGAAGACAAGAAAGAAAGATGGATCAAAATCATAACACTAATAATGGGTGAACCCAAACAGGTAAACATGAGACCATGCTGTAGATAAGATAAGATAAGTTTATTAATGTCCAACAAATGACCAAAAGTAGGTCAATGGGACTGTTTGGCAATACATAGTATCTCAACTTGGTATCAAAACTAATGTGAACTCTTCCTGCTCTATCCAGCCCTGTTCTAAATCTGTTTCAGGGCTGATGGCTAGGGTTTTTCAGCGCTGTTTTCAGGATCGCAATCTGATCTTAGGATTTTCATCCCTCTTCTCCTCAAGCGCCCTCCTATTTTTGGCATTCTTTTCTTTTTCAAGTATAAGGGAAGTATTTGTGCAATATGGCGTTCTTCTAGGGCAGAACCCTTCCCTTCTTTCAGCGAAAAATTTCTCTGTTTTTTCAGGGTAGCGTCAGTATCATGATTCAATCTCTAAATCCATAAAGGCAGCAGAGCTTAATGGACCCTCACAGTGCATATTGGTCCTCCACCTCTTCACAAGAATGGGTTTCCAGCTTTGGAGCCATTAGGCATGTGACAACAAGCACTTACTCTCCAACTATCAACAAACATACAAAGGAGAGGAAGTTGTTATTGGTGATGACTCACCCCTACTGAGTTCAGAATTTGGCAATGTCATTATCGGCAATGCCAAGTTTGGAGAAGCCCTTCATGCTCCCAGAATAGGACCAAATCTACTTTATATATACTGTATCATCCACACCAACAAAAAGGTGGAGACATGGCCAGATCGATGGGTTATCAAGGACATGAATGATGGTTTGAAAGTGGTTTCTTCCAGCTAGTGTGATGAATTCGATCATCTGTATAAGTTGGGGAAACCTTCATCTCCTTCAAAACAAGTGGATTCACTATGCTAGTTGCCAATGCCAACAACACCAGCAAACAATGATATCAATGGTTGGGTCATACCAAATTTGGGACCTTGCATCATATGAGCCGTCTAAGGATGGGAAATGACCTTCCACAGATTAAACCACCCAATGGTGTCTATGAAGGATGTTGTTAGGAGAACAACATCATCAGTCCTTTCCTAAGGATTAGTGGGGCAAGCCTCCCATTCTCTTGCACTAGTTCATAGTGGTATATGTGAGACTATGACCAGTTCTTTATTTGGTGGGGCTACATATCTCCTCACCTTCATTGATGATTTCTCCCGCTTCCTTTGGATATATATTATTCCATCCAGAGATGAAGCCTTTGAGAAATTCAAAGAATTTAAATCACTGGTGGGAAATCACATTAATCAGAGGATCAAATAGTAAAACTGCAACTTCATGTTGAAGACTAGCAGTGCACAATAGAAACAGCAGCTACAGGAAGGTCTTCAGTGACTTATCATAGTGTTACAGCTAGTAGATAGCAGGTGTTCGACCAGTAGGTTGCTCATTCAGCGTTGGAAGAGGTTAATAAACAGCAAACTTCAAGTTTAATCGGGAAAGAGAATGAAACAGCAGTTACAGGAAAGTAACTAGTGGCTGTCTCTTGTGTGAAAATACAGAAACAGCAGCAACCACAATTTGGAACAGCAGTTCGACCCTTTATCCAGCAGTGTTCAAGGTTAGTAAGTCAGAGAGATCAAAATCCAGCAATGAGATGAGGGATTTTAGGAGCTTTCCTGCCAATAAAAGATCCATACAAACAGCACTTTGACCAAGGCAGCAGCCATGCAGACTCATGTCAGCTGTGGCATGTCCTATTTCCTAATCTAACCATCAGTTTTACCTTAGGCAACCTGGATGCAGGGCCTTTTGTGACCTTTATGTTTTATTGTTTTTTCCTCCTTAGCAGAAAGTCGACCTGGTAAGTATTAAGGAGGGGTTTCTTATATAAGCAGACGGGCAAAACAGTTTAGAGGTTGGATAATTCTTGATCTCAAGACAGTATTGTAGTAGCGGAATTCTCCTCACTCTTCCAATCACCAGACCCCGACCACCACCTCCACTGCAGGAAAGGAATTCAATGGCAGCCTGTCACCTATCACTCACTATCATGCAGACAATCTCTTGGGTAATAAGTGATCTGATATAGTTATGCTTTGTTTTAGCTCTCTGAATCTCTTGGCTGCATTGGTCTAATTGTTCTTGCAGTGTATTGTGGTCTCTGCATATTTACTTTGATTTTTTTTTCACTTAAAGCACACTTCCTTTCATGCAAAATTCATTTATTTCCGTTGTTGTACAAGTCTCTGGAATGTGATCTCAACCAATCAAAAATAATTATTTGAATTCACCCTCGCTCTTGACTGTTTATGGACAGCCTGAGAGTGAGTTTTTAGTGTGCAAATCGTCTTGGAATACATGTAAAAATCTTAGTTTGATAACAGCATACATTAATTAGGGACACCCCCTAAGACTAGAATAGTACCAGTCAAACAGAGAGGCCTTCCAACTGTGACAAGGCTTGGTTTGCCTACAATTGCCGGACAAGTTTGCTTGTGCAGGTTTGTGTGATAACACAGCCTTGGCATTGTCCCAATTTCAATAACAGCAATATAGTGTAAACCTCAAAATAAAACTATTTCTATATCAGCACACAACCACTTGCCACTCAAGTTTCAGAAAATATTTATGTTCTCAAGATCATTCTATACCCCAACGAAAATCTTGGTTCTAAAAGCATTAAAAGAAAATTATTCTTCCACCAATTCGGAAATGTAGATACTTGCAGGTAAGAGTATTAATAAACTTACTTCTAGTTTCTGTGTATCCGCACAGCTCCTGAAACAAGACTATAAATTCTTGGAATTCTCTCAGCATCTTATTTGTGGCTGCACCCTCCTGCTTCTATTGCTCATCATAGCAATGGCTTCTTTGCCAATTCTCACGCAACAATGTCTTACAATGGGTAATCTCTCTGTATGTGGCTGGACAGGCTCGGTCTCTGCAATTTTTCCAAGTTTTTGTTGAATTTTAATGATGATTTGTACCTTGGACAAGTGGTTCCTATGGGTTTTTAATCTTTTACCTAGGAATGTGGTCCACAACTTAAAAGTGGGTCTTTCTCATAAAGTCACTTTATAAGTGGTAAAGTGAACTTTAAATTAGAAAGTGAAAAGTGACTTAGGAACTTAAAGCACCAAGTGGGTTTTTATTTAAGTTGGGTGAGTGAAATTAAATAAAGTGAATTTAATGGAGCATTTAATTCTCAGCGTTGATCTTGGGCAATGTGAGCCTTGGATCAAAAAGGAAACCTAAGAGTCACTTAGGGATTCTAAAGGAGGAGAAAAGACCAAAAAAGCGAATTCATTCTTTCCATGAGAGATTGAGAGGTTGAGAGAGCAAGAACAGGAGAAGGGTTCTATTTTCTGAAGAGGAAAGGGCGGCAAAGAGCCGCGATTTTCAAGGCAAAACTGGGCACACAAATCGAGGCAGACAGCAGCAGTAAATAATCCGTGTGATGCAGTTTGGGACAACAGGATTTACTGTACCTGTTCAGCATACTCAACAACACATTTTTCGAGGTGAAAAAGATTTATTAATCCATTACAGCTAATGCAGGGCCATTACAACAGCAGTTAATTTCTAGGCATTTCTCAAAAAATTCATTACAGTCCGTGCAGTGCAACTGTTGCAGAAATGTCGAGGAAAGTTGTGTTAGGTTTCTTCAATTAATTTCAACAGGAATCGAAGGAAGATAAATTACTTGCTGTGGTTTATTTTTGCTGATGTAATTTCAGATTTGAAGAAATAAGAAGAACTCCCTCTCTCTCACTGGTTTCCCACATTGGGTTTTTTCCCGAGAAATTGATTTGACCAAAATTCTTTGTGTTATTTAAATGTGTGCTTGCTGTCATAATTTCTGAGTTTTTGTACAGCCATTGAAAAGATTATTTATTTCATGTGTTTTAGTCAAAATTTCATTTTGAAATTTAATGCATATTAATGTTTACAAATTTCATTAATATTGGGAAGGGCATTAAACAATTTGGAGTGATAAGGAGTGATTGAAATTGGGATTGGGATAAATTGCAGAGGTGAGAAAAATCAACATGGTATCAAGAGCTTGGTTGGCTGTAAGTAAAAACACAGAATTTGCAAAATTTGGTTCGCTGAAATTTTCACTGTTTTTGGGACAGCAGTAGTTTGGACAGCGAACAGAGGAGCAGAAATTTGTTTTCAGCGGGTTGGGGATTGCAGAGTTATTTTGGGTTTAAGTTGAGTTGATTTAGTCATAGCTCACAGTTTGAGAGTTGAGAGAGGATAGGTTGGATGGGGCAGCGAACTTTAATTCATGGAAGGCAAGGATAGTGTTGCTCTTTCAGGAGAATGAGCTATAGGATATTGTTGAGGAATTACTCACTAGCTGTTCCAGTGGTTGCTATTCCGGTGATCGGCTACCTTGACTACCTTCACTAAGAAGGACATCAAAGCAAAAGGGATATTGTTTGTCACGGTGAAGGACCATAATATTCCTCATGTGTCTTCCTATAGACATATGTACATGAGATGTGGACAGCTCTTAAAACTTGTTTCAGAATTCCAAAGAGAACAGGAAATTCCAATGAGAGCGAGGAAGATGGATGCTTAGAGAGAAATTGAAGAGCATCAAGATGACTAAGTCAGAATCAGTCACATGTTATCTTTCGGATTACAGGTGAGAGATGAGCTTGGAGTTGTTAGAGGTGATACCCGATCTGAGCTTGAGGGCGGCCTTGAGCGGTGTGTGTAGCAAGCAGGTAGAGCGTGTTAGAGTGGAGGGCATTGTAGCTATGGAGAATGTCCCTTCCTGGGATGGGCTATGGGATGACTTTGTACAAGATGACCATTTAGAGGTATGTGCATGGTGTGAGCTCGTCTGGTGTGCATGAGGATGAGGAGAATGTAGCGCCTAGAAGCTAAAGGAAAAGGAAAGAACCAAGAAGAGGGGCAATCCTGGAGGAAACAATGAGAAGGGAAAGCCTAAAAAAGGGGAGAAGGATATGAGCAAGTCCGATGTTGGGCTTGCCAAAAACAGGGGCATTATGCAACTTAATGGGAGAGGAAGAAGGAGTCAGAAGAATGTTAAACTGTGAGTGGATGAATCTCATTTTGGTTGGCGGGGAGTTTTCTTTAGTTGCTGGGTTGTCTTTTAGCACTTCATCTTCGGTAGTTTAGTACATTGATAGTGGCACTTCCCATCACGCCGTGTCAGTGGAGTTTAGAGTTAGCCAGGAAGGGACACTAGAGGCCCGTGTGGTGCTTGGTGATGATGCTTGCTTGTGAGGAGGGGCTGTTATATTCGAGGAGGAGTCGCTTCCTCCTGGAAATTGGCCCGATGCTTGTATGTTCAGGGCTTTGACATGGAACTTGTTTTCAATTTCTACTATTGAGGATCGAGGCTATGAGGTAGTATTACGAGGGGGACAGGTGCTCTTGTATCACAAGGGAGGGAATAGTATACCTTCGTGTCCAGTCCGAGGCAAGGAAGTTGTCTGAGGTTATTATTTGAGCCAGTTGGAGCATTGACCTTAGTACCGAGATTTGTCACGAGATTGCTTACAGGAGGTAGTCACCTTCATCATAGAACTGAGAGTCTTTTGAGGACATTACCACCGAAGTTGCCCGAGACTTGATGTGGGCGATTATGATGATGTTTGTAGAGGATGTACCATGGGCAAGAGTAAGCACTGAAACTCCATTTCTGCTAGTATGTGAATCGGATCTTAGATTTGTGAATTCCCTTTCGGATGTTAGCGGGAAGATGTCATCTCCTTCCTTGAGTGGTTATCTGCACTATGTCTTGTTTATAGATGACTATTCGAGGAAGACTACGGATCTACTTTTGAAGACCAAGGAGAGGTCTTTAAGCGGTTCAGAAGTTCAAAGCTCTTGTGGAGAATATGGCGGGAAGAGGTCGGTATTTGAGGAATTAGGATAACGGAGAGGGTATACCTCCAACTGATTTTATTGACTATTGTGTGAGAGGCATCCAGGAGAGAGATGGTATTGCCCACAACCCCAGTGAGCAGAGGTTCGCGAGAAGGAAAAGCGAGATCTATTGTGAAGCGCGGCTTCGGCGATGATCCATGATCGAGGGAGTTACCTTTGTTTTATTAAGGCAAAGGCACACCCAACCTTTGTTTTTAGAGCAGACCCTCGAGCTTTGGGGAATGTGATACCAGATGAGGCTTTTACTGGGTTGAAGCCTCAGGTGGGACACTTAAGTATTTTTTGGTTGTGTCACCTATTAGAACTGAAGTTGAGAAGAAGATGGAGATATGCTGAGAGAAAGGCATCTTTGTAGGTTACAGTGGTCCTCTAAAATTATGGTTACATTCCAACATTGAAGAGAGTGGTTGTTCGACGAGATGTTGTTAGTTCGAGGAGCAGAAGGCCTCTGAGAGATCTCGGGAGTTAGATGAGAGAGCCCTGGAAGCTCCCCAGCACCACAGTGAGGGATTCGGGGCGGAGTTGAGACCCACGGGGGTGTGATGCAAGGTGTTCCCGAGATTCTGAGGGTCCACAATTAGAGTAGTTCCTGGTGTTAGGCGTCGGGCTTGATCCTGAAGCGATGTGAAGCGGTCACTTGGGAGTTCTGATATAGTCCACTAGTGGTAGTACCCATGGTATACAGGAGAAACGAGGTTCATTTCCACTTGGTATTGAATACAGAGGTTCCCGAATACGAGTACAGTTGAGCGAGAATCTGATGCTGAGGTCCGCGAGGGCACGATTTGGTGAAGTTACAGTGTTCGGTCTTGGTGTTGATGGGGAGGTTTGTCGGGGAAGCCCAGTGGCCCCGAGGACTCTGAGGGAGGATGATTTTTGGAGGGACCGAAGAGCTACTAGGAAGTAGGCCAGGAGATTTTGTGCTCATGGCTATGGTGACCCGGCATCCATGATCCAGAACCTTCTAGCTATGAGGGAGGCCGCTGACCCGGTGAGTTTGGAGAGGCTATGAATGGTGGAGGTATGTCTCCATCATGGAGAATGATGTTTGGGAGGTGGTCTTAGAGACACGAGAAATCTGTTGTTGCCTAGATGGCTCTACAAAGATCAAGCATCTTGGATGGCGGCATTAGAGAGGTCCCCTGAGCTGGATTAGTTGGCGAGGAGGATTCTCCGCAATTAGAGGAGTGGATTCTGAAGAGACTTTAGCACCTATTGCTGAATATTCATCCTATCCAGATTAGTTGTTTCCATTCACGTGAGATGGGTTGGAAGATCCATCGGATGGATGTGAAGAAGACATTTAGAGCCGGGATTTTGGTAGGAGATTGTATGTAGAAGGTAAAATTGGGCTGTAGTCACATGAAGGAGACTCATGTGTGCTTGAAGCGAGCAGCTAATATGGTGAAGCAATCGAGCTTGGTATTCTTGCTGATGATACTTGTTACATATTGGTTTCACGAGGAGTGAGTAGGATGTGAACCTCTATTACATTGTGATTGAAGGTGACAACATTACGGTTCTCTATGTGGATGATCTTTTCATCGCAGGGGCAGAGAGACTGATTGAAGCAAGATCCCTCTTGCAACAGAGTTTGATATGAAGGACATTGGGGTGATGCACTATTTCTTGGGGTTGGAAGTATGGCAGGAGGAGGGAAACATATTTCTCGGGCAGGGGAATGCAGCGGTTGATATACTTAGTAGGTTCAACATGGGTGATTACAAACCATGTCCACTCCTATGATCACCAAGCGTGAGGAAGATGTGCCCGGCTTCTCGTTGGTGGATTCTACTTTATATCGTCGATTGATTGTGTCTTTGATGTATTTGGTTGCTGCCTTTCGACCGGATATATGTTTTAGGTTCTTTTAACAGGCAGTTCATGGTGGAACCTTGGTAGCGGAAGTAGTACAAAAACCGTCATAGATTACCCTCCTGAGTTACATTAGACTTTGGAGTATGTCAGTGGAGATGGGGTGAGGATACCGCAGGGCTTCGGATTAGTGAGGAAGTGTTTACATTCGGAGAAAGAGTACTTCGGATGTTGTTTTGGATTGGGTACGGCAGCAGTGTCGTGGTTCAGACGGAAGCAGAAGTCAATTGCTTCGAGTTCCGCTAAGGCAAAGTACATGGCAGCAAGCTTAGCAACATGTGAGGGCATTTGGCTTCAGAAGCTTCTCACAAGGTTGTATGGCCAAGAGTTGGAGACTACTGTCATACACTGTGACAATCAAAGGTGCATCAAGCTTACGGAGAATCTATTATTTCATGATAGATCTAAGCATATTGACATTACGATATCATTCCATGCATTGACTATGTTCAGAGAGGCATTGTGAAGCTTGAGTTTGTGCCAGCGGATGAGCAGGTAGCGGATATATTTATTGAGCCACTTACCACGGAGCAAATTTCATTCCGAGGACAAGTTGGGTGTGGCGAGGAACACTTTCCTCGGTAAGAGGAGTGTTGAATTTTAATGATGATTTGTACCTTGGACAAGTGGTTCCTATGGGTTTTAATCTTTTACCTAAGAATGTGGTCCACAACTTAAAATTAAGGTCTTTCTCATAAAGTCCTTTATAAGTGGTAAAGTGAACTTTAAATTAGAAAGTGAAAAGTGACTTAGGAACTTAAAAGACCAAGTGGACATTTAAGTTGGGTGAGTGAAATTAAATGAAAATTGAATTTAATGGAGCATTTAATACTCACCATTGATCTTGGGCAATGAGAGCCCTTGGATCAAAAGGTAACCTAAGAATCATAGGGATTCTAAAAGGGAAAAGAATAAAACCAATTCATTCTTTCCATGAGAGATTTAGAGATTGAGAGAGAGAAACGGGAGAAGGTTTCTATTTTACGAAGAGGAAAGAGGCGACCAAAGAGGCGATTTTCCAGAGCAAAGACGCGCCGTCGAGGCGATAGCGGCGATAAATAATCCGTGCAGTGCAGTTTGGAAGCTGACGGTTCGCGTACTGTTGGCTTTTTCGACAACACGTTTTGAGGTGAAAAGAGCATTTATTAATCGATAGGTTATGCAGTTAAATCTGATTAATTACGGGCACATTTCTCAAAATTGATGCAGTCCGTCACCGGTCATTATGATGCAGTATTTTACCCACCAATCGAGGAAAGGCGTATTTGGGTTTCTTCAATTAATTTCAAGCACCGAAATCGAAGGGAAGAGATAAGTACTTGCTATTGGTTTTATTTTTTCTGATGTAATTTCCAGATTTGAAGAAATAGAAGAACTCCCTCTCTCTCAGCATTGGTTTTCCCCACTGAGGTTTCCAGTGTCGATTTGACCAAAATTCTTTGTGTCATTTAATGTGTGCTTTCTGTCATAATTTACGAGTTTTTAGGACAACCATTGAAAAGATTATTTATTTCGTGTGTTTCGGTCAAAATTTCATTGAAATTTAATGCATATTAATGTTGCAAATTTTTTCGAAATTTAATGCATATTAATGTTTGCAAATTTCATTAATATTGGGAAAGGGCATTAAACAATTTGGAGTGATAAGGAGAGACTGAAACCGGGATTGGGATAAATAGCAGGGTGAGAAAACACTGAGAAAAATCAACAGTTTTTGTCCCCACGGAGTAGTCTTCTTATCTGGATGGCCTGATACTAATCAATCTCAATCACAGCTCTTTCCACAAGTAATCTCTTTATCACCCAAGTGATGACACCTCACAATGGAAATTGGGACGATTCTTCACATTTTAATGGATCGACTGACCAGGACCGACAACTTCTCTAACAAAATTCAGTCAACAGCACTTTTTAACACCCTTGATGGTGCTTTATGTTGGGTGTTGTGTCGCTGTTTTCAGTCCATGCTTGCGCTCATACCGACCTTCTTAACACTGAGGAGTTTTAGACCTAGGGTTCATCTAAAGCATGTCCAACAAAAACCCCGAAGCACCAACATATCGATCATCGGCCAAGGCCGAGGTAGGTCTCGCCCGAGATGCAGAGAGGATCACAGAGACCATAAGGTCTTGTGTCAGGGATAGAGGATTAAACATATGAAACACTACTCTGATCGGCATCCATGGAACTCATGTTTGACAGACCATTTTTAGGACTAAGAATTAAAACAATACACACACATATTCGGCTCATTCATAACAGACACAAAATATATCAGAACTGCCATATCTTTATTATTGGGAGCATTCCATCACACAGAGATATGCAGTGCACTGAACTATTGCTTAGGACAGCCATAGAACTTCATATCATTACTATGTAAAAAAATGGGAATACAACATAATGTGCCATGCGCCTTGCCTTAGTATTCAAACAGAACAAAGACACAGGAATATATTCAAAACATCACAAGATTACAGCAGGCTCATATATTCAAAACATCACAAGATTACAACAGGGTCTGAATGAGCTCGAGACTGATAGCTAATTGACTATTTCACACATTAACTAGCTAACTATTGTTCTGCGCTTAAATCTCAGTTTTATATCTTTCGTTGTTGGGGAGCACTGTCTCTTTTTGCTCTGCTCCACTCTCTTGTTCGATCCAATTGCATCGCACGCTTATGGTGCCTGCCAACGCTCTTCGTAGACTCTCTGCATCAGGGGAAATCTTAACTGCCTGGCCAGCTCATCTTTTGGCCACCCCATGTCTTCATGTGTTGCGGGCAATAATCATTTCGGGAGATTTCCCGGTGATTCTGTTCTTGATTCCGACGAGCACCTTCTTGGTTTCTGGCGCAATTGACAAAACTTGGACCGACGCACCCTTGGTAGTCTTTATATTTTCCACGTTGTTGACAAAACCTGATCCGATGCGCACTCTATGGCATTCCTCGCACATTTCCTTTGGCGCACGCAAAATTATGAAATGAGCGCGCACAACTTCTTTGTGCACATGCACAAAACTGAACCCAAAACTTTGGGTGCCAACATTTTATCCCTGATTGTCCATGGAAGTCTACACTTTATCCCACAGTGGCTTGACTCCTCTCACGAATTCACAACTCCCTTCACGAACACATATGTATATATCCTTTATGGCAATAAGGCTCTTCATTTCCCACGACGAGTCTTTTTCAATTGGTGACGCTTCTATTTTCCACAACCACTGATAGCAACTCTTTCTATTCATGTGACTTTTACACTGTAAAATCCATACTGATAATCTCTTACACAAGTGGTGGGTGGCACGGTAAAGCTCTCCATAGATAGCATCGGGTTATCTCCTATCCCAATGGCAGGCTCTAATTTGGCCACGACAACTCCCTCTTTAATTCCCATGGCTTCACCTTTTTTTGAGTTTCTAGAAAAATTCACTCAGATACAATATCAAAGCTCAATACACAAATTAAAAACAAATTACTTATCTTCGTAGTCAAGATATCTTGCTTCTATCAATCCCTCAACCCCTTCTTTGATCACAACAATCCCTCAACTCCTTCACCCGGCTCCTTAGCTTCTTCTCATCGTGGCCCTAATACCATGTGATTTTTACACACACAAGTGTGGATACGAATACACATACGAATGGGAAAAAGAGAATTGATATATTATTAGGTGATGCAATGTCTCATTACATAGTAGGAGAAAAGAAGTATGTTACATAACTCTTGAATACCTAACCATTTAACTACAACATTAAATAGTCCATAATTACATCATTTTATCACTAAGCCTTTATTAGGCCTAAGTCCTAATTATGAAGTCTAAGTTCAAATTACAACCAATATATCTGACAAGGATAGAAGTGTCCCAAGACATATGTGAAAATATTTAAGTTGCACGATAGGAGGAAACAAGTACGCGTTTTTAAAACAGAAACGCATTGGAAACGTGACCCCCAAAAAACTTAGAAACGAGGAAACGTGATATATATATATATATATAT
>SNQJ01S0003552.1:81192-131477 GCA_010110895.2 Picea sitchensis | reverse complement strand
TTTCAGAATTTTCAGTTTAGTAACGATATGTGACCACTTGACATCTTATGCATCTTATTTATTGGTTGTATTTTCATATTGATGTAGAAAAGTGTTTATTTGATGTTGTTGTTGCTTTACAAGTTTAAAAAAATTGAAAAAATTGAAAAAAAATGATTGTTTTTGTATTTTTTTGAGGTCTTGCCGACATATTCCGACATATTCCGACATTTTCCGCCGATGTCGCCGAGATGATCTCTTCCGGACCCTCGCCGACACTTTCCCCGACACGACATTTACAGCATTGGGTAAAACCGATCGGTTCCGGTTCTGGTTCACCGGTTTTTAAAACACTGGTAATAATTAAGTACCAACTATATTATTAGTTGGTAACTTGGTACTCCCCATATATTTATATTATTACTTAATTATTACTTTAATTATTATTTTATTACTTAGTAACCCCTTATATTTATATTATTACTTAATTATAATTTATTACTTGGTAGTAATATAAAGCAATAGCTTAATTAAGATACATGTAGATGTATGGTGTATGCCAATATCTACTTATTAAATAGTTGTAGGTGGTGTAGATGTATGCCAATATTTTCTTCCGAGAATTTTTATTATCATTATACTTACAAAGATATTACATAATAAATGGTTTTGATTCTCAACTTTGAATATTTTTTTTAAAATTAAAAAAAATATTATTATATATTTTTGTCGTATCCTCACCGTATCCGGATCCTGGATTTTCAAAAATTGCGGATCCGTATCCAGATCCAGAACCATTTCCTGGTAACATAGGCATTATTCATAAAATCTTTGCTTTCTTCTTTTGGCTATGAAGTTTCTTCTTTTGCCTCTTCTTGTTGCATCTACTGATTAATTAAATATTTTTCTTCCTAGTGATCTGGTAAATTTTTATTTATATAATGCTGTTGTTGCCTCTATCATTACAGGGTCTGATTGATGACACGATTAAATGCATTATTCTTTGCAATTGCTTATTCTAGGAATGGCATGCGATTAAAAGAAAATATCATGCTTAGCACAACAGATATAACGAGTTTTGACACAGATTATAAGTGAGGTTGGACATTATACAATAGGAAAAACTACTTTGTGTGTATGCCTGGTTTAGGATTTATTCACCAGGATTGTAATGTACAGTATTCTTTGATTAGTTAAGATATTGATAAGAAGCCACACAAGATGATAATTTTAATATTATATCACTTGCTTATGAAAGCATCAGATTTCAGTATGTGTAGCCTTGAGAATAGTCAATTTATGTTAGACAGGGCCATAACATTTCTGGAGTTGTGGAGATTCTAACCATTTTCATGTGTTCGAACTTCGCAGTGATGAAACATTCCTCTAGTTAGAACTCTCTAGATGATTCGTTTGATTTTTTTCTCGATTATTGTGGGGTTATGTTACCCTTCTTCAAGTAGGCACATTGAATCTCAAGTATAATGTTTCAGGACCATATTTGTAATTTTTAATTGAGTACATTGTAATCAATTATCATCTGCTTGTATATTTTAAATAATGTGTGGTTGCCAAGCTCTCCTCCGTTCTTTAAGCTTTACTGCAAGGTCGAATTATGTGTTCATCTGTGAAGTCTAACAAGGCAGGACATCTTTTTTTCTAAATAAGCACCAACAAGGGTTTGGGTGTGTTGACGTTTACCACAGTACTCGCACCCCAGCAATGTTGCGGTCCTCACCTTCCTTCTGCTGATCATTACGTACATGTTATTCACAAGGTTTTTTCCACAAGGGATGTGACCTGCTTTTAAAATGGAGTTGAATTCTGTCATATTTTCCATAAAGCCAAATATCCAATGATCATCCCATTCTTGTTGATGTAAATGATCTTTATGGAAATGAAAATAAATTATAAACATTATCAATATACTTGAAGGTTAACATTAAGGCCTATGGTAGACAGAATGTTCACGAAAACATTGTAGGAAATTCTCAATGTAAAGAAAAACCTTAAGAAAAACCTTATGATGACTGGAATTCTCCTTAAGGATCGGCAAAAATTGAATCATATTTTATTAACACATGACACACAATATTCTTGGGTGTACAAAGATATTTATATAAGTTTTGAGAGTGGAATGTACATGTACGGTGTACCTATTTACCATTGAACATGTGCCACATTACATTTGCTTACAAAATTACCTAAAAGTAGGATATGGAGCAATTTTAATGTAGAAAATGGTGCTGGTCAAGCTATTACAAGATATTTATATAATCTTAACACACAACCAAATAATACTTTGGAAGGCTTCTTGGTCATGCTCGATACTGATAAGATTTTCCTTTTGTATCTGATAACAGCAATTTTAATGTAGAAAATGGTGCTGGTCAAGCTATTACAAGATATTGATATAATCTTGATGCAGAACTAAATAATACTCAGGAAGGTTCCTTGGTCATACTCAATACTGATAAGACTTTCCTTTTGTATCTGATAACAATCTTCTTTCTCAATTTCATCCTGGCTTTGGGCCGTGGCTAATTTGTCCAATGACACTCTGCGGCATTTTCCTCTGCTCTACTACTCCATGAAGGTTTGAAAAATCAGTCATACAACTATAAGTTGAGTAAATGTAAAACTTAAATGGTCAAAATATATTCATTCTCTCTGTATCACCAAAGTACTGGTAAAAAATACAAATGGAAAAAACAGAGAAAAATGAAGCTCAGTTATTCACATTTGAGTGATACATGTTGGGATGTGGAAGTTTTCAGTGTTCTAATAAAAGGGAAAATGGTTTAATTCATATGTTTTAGTAAGTGCATAGTGATTAATGAATGGTATGTTGGATAACATCTAATGCCTTCTGTATATAGAGACACTAGATATAAATTACTTTCAATTATTTGTAAATGTCTTTTAAACCCTTATTCCTCCTTGGATTCCAAGAGGCGTGCAATATAGCTAGTTAGGGATGAAGCATTGCTTTCATATTGCACTGTTTTGTTGCACTTGGATGAACACTAGACGAATCCCAAGTATGTTAGGACCCTAAAAAGGAGAATTGTTGTAAATACTAAAAACAGAGTTGGCATTGTGTATCTTGAATGCACTAAAAGAGAGCGTATAGCCTACATTCAGAAATAAGAAGGGTATTTATGTTAGAAAACTAGGTCGCTGTAATTACAAAAGTCTGATGCAGAATGATACATGGGCTGACTGGCATATCCTGCATTAAAAATCAATGGTGGTCTAGATGAGGAAAGTTGACCACCTGAAGATGAGGCTACCATATTATTATAAATATTTCCAATATGCGCTGTAATTTTTATGATGTCTTGACATCTTTTATTAGTCCTTGCTCAAGTAAGGTTTATACTTTTCGGTTTTCTGTCAAATGATGCTATTAGTTTCCTTCTAGTGGATGAGAATTTTATTAGCAAAATTAAATTATTAAACGATTTTTTTATATTAAACAGAAAAATGAATTTGAAATCACAAATCAATTTTATGATTGTTGCAGAGCTTGATTTGAAAAAATAGCCCCGGTGGAGGGGATTTTAAATCCTAAAATTGCTGCATAGTTGTGGTGTATGAGGAAATAAAATGACAACAATTTGCATTAATCTTTCATTGAATAAACATGAACGAGACCATAAGGAGAGGCACGATATATGTCTATTATAGTTTCTCTGTACAATTAAGTAAATGAACTATGGGCTCCTTTGCAGCTCATGACATCGTGCATGGGCATCATGTGCCCAATATATGGCAAAGTCCCACAAATTTATTCCTTAATTTTCTACTTTCAAAATGTTTCTAAAAGGTTCATGGTTTATATTGTTCACTTCTCTGTATTTCGTGTTAAACCCATGAATGCTGATTACAACGCTTGACTCAATAAGGACATCGAGTGAAGCAAGCAACATAGGCAGTGAACCCAAGAAATCGACCCCGAGACCTCCTACATGAAATGTAGAGCACTCAACCACTTGAGCTAGCCCACCAGGCTTGCTTCTTGTTTTGCTAATGGGAAGCTTCATTGTGCTCATTGTATGATGACCAAATAGCTCATTTGCGGTTGTATTTAGGGAAAGAATTCATTGTGGTTTCTTGTTTTCATTTTATTCTGTGTTTTCAGCAACCCCAATAGCAATTCATATCCAATGATGGGTAATCTCTTAGGGTTTTCATTGGAAAAATTGTTAGTTTTCCCCTGCATCTTTGTTTGTTGGTCATTCTTTCCTCTGCCCAAGGTTGCATGTTACCACATACTGGTCCAATGATTCTTTTAAAGACAAGGTGTGGTTGCAACTTACTGTTTCTCATGCAAATGTCTACAAAACACCCACTCAATGACGTACTTTATTTTTTTCATCTCCACTCTTGTTCATTTTCCATTTCAAGGTTGTTTGTTTCCACCTTTCTTAAGATTTTTTTGTTGGTTTTCCATGTAGGCTTTAAAGCAATGGATGCTACTCAAGTCATGCAACACCTAGGATTTGTGGTTACTTAGATTAGTGTTACCATTGCTATCATGGTAGCCCTTAGTTAGGATTTTCATTTATATGTCATATTATGAGGATTTTCAATGAATCTTGTGTTTTCCTTGGGGTCTTCTTTCTTAAAAGTAAACTATTATAAGTCAGCGTTAGCTATGGATTGTTATATCAGTTTAATGCATATTTCTTATAGAATATGCAATGTTAAAAAATGCAACTTTTAAAGACTATTTCCTTGCTGGCTAGGGTTGGAATCCACATATGCATTGTTCATACTATCCATCTATTATAAGTCAGCGTTAGCTATGGATTGTTATATCAGTTTAATGCATATTTCTTATAGAATATGCAATGTTAAAAAATGCAACTTTTAAAGACTATTTCCTTGCTAGCTAGGGTTGGAATCCACATATGCATTGTTCATACTATCCATTTGAAACAAAAGAAAGTTGTGAAATTGCTTATGTAGAGTTTCTTGTTATTTTTTACTACATCGATTATTCCTGTTTTGTTATGATAAATTACCCATATTTTACTACATTGATTATTCCAGTTTTGTTATGATAAATTATATTTTTTCATACCTATTTCATTAAGGGAAAAGAAGCCACCTTCTTGTTCTTGTGCCCTCCACCTCCCATGCTCCCGTGTGTCAAACACAAGCATGTGGACATTATCCATTGATGTGAATGATTTTATCATTAAAAGCTAGAATTTAAAATGCTTCTTTCCATGAATTCTAGTGAAAAGGGTTCAATTAACTTTGGAAGAATGAGAATATAGAGATATTAGTAAATAAAAGTGGACATTTATTTCATCTATTTGTTAAAATGAGAATATTTAAATTCAAATCTATTCCATCGAAGAAATGAACTATTGAGAGTATTTATTTTTAATAGTGCACAAATGTCCTTGATCTAGAATTATCTTCCCTGCCACATAATCTTCATTGATATCCAAGATATGTTTGATCTAGAATTATCTTCCCTGCCACATAATCTTCATTGATATCCAAGATATGTTTTCCATTAAAGGCCACTTGGGAGTTGATCTTCAAAAAGTGCATTACTATAATGTTAAAAATTATCATGTCAATTCAAAATTTCCAATATTGGGAAATCCACCTTTCATGAAATCCAAACTTTTGTGACTGTGCAACCATTATAATTCCAATATGCATTAAAATATTGATAAGAATATTTCTTCCTCGCCTTGGCTTTGTTATCACTATAACATTTTTTAATATATCAATAGTCCCACATTCTCAAATATTCTATGCTTCTAACTGCATTTCTTATTGTTGGTGATTGATTTCTGAAATCTAATCCATAAATTTGAATTGCAGAGATTCAGATGAGCAAAATGTCAAGGAGGGAATCCGTGATACAAGAAAATAGGCTTTGAAAAGTAGAGCCACCACATAGAGTTAAAATAAATTATTTACTTAATTAAAAATGTTGTGTTGTTGGGTTTCATTGTGCTTGGAAAAATGGCTATTAACTTTCATTATTGTTTGGCATTATTTCATGTGATTTGAATGTATCCATGTTAACAATAGCTCCATGAAAAATGGTGGTTGGATTATGTGGTTTGATTTGGGTTGTTCTGTTTCTAGTGGACATAATTGTTTCCTCATTACTGTCATTTCTACAGAAGTTAATGTTATCTTTTGTCAGTCAACTATCATTAGAATGTATTTCTCACAGCTAGTAGTTTTTAGGTGTATATATTAATGTATGATAGAATACGAGAATGTTTTCATCAGTTTCACGTTGAATTGTGTACCATTTAACATTGTCATCATTCTTAAGTGACTATTAAATATGGTCATCCAATTATAGAATGATACTTTAGTTCATAATCCAAGTCACAACCAACCATGCATTCATAGTATGAATTACTTTAACATTGAAATTTAGTGTCCATGCAAAGCAAAGAAGACCATATCAATATTCACAACTCAAAATGTAAGTATTAAATAAAATAAAATTCAATAAATTGTAATTCCAAAATAAATTATTTATTTAATTAAAAATGTTGTGTTGTTGGGTTTCATTGTGCTTGGGAAAATGGCTATTAACTTTCATTATTGTTTGGCATTATCTCATGTGATTTGAATGTATCCATGTCAACAATAGCTCCATGAGCAATGGTGGTTGGATTATGTGGTTTGATTTGGGTTGTTCTGTTTCTAGTGGAGATAATTGTTTCCTCACTGTTGTCATTTCTACTGAAGTTAATGTCATATTTTGTCAGTCAACTATCATTAGAATGTATTTCTCAAGTTTCCACATTAGTTTTTCTTGATATCAATTCTTGCGTAATTCATATACTCATTCTAATGTTAGTTTAAAATATCTAAATCATATTTCAAACATGCAAGGTGTTTTTATTGATTCATGTTATGGAAGGGGTATTTTGCATGTATATATATGGTAAGAGAGGAGAGTGTCATATAAGCTATTCCAAGACATTGCAAGATAGGGGTATTCCATTGTAGTTTCACCCACACAACGAAAAATGATGTTCCACATAAGAGGGGAAGGTTGAGTTTGCAATCATATTCACCTTGCAACCAATCAACCATTAACATAATGATCATGACACTGACTTTTCAATGTATTATTTGACATACGTTAGTTCACACAAGGTGTTCTCACATTTTCCCATGGGTATGCACATTGTTTCTTATTCATACTAGTGATCGGTACTAGTGGGGTGATTTCAATGCCTAAATCAAACAAAACTATCAAGGAGCATATTCCAATATTAATTCATTTCCTGTAAGACATCACTTCACTTTTAATACTAATTGAGTTGAGGATTTTTTTAACATTTTAATTAATCAATATTTGCAATAAAAAATTTCAATACATATAATAAAAACCACAACTTCATTTTAATACATTCAATAAAAACCACACCTCAACTTCACTTTTAATACTATTGGAGTTCAAGACTTTTTCACATTTTAGCTAATCATTACATTCAATAAAAATGAAGATCCTAAATGCTATCCTACTCTAGTTTTAAATCAAAAACTTTTACCAATGCACCATTGTGTTATTGTTTTCAAATTTGCTAAAATATTAGCTTATTGCAATAACATCTCATTGAAAGACATAATAAAGAATAATAAGATTAAGAATTGGCAAATACTCAAAGCCTAATTCATTATTCTAACATATTATTCACATGATATTACAATATATAGTATATTCCTCTAATAACCACCTTTAATAGTCCACACAACTAAACATATTTACGTAGGACAATGAATATATCCTAAGATAAACATAAGGTGGTTTAGGACTTCATGATTAGAAGCAAAACTGCCAACAATCTCCTGCTTAATCATAAGTCCAGACAATTGTACTAGCGAGGAGACTAGTGCAAAGGTTGATAACATATATAAGTCTTCAATTTAATACTCATGGTTTGAAACTTCATGAGTCTCGATAAAGATCCACTTGTAAATTCATCAAAAGCGGATGCCAAAAACGAAATCTGAAAAACTCAATGTGCAACAAATGAGTTATATAACCTATAAGTGTTCACTAATGTGAACAAAATCGATGAGGGCAAGCCCTGATGAGAAGTGAATTGGCTACAAATATAACACATCCCAAATCCTAAAAATGCATGACAATCCAATGTGCCAAGAGAAAATTCAAAGGAATCATTTGTCTACTAGATTTCAAGACCATCTTTGTGAAGTTTGAAGAATATCAAGTAAACTAATGTGTTAACAAAAATTCTATCAAGTATCGACACAAAAAACCATCAATAATCCAATTGATAGAAAAAAGTGTCGATTGATATCCCAAACTTGTGTCATATAAAACCTATGCATATCATAATTCTGCCAAAATCCTTTGAGAAGTAAACCAGGAGAACCTGTGGTACTGCTTGAACTCTAAAAACCAAATTGTCGATCAAACATGTCGAACGATCATGCAAGTGATTGGATCCTCAAATTCCAAATTGTAGTAAACCATTCATCCATACCAATATCTCGAAAATCTTGAAAATCCTCAAAAAACCTCCATAAAAGAATATCATCCTCAAAATATCCTCAAATCCTCATAAATGCGAAGTGTTGAACTATCTTGGTGAATATCCTTTGAAGGTCAAACTAACCAATCCAAAACTATATGAGTGATCCATGCCAACATAACCAAATCCTTAATCCATCATCAACCCATCCTCCTATACCAAACTAATCCTCAATCCATCATCTTGAAGAAATTAAAGTCCTCAAAATCAATAGGAGACTTTGAAACTTGCAATTTGATAATCATCAATATCTCCCTCCTTGTCAACCAAAAGGTGAGAAGTCTCGAGACTTGTGAATCAACGATATCAATATAAGTCTCCTAAAAGTAGAAAAGGGTAACCATATTGTCTTTGAGAGGAGTCTAAAGACTTAATATTTAACTCAAAAGACTACATCAAGTGGGGCCATGTCATGCCTTAAAATCATAAAGTCCTGAACCAAAACATTCATAGCAATATGCTATATGAATCTCACCAAATAAATATGTTTATATTTGTGTATGAATATGATGATAAGACTGCTTCAATAACATGGCTTCCAAAGTCCAATGCCAAGTACCTAACTATTCAAAATTTACTTGTTTCCAATGACTCTTTGTTTGCTTCCAATACCTTTCTAAAATGTGATTTATCTTCTCATAGAAATCACGTGGGTGAAGTTCAAAACATTACAACTCCTTATGGCCAACTCATTCACATTGTTTAGGTACTTCATCCAATTTAGCAACATCATCGTCGTCGTCATCATCATCATCATCATCATCATCATCATCATGTACATCTGTATCATCATCCTTATTCTCTTGTTCCTCATCATGATCCTCAAGTTCAAGTACTTCATCCAATTAATTAGCATCAACAATATGCCTTTGCAAATCATCCTCAAGAAAGCCAACACTCAAACTTCATAGGTTTGGACTAATCAAGACTATGAAATAAGTCAAATTATTTCCTGTCATCTCCTAAACTCAAGTTATTTCTATTAGAGTTTAAGCTCTTATTAGGTTTCTTTTCAATTTACTAGATAACCATAGCATAGATAGGATCACTGAGAAATACACAATCACAAGAGACACATCATTTATCCTGGGAAACCTTCATTGGGGAGAAAACCCAGCAAAAACTTCCTTAATATAGATAGCTAATACAATGCCAAGAGAATAAACCAAACAAGACAGAAAGTCCTCTCCCAAGTAGTGTGCCTCTCTCTCTCTCTCTCTCTCTCTCTCTCTCTCTCTCTTCTTCTCCAACTACAGCTCCAAACTTGCGCTCTGATGAACAAGTGAGTGAGTGAACAAATGAGGCGCTGACCTCTCTTATTTATACAATCTGGTAGGTGCTGAACTAAGGTGTCTTTTCACTAGCAGGGCCGACTTCTCATTCTGGGTGGTTATAACCACTTAATATATTTTGGGGGCCGACTTCTCATTCTGGGTGGTTATAACCACTTAATATATTTTGGGAGCCGACTTCTCGTTTAGCTTATTACAATTAGGGTTTGACCAATCCGCAAAAGGGGATTTGGTCATTTACAATACCCGACATGATCAATCCAAAAAAGGGGATTGATCTAATGAATAATACATCAATAATAATTAGAATACTCTTTGCAGTTACAATATTTCAACACTCCCCCTTAACAAGAAGGGTATTCTACAACAACATCAGGCGAGAGAGAGGGAAACATCATCAACAACATCTTGGAACACTGACTGACATATCTATAAATCATCGGAACTTTTTCTCATCATCATCATTCAGGGCATGGAGCTGGAGTAGCATCATCATCCTCATCAGCATGAGGTTGAAGTAACGTCGTCATCTTCTTTAGCATGAGGCTAAAGTAATATCATCATCTTCAACATTAAAGTTGAAATAACATCATCATCGTCATCTTCAGCAAGAAGCTGAAGTGGCATAATCACCATCATCTTCAGCAAGAAGCTAAAGTGGCATAATCACCATCATCTTCAGCAAGAAGCTGAAGTGGCATCAACATGGATTAGTATAACACTAATACATCATCATCATCAATAACAACAACACAACACAAAGGCTGGAGCATCATGAACAACAACATTAGGCTGAGAGTCTTTAGCACGACGCTGGCATCACAACACGAACCTGGCAACACATCATCACAACACGAGGCTGGCAACACATCATCACATCACGAGGCTGGCACATCATCACAGCACGAGGCTGACACATCATCACAACAATTAAGCTGGCACATCATCACAACAATTAAGCTGGCACGTCAACACAACAATTAAGCTGGCACATCAACACATCAATTAAGTTGGCATCACAACACAAGGCTGGAAACACATCATCATCACTACTCCCCCTTTCGAGGGAGGTACTTTAGGACTACACTAAGATTATCTCGAAAGTGCTCAAACTTTACACGAGATAGAGGATTGGTCAACACATCTGCAATCATGTTCAATTGTGCCACATATTGGAGTTTTATAGCTCCTCTCTGCATCATATCATGAGTGAAGTGATACCGGATCTCTATGTGCTTCGACTCATCATGGAACACATGGTTCTCCATCATCTTTATACAACTTGGTTATCACATAGAATCACAGTGGCTTCCATCTCCAGATCAAGTAGATCTGTCAACAACATCTGAAGCCGTATGGCTTCACAAATGGCGGAACATGCAACAATGTATTCTGCTTCTGTTGTGTTGAGAGCCATACTTGATTGCTTCCTACTCTGCCATGAAGTCATGGTTGACCTTAGACTAAAACAACATCCTGAAGTGCTCTTTCTATCAGAAGCACTTCCATCTCAATATGAATCGGTGTAACCACTCAGTCTGAAGTCACGATCTCTACTATAATAGAGACTAAAATCCAACATACCCTTAAGGTATCTCATCATATGTTTTGCAACAACAATGTGATCACCTCTGGGTTCTACCAGATACTGACTCAAGGCAAAACATATATCTAGCCTGGTATTTGTCAGATACATCATTGAACCAATAATATGTCTGTACATAATAGCATCAACCAATTCTGACGAGGTATCTACCAGGAGGTTCAACTTCGTGTCTATGGGTGTGCACATGGATTTATATTTCAACATGTCAAACCTCTTCATTTTAACTGCATACTTCCCTTGGTTAAGGAAGATTTTCTTCGTGCTCTGCTAAACTTCAAGACCTAAGAGATAATGCATTTAGGTCTTCCATCAAACTATGTGGTGAGCTTCTTCTGCAATATGTGATGAGATTTTCTTCATCTTGTCAAGGATACATCATCTACATATAGTAGTAACATCAGTGACTCATCATTCATAACCTTGAGATAAAGGTTAGAATCAACTTTACTCTTGGTAAATCCCAAGCTCTTCAAGAAACTGTAAATTCTACCATATCAAGCTCTAGGAGCTTGCTTCAATATGTACAGATCCTTCTTCAAATGGCAAACAAGAGTCTTTCTATCTTCAATATTCAAAACAATTTTTCTCATTACATTGTACCAATCTGGTGCACTTTCTCAACTGCAATTCAATTTGCATAATCATGTGCTAGCTCTATGTGTTTTCTGCAAAGCACTTGTATGTCTCATTGTCTGGGAGTATGTCCTCTACTCTCTTTGCAATTGTTCCTTCTGGAACTGGGACTCTGCACCTGCACCTGCTCTAAGGCTGAGAATGGTTGCTCCATTCTCATTGTGACTACTGAAATCAGGGAGTAACTCCTCTACTTCATCATGGCAGCAACTTCATCTGAAACTGAGAGTGGCTCAATAGATGATATTGAAGGTAGCTCTTCTTCTTTCATGGAGGTAACTCTATCTTTTATTGTGGGCATGTCTCCATGACCCAACTAATGTAATGCACCAACTGCCACTCAAATTTAAATATGGGGATTGCTCCCCCTACATCTCATACCATATATGAATCATGGTTGTTCTGGCTGTTTTCATAAATATTGGAACTATTTCTTCAATTACTAGAGTAAGTGTCTCATCATAGTCTTCTCCCTCTTGTTGGGAGAATCCTCTAGATACACATCAGGCTTTGTACATTTGCAACATGCTTGATCTATATAGATCAATCTTGGAAGTCAATACTGACTTATCTTCTAGTCTCACGAAAGAATCCATATCCTAGTCTTTCTGACTGGCTTCTTTCTCTATTATTGAAACAAGGGAATCTTCCCAGGAGATTTCATATCTCCTAAAAGTTTCTGAAGCTACGATCTAGTTTTCTCACGACATCTGTCTCCCAGTCCTGGAAGTTGTCTCTTCATCTGATCCTTTCTAAGATCAGGCTTACTCTCAATTTCTTCTGAGTCTACAAGGACTTCATCATCTCTTACAGGGTATACTTGGTGTTGAATACCAAGTATAAATATGAAACACAGAGTCAGGCTTCAAACGAGTTATGCTTCTTGTCAAGGTGGCTTCATTAACTTTTGAACAATTCTGCTGAGAGTTCTTGTTCTAATGTTCGGTCATCTTTGGAGCCTTCTGCTCCTTTTAATCAATCTTCATATGAGATACTCTCAATCTCCAAAATATAACTTCTCCTTCATCTTCTTTGGTACATGAGTGTATATGGTCATGTACATCGTTTGCTTCATGTCTCATCTAATATGTTGGCTTATGCAACCTTCACTATAGCTTTCTTAGGATTATCACATGTGACCTGAAACAAGGTCACCAAAACAAGAAGCAAGAATAATACTCTTTTGATAATAGTAGATAAATCAATAGCATGAATAATCATCACAGTAGCTCCTTTAGAGCTATAACTTGTGGCATGTATGAAACAAAGATCAAAAGTAAAAAATACAATACGAAATGAGGCCAACACTCTTATAATGTTGTGATCAAACATTCCTCCATGGCAACCTGGAACTAACACAAGAGGTTTCTCCTAGAGGAGATGTTAGTTGTATCAGGCAAATAATTACATTAAGCATTTATCTCAATATGCTCACATGCTACCAAGTATAATACTTTTCTAAAGTTTGCTATCTCAACTATAGTGTTTTACTTGTAAAGGGGTAGTCATCAACTTGTCAAGTACAACTTTGAATCTTATCAACTTAATTAATCAAACCTGGACCTGGAGCCTTGTCCTCAAAAGAATGAGTGTGGTTTCTTTTCTTCCTTCACTCAGATGACACGTTCTTTCTTTGGTATGTCCTCTATACTAAAGACAATATGCTATCATGACAAAAGTTGGGTTAGAGAATAAATTCTACAATCTCAACTTTAATCAATATAACACCTGAGAATAAATTCTATGATCTCAACTTTAATCCATCTAATACCTTGACTTTAACTTTGACCAAAGGTTAGTATGATGGTCATTGCTTCAACATGCAACCTAGATCAAAATAATGTCATAACAAATAGATGCATATCAGAGTAATGAAACCTGGGTTGCATTATTCCTCTGAATGTGTTGGATCTTGAGATCCTTCTGGATCTATGGCAAGAGATCCCTTCTCCTGCAAATACCTTTTAAAAACTTCAAGGGTGACTGCAACTGGTACTATGACTGATACTTCAACTAATACTGCAATTGCAATTGATTTTGAGACTGCAACTTAGGGATTTATGAAGAAACCCTATTTTTTCAAGCTTCAAATTTTGAAATTCTGATCCAGGGGATATATGCGTTGAGCTGAGGCGAGTAAGCTGGTGCAGTCAGATTTCTGAAAATCCAAATTTTACCCCCTCAAACTTGACCAACAGATTTTTGGACTGGTGCTTCTGGTGCTTCTGGTTTTCTGGTACTTCTTGTACTTCTGGTTTTCTGGTACTTCTGGTTTTTTGGTACCGGTCAAAACTAAGGTTTCACTTTTCTGGAGATCTACCCACTGAAAAGGTGTGCTGAAGGTGCCAAAGAATTCATTGGGTTAGGGCGTACTTTTCTAGATGGTTTTGAGGCTGAAAATCTTCTTCAATAAAAAGCCCTAATTTTCATGTACGACAACAATGACGTTTTTCTTCTTCTTGTGAAAGATGCTCTCTTCATCTTAGCTCTAATAACATGTTAGAGTTTAAGTTATTATTAGGTTTCTTTTCAATTTACTAGATAACCATAGCATAGATAGGATCACTGAGAAATACACAATCACAAGAGACACATCATTTATCCCGGGAAACCCTCAAGGGGGAGAAAACCCAACAAAAACTTCCTTAATATAGATAGCCAGTACAATGCCAAGAGAATAAACCAAACAAGATAGAAAGTCCTCTCCCAAGTAGTGCACCTCTCTCTCTCTCTCTTCTTCTCCAACTGCAGCTCCAAACTTGCGCTCTGATGAACAAGTGAGTGAGTGAACAAATGAGGCATTAACCTCTCTTATTTATACAATCTAGCAGGTGTTGAACTGAGGTGTCTTTTCACTGGCAGGGCCGACTTCTCATTCTGGGTGGTTATAACCACTTAATATATTCTGGGGGCTGACTTCTCATTTAGCTTATTACATTTAGGGTTTGACCAATCCACAAAAGGGGATTTGGTCATTTACAATACCCGACATGTTCAATCCACAAAAGGGGATTGATCTAATGAAAAATACATCAATAATAATTAGAATACTCTTTGCAGTTACAATATTTCAACAACTCCACCTGAATTGCAACTCCTCCCATGCTCTGATAATTTTACCTGTATTCTCAAACTTGTCCTTATCCTCCTTATTGTCTTCACCTAATTCATCCTTTGTCTCCTTAATGTCTTCTTTAAATTTCTTTGTTTGATTTATTTTTGTATGATCATAGATGTTGTTTTGGTCACTTTCAACGAAAATTAATCCAAATAATGGATTATATTGAAGAGTTATGGGTTCAAAATGTTGATGTCAAAGAAGTCACAATGCATCATTTAGCAACTCGTTATGAGTTTTGAGAATATCAACCTTTTTATGCATAACTTGCAAACAAGTGGTCACCATTATTGAGTGAAGGTTTCTTGATTTGAATAGTTGTTCCTTGTGCATTGTTGATTAAGTTGTATAGAAGTTTGAACAAGTCTTCGATTCCTGCTATCTTGATAAGATCGTCTTAATGCCAAAAACAATGTGCCATAACAAAAAATTTCCAAGTGTCACAACTAAATCCTCCAAGTGTTGCAAAACAAGAAACAAAGTGTTGCAATCAAAGACCAAAGTGTCACAACACCAAACAATGACCAATCAAGGATATCATACAAAAATTTTCATCATCACACACACTTGATCTCCCTATTCAATTCCAGGTTAGATCAAATGATGTCGAATACATTTTTAAGTGTGATAAACATGCAAAATTGTTGGACCTTCAAGGACTTCTTACAACCCCGCCCTTAAAGTAAGACTTCATAGACTCAATGAGAGACTCAAATCTTTGAATTGCAATCAAAGAATTGATGCAAAGGACATCCAAAGACTTTACAAAATAAATATATTTCAAAGTTGTGAGCAAATGTGTCTTCAAGTGCAAATGGTTTCTTTCCTTTTTAAGGTCATGTGCTTGCCTTCTTTAATACTATAGTACCATATTTATAGGAGAGTGATTGATTTGTTATATAATAGCTGTGTTTTTTTTCCATAAAAGAGAAATGCAAAAAAAATACCACCATGCATCAATAGTCATGAGGTCCCACACACAAAGATCCTAGGATCCCCTTATTCAATTTCAAGCAGTTCTAGGACACAAAACCAAACAATCAATTTTACATTGAGCCACTATCAAGAGCATACAATGTCCATTTATAACTCCTTACCATTGTACTCCCCTTATGACTTCAAAACACCTTATAACTCCTTAGTTAATTTTCAAAACACCATATACCTTCGAGCTCATTTGCAAATTTTTCAAAGTGCAAGCTCCACTGTGCCAATTTCAAGTGGGGGAGTGTACAAATGCTTCAAAAAAATTATTGACCCCCTATTTCAAGTTTCAGATAGATTTGTATAATATGTTGGCCTCCTTATAATTTTGAGAAAAATATGTTTCCTTAATACAAAAATTTGTTACCTCGTTACAATTTCCATGGCACCTTTTGTAAAAATAAAAAATCTCTCCTTTAAGTAGTGACAATGCACCTTTTCCCTTTTTACAACTATTTATATAATTAGCACATTATTTGTTTGGTGTCATTGGATTTACTTCTCTATTACCCTCCTTTTCAATCGTCGTCATTGATTTGAATTATTGTGCCATGATTGGGAAATAATAGTTGTGTTGATTGGATGTAGGCCTTGGATGAATGGCTGTCTATTCATATATGGTTTCAAGACATGTTTTTTTTGCTTGTAATGGCAAGACCGATGCCAACTATGAATATAGTTGCACTCTAACTTTGTTATGACCACAAAATATCATATTATATTATTTAAATGTCAAACATAGCTCTCTAACTTTGTTAAGCCTAGCCTACTGAATAACACACCCTATATACTCCCTCTGTTTTAAAGTACTCACACTCAAATTAATCATACATCTACAATTCAATATCCATTCAAGACATAAACATGAATAATGTCACTCTTGGCCATCATTTCTCATCTTAACCAAGACCAAATAATTTTTCAAGACATTTTTATATTGATATGTGGATGGTTGTTGGCGAATGCCAAAACACACATGCATTAGAGAAATTTTGAGGAGAAAAATGGGCCTTATAACAAAAAAATTGCTATCAACATCAACTTTAAAAGAACCAACAAGATTCAAGATGACGATGTCAACCATAAGGGTAAATAGTTTTGGAGGGAAAGAAAATATACTACTTTTTAACACATTTCCGTCTTATCTCCCGATAGGTTTATTCAAATTTCAAGTGTAGACACTAGTTGGATGTGGAATTAAATTTTGTATCTAATGGAATCCAACAATTACCCACACTAACATACTTTTAATATACATACAATGAGATAAAATGGAAATAAATGAAAAATATTTTTCTTTTCAAGAAACACATTTTTTTTCATGTATTTCCAATTTATCTCACCATAGGCCTATTAAAAGTATTTAGTGTGGGTACTCATTGGATGACAAATTTAATTCCACATCCAACGAGTGTCTACACTTCAAATTTGAGTAAACGTATAAGGAGATAAGTCTAAAATACGATTAAAAAATAGCTTTATTTCTTCCCTTTAAAAATTCATAACTCTTATTTCATTATTTTCACTATTATTTTATTTTATTTTCTTATGAGATCCATTTTAGACCTCAAAAATTCTCCAATGTTTGGGGAGAGTTATTTGCATGCAAACGGGTTTGGTAGGTTTGAATGGATTACAACCAAGTAATCACCAGTATTGAGCATGGAGAGTTTAATGTAGAGAGGTGCTATTGATATGGGTTAAACATGCACAATAATTTGTCGATTGTTAAGTGAACAACAAGGCAATTGTACAATGGATATCATACACTCATTTCCTTGATTCTACAAGTTATGATGGTGTACGCTTGATTGCCTAATATTAATATGGATGGGAATTTAAGGAATTAACAAAAGAAACCAATGGATTAATAAGTTGGAGATCATTGTATATGCATATATATTCTAACATCGATATTTCTAAGGGAAGCACCTTAATCATAAGCATTGAACAAAGGGAATTTAGAAATACTAAGCCAGTGATTCCAGTTAGGTAGTAATAGCATTGTAGTAGGATCAAATGTGCATTAAATTCATGGTGTTGGGATTAACTACCACTAGAATGAAACAAGCACATATAAAACCACAATCACACAACAATTAAACACATTAGACACATAGACTACTCGAGAGATAACTTGAAGGAAACTCTAATGTCGAATGACTATGCTTAGTGTTTATTTCTCAACGATTGGACAATTACATTAGTGGTTGGCTCTTTGGAACATTACATATTACATTTACATGAATTTAGTGAACAATCTCACTCTTCTCTGCCAAAGAACCCGTTCTCCATCACTTTGTAAGAGTTTATATGTAGTGTTGGCTTGTTGGGAGCATTTTGAAGGCTAGGCATCCTCTTCTCTCCAGTGCCCCAATTGTAATTCTCTTCCTCTCCCTTTTTTTTTTTCTAGCAACATCCCATGGGATTCATGATTCCTTCCATTTGTGTCTTTGTTTATTAAATTTTAATTATTTTGCACTTTCATTGGCAATGTGTGACTTTGGAGGCAAGTGATAGTGGAGTGAAATAGCGTGGGGCCCTTCACACTGTCAACTGCATCCTCCGACCTCATCATCAACTTTGTATCCTTGAGCTTCACTTCCATAACTAAGATTCTAGTTTTGGTGAGTGTTTTTCATTGAGCCAAGCCATTAAATCATTCAATGTTTTATTGCAGATTTGTTTTAGATCACACCTTCCCACTGGGAGGCTTTTGGTCCCTAAAATTTGATCCGCAAAGTATACGGAAGCATGTAATATACCAGATATAAAAAGCATGCAGAACATAAATAAAATGCTAGAAATGGCAGAATAACAGTAATATAACTAGCATAATCTCCACAATAACACAGAAATGATATAAGAACAACAACAGAAATAACACTTTGATTTAGAAAGCAATGTTCACGTGCCTCTTCAAGGGGGCAACCTCCAGTCGAGCAACGCTCTGTTACAATAATCTCCAAGCTAGGGTTTTCATACCCTTGACCCTTATTTATACTAAATATGTCCATCAAGAGAAGCATCTAGAGGAAGATCCTTCTAGAAGCGAAAGCTTCTATTAGGTCTTCTTACATCCGCCTTATTCTATTTTATTGAAAGGCCTTATTAATATTGACCTTTATTACATACTATTCTATTTTATTGAAAGGTCTTATTATCATTGACCTTTATTACATCCGGATATATTGTTCTACCTACATGATAAGTTAGGGGTTTAGGTCCTTAACATGCCCTCCCTCTTAAAAATCAGCCTTGTCCTCAAGGCTTGAGATGTGGAACCGTTGCACGTGGTAGTCGGTTCCCAAGTGGCATTGCTGGAGTTATATCTTTCCACCGGACTAGTACTTTGATGGTTCTCGACGCAGCGACGTCATCAGCCGGGTCCAAAACTATTTTTGGTTGTATCCAAATGGATTTTTCTTCAGCTAATTCTGGAAGGTTCATTTGAATTTGGCACCTAGTTACAATCACCTTCTTTAAGCATGAAACATGAAAACAGAATGTAGCTTCGAATTGACTCAGCTAACTGAGAAGTACTTGTCCCATCATCGCCGAGAACCGATATGACCATAAAAATTGGGTGCTAGCTTCTCAGTCAAATGCTCTTACTTCTGAGGGAAGTTTTATGCTGTATGGTTGCAAATGAGAAAACACCTAAATCCCCTTCAAGAAATTGGACATTCTTGTTTGCACCTTTGATCCGTTGCTTCATGTGACTATGTGCCATGACCAAGTTCTCTTTGAGGGCACGAAGGATATCCTATCGAACTGTAAGTGCTTGGTCAACCGCCAGGACCTTCGGTACCTTAGGGTATGAGGAGAACTCAAGGTACGGCGTACATACCGCTTCAAAAGGAGTCATGCATGTAGTTGTATGGTAGAAGTGTTGTACCACCATTCACCAAAATCCATTAAGCCCACTGATTTTTCTTTCGTGAAACACCTCATATATGTTTCCAAACATTGCTGACAACTTCCATCGACCATCGGGCTTTGGGGATGATAAGTTGTGTTGAGATGCACTTATGTGCCCCTGAGGCTTCGAACGCTTCTTGCCAAAATTGTTTGCAGTTGGGTCACTATCAAACACAGAGTGCCGCGACATGAAGTTTGAAGACCTAGTCCATGAAAATTTGAGCTACCGTGGGATGCAAAGTAAATGGGTGTTGAAGAACGCATAAATGAGCATATTTCAAAGCATGACCAACAACCACCATTATGATCGGATGATTTCTCGATTTAAAGTCAAAAATAAAGTCCATAGATATCCCTTCTAAATAGCAAATGCTAGTGTGCCCGGAGATTTGACTGTTCTCCCTTGTTGCATTGACATGTATCAAATTCATCCACAAAGGTGTAGATTTTTTGTTTCATACCTTCCCAGAAGAAAGAATGTTTGACTTTGTCATGTGTTTTGGTGAACCCGGAGTGTCTCATTGTGGGTGTAGCATGAAGTCAAAAAAGTACCGTGGATTTAAGCTTTGATTGTTTACTTAAATACAAACGTTCTTTGTATCGAAGCTCATCCCGGAGCCAAGAGTAACTTTGGGGAATTTGGAGCATTGGTTTGCAATTGTTGATTACGCGAACTTTGGGATCTTGTAGCCATTCCAACGAACAACTTGGAGCCAATATAATACAAAGAAGGAGAGAGAAAAAAAAAGGATCCTTCTTCTTCATATTTTCTGAAAAGGTGCATCCGCCACCACATTATCTTTCCTTTCTTTGTAAATGATCCTTTACAATCATATCCAAAGAGCTTAGTCACCCCATTTTGTTGCTAGAAATGTTGTTCCAAAAGTATTCGAGGCTTTGGTGGTCTGTCTTTATTTGGAAACGCTGCCCCAAGAGATAAGGGCCAATAGATCAACGCCATGCAAAATAGCCAACATTTCATAGATGGGTTTGCCCGCATCTTTCCGATAGTTGTTGTCGGTGAAGAAAGGTCTAATTCTCTCTTTGCATAAGGACATCACTCCATTCTCTTTCCTGAGTATCATATTCCAACAATAAAGCAAGCCTCGTGAAATCGTGAAGGGCCGTAATTAGAGTGGTGCCATCTTCAAGGTTTGAAAGCTTGAGGCGACTGGAGTCTAAGTGAAAGAGTTATTTTTAGGAGAGTAGTGAGAGGTGTCAGTAATCTTTTCCATAATTCTAAATAAACTTTATAATACCTTGTTAAGCCCATAAATCCACAATACAAGTTTTTGAGAGTCCGTAGTGCGCGGCCAATCTTGCATAGCTCAATCTTTTTTTTCAGACTCGATTTCATCCTTGCCAACTAGATGACCCAAGTATTCTAATTCAGAGGCACCAAAAGCACATTTAGATTGTTTTAGGAAAAGTTGAAAATGAGAGCAGATGGAGAACTCGATCCACATGAGTAAGATGGTCTGGCCTGTGTTTCTATAGATGAGGATATCATCAAAGAAAATCAAGACAAATGACTGAGAAAAGGACGCAAGACATGATTCATGAGGCTTTGGAAGGTGGAGGGGCATTACACTGGCCAAAGGGCGATGACCAAAAATTCATATTGGCCCTCATGAGTTCGGAAGGCCATCTTGGGAATGTCCGGCTTCTTTTATATAATGATTTATGATACCCAGAAATAAGATCAAGTTTAGTAAAGAATTGGCCACCACTCAATTCATCTAGGAGGTTGTCAATGACGTGAATGGGAAATTTGTCTCTAATGGTCATTTTGAGGGTAACGGAAGTTAGGACACATTCTCCAAGAACATTCTTTCTTCGTGACCATGACTATAGGAGAAGAGTAAGGGTCTGTACTAGGGTGGATAACACCCAAATTAAAGAGTTCCTGGACCATTTCTTCACTTTTTGAAAAGGTATTTATACGTATCGGATATTGGGAGGAAGGCTTCTGTGTACAAGGGGAATGGAATGATCGTGGAAACCATGGAAGGAGTCCTTAGGGAGTGGAAAATACCATTTGATGTTTAGAAAGGAGGGTTTGAGGTCTTATGGCACCGGGGTGTCTCCGTTGTTTGTATGCATGGAGTTGGGCAATGACACCGTAATGACATTTTTGAGCATCTTTTCCATGGAACTAATGATCTTTAGGTGAACCACAATGATGTCTGGAATTTTTATTGGTGGCCTTCTTGGTCAATTGCATGGTTAATTCCTTTAAAATCCATGAGAATGGGACTCCAAGTCCTTAGCCGAGGTAATTCCAACACAATGTCACAACCTACCATGTCGATAACAAACATATGAAATTTCATGTGGTGCTAACCAATTTGGAGATCTAACATTTCAATAACGCCTTCCACATTTCATTGAACCACCATTATAAATCATGTTTTGGAAATTGTTGACTACATGGATGTAGGCACGAGTTTCTTGGGCAATGCACGTATGAATAAAATTATGGGTGCTTCCACTATCAACTAGAATGATGACCTCCGATGCTTGATGTAACCGATTAATCAGGGTTTGGGGAGCTGAGAAGCCAGCTGAGAGCATTGAGGGAAATGACCGTTCTACTTCAGGAGGGTCTAAAGGAGGGGTTATGTCAAGGATTTCGTGACTCAGACACAAAGGAAGTTTCAACATCCTCTTCCTCAATATATCACCAGATTACAGATGGCCATAAAAAGCTTGTTTCCTTACACTTGTGGTCCGGGAAATATTTTTCATCACAATTATAACAAAGGCCTTTGAGTTGGCGTTCATCCATTTCAGCCCTGGTCAATTTTTGGATCTTTAATGGGGTGGAGGGAGTAGTGGGATTTACGGGTTTAGGGCGAGGGATAAAGGAGGGTTTTTGGTTTTGAGAGGATACAACCTGTTGTGCTTCTTTAGCTCTTTTAGTAGCCTCCACCCAACTCGAGGGTCAAGCCATGAGGACATGGGCTCGAATCTCCTCCTTGAGGCCACTAATAAAACACTCTCGAAAGAAAGCATCAGTCATGCCCTCTGTTCGAAAAGCCAGGCGCTCAAAGGCAGCTATGAAGTCTTCTATTGTTCCTGATTGTTTCAATTTTGTCAAATGGCCCAAATGGTTGGTGTCGGTGTCAAAGCGTTCATAATGCTCAATCACAAATTGGGTCCAAGCAATATACCCTTGACGGGAAGTTTTTCTCCATTGCCACCATTGCCAACGTTCTTGATCTAGATGGAAAACACCATACCGGAGTTTGGCCAAGTCATCTGTAATGCCGTATAAAGAGAAATAATGTTCCATTTGGGTTACCCAACCAATGGGGTCCAAGCCATCAAATTTGGTTACATCCACCCACGGAAGGCGTAGGTCACGTTGAAAGTGATGGTGCTGAAAGGTATGGGAATGGGAGGAATGTTCACCTTCAGTCTTTGGAGGTGCGTCGGAGAAAGGGTCATCTGTAGGGATCTTCAGTTTGGTGCAGAGTGATGCAAAGACAGATTCAAGTTGGGTCGTCAGTTCTTGTTTGACTTCCTCCATTGAGGACTGCATGGTTGTATTTATGGTTTTATTGATGGTTGTATCGATGGAGGCAACATTGGCACTGAGTTGTTTTACTTCTTTTTGGGTCTCGACAAGACCAGATTGCAAGGTGTTGAAGCGAGCTTCCAAGTCTTGGCTATGGGTATGGGCCATGAGGATGGGTGAAATAAAAAGGGGCGGGCGGGGTCAATTTTTTTTCCAAAAAATGATATGTATGAATGTGATAAGGGCAAAGAGATGAATCCAATGGAATGGGTCTCAAATAATGGTGAAAAAATTTCCAAACTTTTTTTTTTTTTTTACACCTGCGGAGTTATACTCTGGTCTGAAGAATACTGCAGTGATGAAATCCCCAAATGCTTAACCAGTAAGAAAAAGGTAGTGATTTGACAACCCGGACACAGTTGCGCGACAACATATCTTGTTTGTTTTAATTTGTTTATGTTTCTGTCCCCCCAAGGGTTAGGTATTCAAGGGTTCTACAGACAAGGGTTTGCCATGTGCTATAGCTCTCTGATATACATGCGGGGTCCAACAATAGTACTTGACCCAATATCCCAGGGCACTAACTAGACCGTACCCTTAGCCGTACTACCCGACTACCCAGGTACTAGAGAGTATCTTCTCGAATGTTGTTCTCGGTGGCATTATAGCAGTCAGGCGGCCAATTGGTTTATCTGAAGAGGGCTTCAAGAAATCTAGGTCGATCCGTACACAGGTGTTGTCTGATGCGCTACCACTCGAAGGGGTACCAACAGGGGTTACAAGGGTGGCAAACAGATGTGCACATAAGAACCACTTGTATTTCCTGCATGTATGAATCCCTCAACTGTGGGTTTATGCGCGTAACAATAGATCTCTTTGGCTTAAAGACGCCAGAATACGTCTCTACCCTGAAGAAAAAAATTCCCACAATTTCTGCCAAGGAAAGTGCTCTGATACCACTTGTAATATACCAAATATAAAAGGTATGCAGAACAGAAATAAAATGCTAGAAATGGCAGAATAACAGTAATATAACCAGCATAATCTCCATAATAACACATAAATTATATAAGAACAACAATAGAAATAGCACTTTGATTCAGAAAGCAATGTTCACGGGCCTCTTCGAGTGGGAAACCAGTCGAGCAACGCTCTCTTACAATAATCTCCAAGCTAGGGTTTTCATACCCTCGACCCTTATTTATACTAAATATGTCTATCAAGAGAAGCATCTAGAGGAAGATCCTTCTAGAAGCGGAAGCTTCTATTAGGTCTTCTTACATCTGCCTTATTCTATTTTATTGAAAGGCCTTATTAATATTGACCTTTATTACATCCGAATATATTGCTCTACCTATGTGCGGGTTAGGACCCTAACAAAGCACAAGGCCTCCACTTGTCTCCCTACTCCACTACTCCATCATATATGAAGGATGTGTTTCTTGTTTGTCTCAATCAAGTTGCTTGTTTTTCCTTCTTTTGCTACTAATGGAGGTATTCTTCCTCTCCTTTTGTGTGCTTTGAGGAGGTAAATGTTACCCCCTTTAACCAAGAGATATTTTTTCTCTTTCCTATAGAAAGTCGCATCCTTATCCCATAAGTATGGGCCACCAAACATTAATTTGCATGCATCTAGTGGCACAAATTTGTACTCTACTTCGTCAACATAATTGGCATTAATGACAAACATAAATTTGCATATCTTGGTGATTTTTATGGAAGATTTTTATTAGTCTATCCAACACAATGAACATGGATATACTAGATCATAAGTTTTTAGACCAAGCTCATCTACTAAGGGTTTATAAATGAAATTACATTGTGAACCACTATCAAACAAGGCATTTACTTTTTGGTCCTTCACTTGAACTTTTATTTGGAATAATAGACTTTTGTTTGCACTTGCCTTTAGTTTTTGTAATGCGGTGCAAATTATGGCTTCATCTACATTAGAGGTGTTTTCTATCTCAATTTCTTTTGTCTTGGTAGTTGCATTGATGCCCTTCTTGGATTTGTACCATTTTGGACGCAATTTTGAATAAAGTTTCAAGTGCTTTTCATCTATGTGCTCATTTACATTACAGTGTTTGCAATGCCTATTGGAATCTTCTCCCTTTTGGGTTGTGGTTGTAACCCTTTTTCCTCTGGTCTCGTTGGTCTCTTCTTGGTCCTCTTGTGGTTGCCCCTTTATGAAGTCTAGCTCGATTTAAAGAGCTTTCTTGCTTGCCTCATCTATGCTTTTACACTAAGAAGTCATAATTTCCTTTGATTATGGTCGAATAGTCCTCTAAAGTACTTCACCACTACTCCAAGCTCTTCCAAAGAGATACCCAACATGATGGCTTTCTTATGGAATCCAGACATGTATTTTTGTACAGTTTGTCCTTGTTCTTGTTGAAGGTACTACCATTTCACGAATTGATTATCTTCGTAGCCGATGGGATAGAACTATGATTTCAAAAATGCCTCGATATCCCCTATTTTGTAACCATGGGATTTTTGTTTGTCCTTAATGCATCTACATAGCTCTCCCACCATAATAGAGCTTATCTAGAAAATTTCAAATAGGAAAAAGAAATCGATTGTTGTGATTCTTTAATTTGACAAAGCCTAAAATAAACCTTTAATCGTTTCAACCAATTGTTCAACTTTTCAATGTTAAATATCATAAGTTTCACTTCATCATTAAATGGGATATTAGCGGACAAAGGAAGAAAGTTGTTATTTCCTGATTATCGGGGCTTCTTGCCTTTGGAATCTTCTTGGTTAGCCTTTTCTTCTTCATGCTTTGTCTCTACTAAGTGTCCTTCCTTACTCTTTATTACTCACAATTGTGTTACTATCTCAGTCAATGCAACAATGCTCTACTCCAACTGAGTAAACCTAGCTTCAAGATCTTCTTTGTCATGTTCTTCATGAGAAATCCTCACCTTTCTACTCCTCTCTAGACCTTGTAGCAATGCTTCTTCACTTTCTTGGTATCCATTGTGGGTGTTTACCATACATGTTGTTCATCAAGTGGTTTTTTTGAACTTGGGCTTTAATATCATATGATTAGTAAATGATAAGTTTATGGCCTATCCATTTACCAACATAGATCAATTAAGATGAATGACTTTTTGTCTATATCTCATTTCAAAACATGGTTTATTTGCTTATAATACCAAATCCTATGCCAATTACTAATACAATTACACCCTAACTCTTTTATGCCAACCAAATAACATCCTCTACTATTTATTTAAATGTTCAAACCAAATACTCTCTATTAAACCAACTAAATAACACACCATGTATATATATATATATATATATATATATGATCACACTCAAATTCAACATACCATTCAATACATAAACATACATTATGGCACTCCTGCCCAACATTTCTCAACATAACCAAGACAAGATATATTTTTAAATCGATATGTGGATGACTAGAGGTGAAGTCCAAAATGCACTGGCTTGGGAAGAGTTATTTTTGTATGTGTATGGGTTTGGAATGTATGAATAGATTACAATGATTGCTACTTGTGCAGGGAGAGTGTGAAGTAGAGAAGTGCTATCAATATGGCTTAAACAAACCCAACACTTTGTTTGCTATTTAGTGAACAGCATGGCAATTGCACAATGGATATTATACATTCATATTTATTTTCATTTTCTTGATTTTACAGGTAGTATCACTAACACTTTGTTTGCTATTTAGTGAACAGCATGGCAATTGCACAATGGATATTATACATTCATATTCATTTTCATTTTCTTGATTTTACAGGTAGTATCACTGATACAATCTGAGCTTAAGTCGATTGCAGATTTGAGTATCTACCTAAGCTTATGTTGATTGCACCTAAGCTTATGTTGATTGCAGATTTGAGTATTCAAAGAGTATGAAGCAAAAACTGTTAAAGTCCATAACAGGGTAATTGCACCATGGATATCATTCACTCATTTCCTTGATTCTGATTGCAGATTTGAGTATCCAATAAACATGAAGCAAAAACTGTTAGAGTGAACAGCAGGGTAATTGTACAATGGATATCATTCACTCATTTTCTTGATTCTGCAGGTAATGATACCTGAGCTTATCTCAATTGCAGACTCCATTGACTCATTTTCTTGAGTCTGCAGGTAATGAAACCTGAACTTATCTCAATTGCAGACTCGGATTCGGATATTCAACAAGCATGGAGCAAAGTTGACTTTGTTCCATATCTGTTGGATGCCCCAAATCAACAATCTACATAAGGTTGCCTGGTCATGATGGTGTACGCATGACTACCCAATACAGATCTGGTTGGGAGTTTAAGGAATTAAATAAAAAAACCAGTGAATCAACAAGCTGGAGATGGTTGTATATGTCTATATATTCTAATAGACAGCTCGCTAAGGTGGAGCACCTTAATCATTAACATTGAACAAATCTGGGAGTTCAAAAATACTTAAGCCAACCAGCAAGGTAATAATAGTATTGTAGGTGGATCGAAAGAGCATTAAAATCAACTAAACGAGCACATAAAAAAAACTCCACATGAGAAACAGAGATTATACTCGAAAAAAATTGAAAGAAAAACTAGTCCTTATTAGTCCCTGCCTCACGCGAGAGACTATAGCAACCGCCTGGCGGTCAACTATCGTTGACCTGGTATTACTTGGTCCCTTCTGGTAACATTAATAGGGGTGGTTTGGAGCTCTCACTTCATATTAATCAGTTGATCAATATATTTTTTTTAAACCTTTTATTATTTCAATTTTTTCAAGAATGAAATTATTTATTTTATTTTTCCAATTGAAATTATGGATTTTTTGATTGATTAATAAACCATGATTTGATTTAAAAATTTTGTAACTCTTAGGATTTTAAATTAATTTAAAAATAAAAATTTGTTTTTACTGACACACGTGCTTTCTGCTTCTGTGTGTCAAGCCAAACATCATACCAATGGGTGCACATATGTTGTGACATGCACGCTGTGAGGGCAAGGCGAAGAGATATTTCTTGAATATTTCACTGGATTTTGATTCAATCTTCCTACCCGATTCATCTGCGGCTGCTAGCTGCTTCAAAAATAGATTTTTCAGGTATTTCTTCCATGTGCTCCTGCTCCTGCCCCTGATTTTATTTAAAATGATTATTTTGCCCCTCCTGCTAACAATACTCAATACTCAATGATTTTACTTCTACTTCTATTAATTCTACGACTAACAATACTCAATACTGAGTGATTTTACTTCTACTGCTATTACTTCTACAACTAACAATACTCCGTGATTTTTCATTTCATAGTATACCAAAAAAGAGAATAACACTCATTATTTTTAATTGTATCTGTGTTCTGATTTCATGGTAGACCAAAAAAAGTAATTATATCATCTCTTTGGTGCTTGTTTTCTTGTTGGAATTCATTGCACGGACTCAATTGACTGGTTGATATTGTCTTTTTTAGTTGGTAGACAGATGCATCATGTGATGGGAAAACAAATTAGTAATATTGTAACATAGGATTGAAAATATAAATATGTGAGATTGAGTACATGCTTGATAACAAATTATTGTCTTACAATGATGGGTTTTATTTATATTCAATGTAATTAGCTGGGAGGGTTATAACTGAAAACGAATGGAGACAAAAAAAAATAATGGCCATCCCAAGAAGAGTGGCATTGAAAGACAAATATATTATGTGGACTATGTCCCTGATAACAAATTATTTATGTTGATTTTCATGGCGTAGAGTACTGGGGGTTTTATTTAAATTCAATGTAATTAGAGATTTTAATTCTATCTTAAAGGTTTCTTCTACCCGTGTTAAGGCATAGGATACTCCATTGAAAATGCTTTCTTGAAGCTTGTGTGTGGTTTTAGAAACGTCCAAGTAAAGGTTGTGCATAAGAACCTATTTGCATATGGTTTTTGAAATGTCTCAAATAGGGCATCATGCGATAATCCAAGATTTCAAAAAATGAAATCTTGGAGTAGTGATGTATTATTGATTGTATCTCATTATTGACTTAAGATTTTTTCTAAATAATGTATCCAATAATGTATCTCAATCTTAACCTCTTTTTTTATGTTCCACTTCTCTGTTTTTTATTAATTTATTTCAAGTTTGCAATTCTTTTCAACCGTTCTTCGCATTCAAAACACCTTAAAATCATATATTTTATGATGTAAAATTAAAAATGCACTACATGGTTATATTTTAGTATGTATTATTCTAAAATATTTAAACTTATTAAGCAAATTCTTTTAGTTTTGTAATTAACTAATGACATAAACACCTTCAAAGTAAAATAAAGATTTTGTTAGACATAGAGTGGACTTTCTTTCATTTAGTGGGGAAGCCTTCTCATTCCCATACTTTAGTATCTTGGTAAATCAAGCTAGGGACCCTTCATGTAAATTGGATTGTAAGAAATGATTTTTCAAAGGTACTATCTCAAAACGATCAAATGTTGATTTGAAACATTGGTTCTTGTCGCTGCCATTAAGAGTGTGTATACACGATAAGACATGAGAGGCATTAAGCAGCAGATTTCATTTCCATCTTCCCCATGCACAAGCGTGTCTACATATGGTTGATGTCTGACAATGAATTTTGGCATCAATATATTTGGTGATTACATTGGGCAACACTCTTTCCCATATCTTTTTGTTTTATATATGCATATTTACTTGCTTTTATTTCCTTTGGGTTCCATTGATGTTATTTTCTATTTGGATTGTTTTTCATTGTTACAAATTTTGTTGTTTATGAATTTTTCTTAAAGAACAAATTCTAGCTTAACTCTTAACATATATAACTGAGTCGCGTGCTTTTTCAGTTTTTTGATATTGTTAGTGGGTGTTTTTTTTTTTATTTTTTTTTTATTTTTTATTTTTACATTACAGTGAACAAGCTGAAAATAGATAGATTCCCCTAGTAGAGTGGAGATTGTTTGACAAAATCATAGGAGAGTGGTTTTTCCCTCTAAGTAGATTAGTTTTTATGACTGGTTTGTATCATTGTTTCAAAGAATACTTGCTCTGATATACATGTGAATTTGGTTAATTAATCTAACATTGCTAATTTTGTTTTCTTCTTTGTCATAGATAATGCAGCTACTCAATAACAGTTGGAAAAAAACTCATGAAGTTGTTAAGTTTTGGGGTTACTCTGGAAGTGTTTACACCATGTTTGGGGGTATTTCATGTTGGAGTGCATAGTGTGATGCTTTCCCTTGGTTGTAATGTAGAAGACATACACATTGGAGATCATTGACTCATGGATTCCTATACCTTGAGTTGATGTTTATGTGGCACATTTCCTTAGTAGGTTGGAGACCTTTGTGGCATGGTCACATTCTTCATGAGACACACATGGAGGGCTTAGTTGCTTACTTAGGAGGAGGAGGAGGAACGTTGACCAATTAAGAGGAGGATATTGAGCCCTAGGTAACATGGGGACACTTGGTTTCTTACATGGAGGCTTGTTCTTGACCTAAGGATGCTTATGTTGAGGAGCATTCATGGAGGTGTGGTGGACCCAAAGGAGCACATGGATTAGGATGCAGGATTGGAGTTTTGGAGACCCTTAGGGGAGGACTGTTGGACCTTGTCTTGTGGAGCACTCACCTTGAGATCTCTACTTGACGAACATTCTTATCTTGGAGCTTCATATGTGTCACCTTTGAGTTGGAGTGCTTCACATGTGGACCTATCTAGTGATTAGTTAGCTTGCTTGCGATAGTTGGTTGTGGACATTGTCCACTTGGACTATAGTTGGTCTCCCTCACCTATTGTATATAAAGGGAGAAGAGAGTCTTTTGTTTCATTCATATTCATGCATCACATCATCATGTATTAGAGATGTGAGAGCTAGATCGAACATGTCCCTTGTCTGTTTTCAGTCTTGTCTAATGCGATAGGGTTCATGTGTTGATGCAAGGAAGGTGTTTGGATTAACTTTTTCCCTAAGAAGACAAGGGAAGCTAGGGTTTGGGAGAAACCTTAAAAGAGAAAAGGGAGCGCTTATTCTTGTATTGCTTATGAGATAAAAATACTAGGGTTTTGTGGCACTAGAAACCTTAGTACTACTTGGAGTGCTTGATGTGGAGAAGATAGTGGAAGACTATATTGTTTTCTCTTGTATACTTGTGTGATGCAAGTGTAGGTGTCAAAGAGGACTTTCCAGTGTGTATACTTGCTAGTTGTATATCTTTGGTAGAGAGACCAACTTTTGTTGGGACTCATTCCTAGCTAGGAGGAGTTGGTGTCTAAGGTTTGTTGGTGTGATGCTATCTTGTTCGGGTTTCTCTAGCTAGGGTTTGGAGAGCATTGGAGAGTCTTAGCTTGTGATAAGCTTGAAGTACTATCTTGTATTGGTTTTATATTAGTTGTTGGTATGTGCTTGTAAATCCATTCTATGTATATATAAAGAGTTCCCTTCCATCCAAACTTTATGTACTTGTAGATCTTATTTTCAACTTATGTTCTCGTGGTGATTGTGAAGTTTCTAGTGTTATTTATGTTAAATTTATTTAACATAACAATGCATATATTTTGTTAAAAGATTTAATAGAATTATAGAATCTAAGTGGGTAAATTTATGGCTATAATAAATATGCTATAATAAGTAATTTCTAGATTTGTTATATGTTAGGATATGTGCCCGAAGGGATAGAAACATTGTTCCCATGAAGTACATGTTTTCGATGTTTATTTTATTGTGATGCCTTGTGTTTTTGGTTGGATATAAGTGAAATATATATTTCTAAAATTAATATTTCAGATTCAGCCTTAAGGCTGAAATTTCACACGTAATGCATTTGGGGAACCTCAAGGTTGAGGTGAAATTTCTAAATTTGGATTAAGAGGAGTTTTAAAATTTTTCCATAGAAGCTCTCATTATAGATAGACATGATTGAAAGAATTAGGATGGCCCAAAGAGTCTCTTTCCAACCTATACCTCGTCCTAATCCCACTTATGAGATCATCTTGAAGGTTAAAGGGAGAATCCCCTAAATTAAAATTTTATCCTACTTTGGTATCAAGAGAAAGCAAACAATCTTGATTTGTTTTTAAAGTCTCCTTGGCCCTAGAGATTCATTCTTTGGTTTTGGATATGTTTCAAGAAATAAACACATAACCCCCTCTTTTCCTCATGTCCCAAGTTTGACTAGCATAAGTGGGTCACAACCATCCACATCTCAATCTACCATCTCTTAGATGTCTACTAGTTAATCCATTGATAGTGTCTTTAACAACTACATGCTACTTGCTTCCACCTTGAACCCAAATAAATTCATCGAGAATATGGTATATTTCAATATGAACTCAATCATGCCTCCACCCCATGACATATTGATTCCTCTTTGAACTTGACTCCAACTATAGTGTAAATTCAAAGACAACCTCTTGAAGTTTTCAAGAGATAGTGCAGTTTCAATGGAAGAGCATGTGTGTGCCTTATCAAATGATAACGCTAACATAGGGGTTAGTGATAATGACACGTGCATGCACATTTCATAATTTCATCTAAGGCTAGGGTTTTTGTTGAGTTATATATCTTGCTTGACAAGTATATTGCAAATTGGGGTGAAGTTTCATATTGGTTCAAGGTAACCTTCAATAGCATGGACAACCCATTTGACCACATATACAAGTATGATGGTTTAGCATGCAAACTAGGTGAAAGTATCAAAGCTTTCAATCTCAAATTTACCAAGTTATACAACAAGAGTCTGGAAGATATCCATCCTACCAATAATGTTTCCATATTCAATAACTATAACACCTCCCCCCTGGCATATAAGAACAAGATGGAAGTGAAGGGTCTTTTTGACCTTGGGTCTGTGCTTTGAACTTGTTTTTATGAGGACCAAACCATCCAAACTAGTATTCCTTTATACCCTTTTAGTCAGCACATTGGCCTCAATGCCATGATGCAATTGATATAGGATATGAATAATAAAATGACAACCACAGAGCACAAGATTTCTAGCAATCCCAAGCCTCACTTCTAGTTGGCACAATGACCCTTTAGGACACATACATCTATTTTATCTTTGGGTGCAATTTTTGTGATGATGCCCATGACTTGCATAGTTGTGAAGACTTCTAAATAGTCAAATAGATTGACAATGGGAATAAAAGGAAATATTATTGTGCATTCCTTAGTGAGGTAGATGAAGAATTAGGTCTAGGAACTATCATCCTTGAAAACCTAATTTTCAAGAAAAAAATAAGGACAAGCTGACCCACAACAATTATGTTAATAATTATGATAAAATTTAGCAAACTAATAATGTTATTTTGAAATAGAAATGACATATTCTATCCCAAAATATGCACACAAATAAGAAAATTTATAACCACCATACTCCCCATATAATGTTGTGAATGATCTAATCTTGAGCCCAACCAATATCATTCTTTTTTATGTGTCGTGATGTTTTGAACAAAAATGAAATCTCCACTTCGCTTGGATCATTCTGGTGCAGTCTCACCCTCCTAATCACCTTACCTCAAACCTCTTTGCTTCTAATGCATACACCAATGAGTATGAAGTGTAAAGGGGAGATGATGTCCTAGAGGTAGTGGGATTTCCTAGGAACCTCGGTGCCCCTCCCCTTTATGTCACCATGAGGATCACGGATGCACAATTCTCTAGTAGATAGAGGCTTTGGCCGCAATGTCATGTCCAAGATAATCATGGAATAGATTGGTCTGTCTTGCATGAATGAGTCTAAGAACAAGGTTTATTTTAGTCGGTCGTAACAAAAAACCATAGGTAAGATTAAGGACTTGGTCCTAGTTATGAATGCGTACATGTACATACATTCCACATGTAGCGTCTAGGTTATTAACATGTCCATGGGAAATTATTATTTTATCTTGGGTCATGAACAACAACTTCTCATTGAAGATACATATGTTTGGATGGTCAACACACAATCATCATGTGTAAACTATATCAAGTATGAAGCCTTACATTGAAAATATCCCTTCATACTCGATTAACTACATAGAGACTAGTCTTAATACATATATAATCATGTTTGAGGATGGAAGCATAGTTTAGGTCCAAGATCCCTCTCCAAGTGGTGGCTATCAAATTTAGAATATGTAATCCAATGGTGGCTTGTGTAATGATGGTAATGGTGTCGATGTTGTTACATATTATCCCACCAACAAGGTCCACCAATTTACTCACACATTGACCTTTTTTTGCATTGATAACTTAGCCAACTTTAAATCCCAAAAATTGGGCCACGACTTAACCTTGATGGATTTACATGTCTATGGAGACTCCAAATTGATTATTGATGTAGTCAAAAGGAAATATACCCGCTCCATGAAATTCTTGAAGAGGTGTATCCAGTTAGCTCAAAAGTTGATTGGTCACTTCTTTTGTTTCAACCTCACTTATATACATTGAGAAACGAATGAAATAGCAAATGAGATTGTTTCTTGGGCTACTAATTACAAAAAAATACCACTTACGTGACTATCTCAAGTCTTGTATTTTCCACCTATAGGTCCATGATTCCAAATAACGAGGAGGAGTTCTTGTAGGTATTTGAACACAATGAGCATATATGTTGTTTTATGATGAGAGAGGAATATGTCTCTCTTGGTCTGGATGCCATTCTATTAAAGGATAGTGTTTACCCCAAGGGATTGGTGCCCTTGGAAAATCCTATCTTGTACTTTGACTCTTCCAAGACTCGGGAACCTAACAACAAACCTTTAAGATAGAAGGTTGGAGAAATTGTTTGTATTAGCATGGGGAATTAAGAAGAACCAAAGCTTTTATAAGTGGGAGTTAACTATAACAAAGAAGAGATATAAAAATTCACTAAGTTGTTTCATGGATTCCATCAAAATGCCAAGTCTATTATAAAAAATGTTAATCTGTCGTGCAGAAGTTGCACCTTGTTAACTCTACCCTTGAATTCATCATTTTGAAGGAGCTAGATTTAATGTTGGACACCAACATTATCTTCCTTTTTTGTTATTTTGAATGGGTAGCCAACTTGGTTCTAGTTAGGAACAAGAATGGTGAGATCTAACTTGTGTATCCTTTTAGTTTTTAAATAAAGATGATGTTAAAGATAACTTTCCTCTTTCCAACATGGACTTAATTCTACAATAGGTTGTCAATTAAGAGATTACGTCCCTTCTCAACGACTTTTCAATCTATAACCAAGTCAAGGATAAGTCCTAGGATAGGTTCAAGGCTACGTTCACTACACAATAAGGAACATATGGTTATGAGTGCATGCCCTTTGGGCTTATAGATGCAAGTGTCATGTTTCAAAGTGCAATGCAAATAACGTTTGATGACCTTATTGGTGGTATCATCTATATTTACTTCGAAGACTTGATTACTCATTCTAAATGCATGAAATACCACTTTAGCCATTTGAGGCAAGGTTTCTTACATTGTTAAAATTTTGACATATCCCTTAATTCCTAAGAAATATTTGTTTGGAATGACGTAAGGTAAAATTATGGGACGTGTTGTATTGAAGTTTGGAGTGAGTATAGATCCTAAAAGGATGTCTACTCTTAAGAGGTTGTCCCCCTTTATTGCAAGAGCGTTGTTCAATCTTTTATGGGTAAGATTAACTTTGTTCACAGGTTTGTTTCCAAAACTTGCAATAATATAAATCTTGTTAATAAAGTAGTGAAGAAATATGTCGAGAATCAAGAGTATCAGACAATATTTGAGTTTATTAAAGATGTCATTACCTTCACTCCTACCCTTGCCAAACCTGATTTTTCTAGGGGGTTCCAGTTGCACGCCAATGTAACTAAGGTGACCATTTTAGTAATTTTAGTGTGGGTTGACAAAGAAGGAACTGATAGAACTATGTATTTCATGAGCCAAAGTATTACCAATGTGGATAAAATATGGTCTCTGCTTGAAAATAATGCTTTTCCTCTAGTTATTGTATTGCAGAAATTCCACCATTACATCCTTGGTAAGAGAATGTAAGTCAATTATCCTTTAGCAACAACTAAACAATTTGTGTCCCAAATGTACTTATCTTTTGTAAGCAAAATCTTATGGGGGAACATAAGGGATTCTCCACAAATGCTTCCCCGCGTTTGTGGACGGCATCGCTAATAAACTCGTCGATGTAGACCAGTGTGTCTCACTCAAAGGGATTCGAATTGGGCACCTATTGACATGAATCTAGCAAAATGCCTAATAACATTGGTGATAATTGGTTGAGATAACTCATTGGGCTATCCCAAATGTACTTATCTAGCAAACTTTCCAATTGGATGGAAAAAATTAAGAACGTTACCTAGAATTCTTCATTACTTAGACCATCAGAGGTAGTGACTTAGCTTTGCACCTTACTCAAGAACCCTCTACTATATAACATGCTTCCACATAAAAATAATTTTTTTTCTGCACTCTTTGCACATAGAATATGGAGGAGATGAGATATAATTTCAGCAGAAGCCCTGGTATGAATCCATAATTATCTATTTGTAGTGTGAACAGTACCCGTTCTAATAACAAGTCGAACTAAAGGTGTAGGTTGAAGATATAAGTCATCAAGTATGCCCCATTAATCCGTGTCTTTTTCATAGGGACTACGATGGGATGCCATTTTGTTTTCTTCGACAATAATAGTCCAAGAAAATCATGCATGATTTTCATTCTGTAACATTGAAACATTGAAAGGCTTTTATTGCAGTGGTCATTTTTCTACCAAGTCCAATACCCAAAATATATTGGGTGTTGCCTACTTTTGGCCAAATGTCTTTAAGGGTGATTTTCAATATGTTAGGTGTTGTAACTTGTGATGAATTCCAACACTTAGTTGAAAAAGGAAAGAATATAATATTTCTTTGAATCATGTTTCAACTTTATTCCCATTTGTCATGTGGGATGTAGATTTTATTGGGCTCCATCAATTCCCCCTTATCTATTGGTTATAGGTTTATTCTAACAGCTACCGATTACTTTATGAAATGGGTAGAGGTCGTCTCATTCAAATGTTGAATCGGTGATTGATTTTCTCAAAAAAAAAATCATTTATTTTCAAAGACATTACTTTATTTTTATCAAAAACACAATATTATTGAATCCACTTCCTCTCCCTATTAGGTGCAAGGGAATGGGATAGAATAATCTTACTGTAAAAATTTATTGCATATCAAAACACATGATTAAAAGTGATTGATATCCTCAATAAATCTTATTTTTCATCGTTATTAAAAATATTGCATTTAAAAAACCATTTATAACTATTTTCCATCATTATAAAAAACAAATCCCATTAAAAAACTATTTACAACTTCATTTATTTTATCCTAACGTATTTTTTCTCTTTCATAGGCCTTTCCAATAACTTATTATTTCTATTTCATGGGCATTTGGGTTAGATTTTGACATACAAAAATATTTTTTAATTAAATGACATAGAACTTCATGTATTTCATCCTTCCACATGACGTATTCCTTCTCTGCTAATTTTAATTGAATGACTTAGGACTTCATATATTTCATCCTTTCCAATGACTTGTTCTTTGTGTGTCATGGCCATTTGGATTAGGTTTTAAAATATATAATTTTAAAAAATTAAAATTAAATGAAGATAAAAAATAATTTGGAATATACTTTATATTTTTTATTAAAAAAAATCTATTACTTTCGTCCATAATTAGTGGTATAACCTTAAAGTAAAATAAACTAAAGTGTTATATTTTTCACATACAAAAATATATTATATTTTTTATATAAAAATATTTGTTCCAGCCATCACACTTTATTTAAGCAACCCTTTACTATATTACAAAATTTTATTAAGTACATTTTAATCAAATAATCCTTTTATTATTTGACAAAATTTCAGAGTGTTATTTCTTACCTCGGATAGAAAACACTTTGTTGCTACAAAGTCATTTTTTTAGTTGCCCATGTTACCCCTTTAGTTTATGGGTAACTAAGGAGATCATGTCTCGAGGCCCACGAGTAGCAGACATGGAGTGTCAAGAGTCAGATTGAGCAGCATAGCCTCTAGGGTCCCTCCTATTTATGTTGATCACTGCTCATCACCAACAACAGAGCAACATCCACTACATAGGCTTGGTCCCAAAAGACAACAGGTCTTACTTCGTGAGGTAACAAGTTTGGTGTCATGGTAAGTGTCACTTTAATATTTGAAGCATTTTAACATGTTGCAAAGAATCCTTCTTGATTATGAAACATTTGATTATAAATTATACATTTTTCCTAATTTCACTATGGTGGTTGTCATTATGTCCTAGCAAGTTGGTCACACTTGGGATAAGGGTTACTACTGGGTAGTTCCTTGAAGGGTCATTATACCATTCTCGTCCATACTTATCACCTTTTGTGCTTCTTCCCCTCTGTTTCCTCATCTTTTGGGTTTTCAAGTCCATTGACCCAAGAAGGGATTGTACATCATTTCATGGGAATAATGGAATAAAGGCCTAGAGGTGTTGTAGCTAGCAAAAGATAAAAGCCAATATTTTCCTTCTAAATGCTCGCCCTCGAGTCCTAGGAACAACAAAATGCTTCTCCAAAAAATGAAGGACCTGCAAAAGAAATCACATAATTAATAAGTGTCTCATTTGTTGAGGAAATGCAGTTTGTGATGTCCCTTAATTTCCATTGCATATGGCACTCTCTGTTTTGTTGATTAAGGTTGGTTGTCAATGATGTCAACCCTTGAAGAAAGTCCGCTAGCGAATTTCGGTAGCACAAAGGTTTGGGTAATGGACCCAAGGTTGTTTCATGTATAATGGTATGAGTTTTAATATATTTGAAGGTAGAACTATTCTATATGGATAGTACATGTCATTCCATTTCCGATGGTATGTGGAACATCACATAACTCCTCACGGTTAGAGAGTTATGGCCATGAGAAGTTGGAGAACCCAGGTTTGGGTAATGGACCCAAGTTTGTTTGATGGATAATGGTATGGATTTTGATATATTTGCAGGTAAGACTATTCTGGATGGATAGTACAAGTCATGCCATTTCTGGTAGTATGTGGAACGTCACATAACTCCTCACGATTTGAGAGTTATGGCCTTACGAAGTTGGAGGACCCTCATATGTCATCTAGAAGCCCCAAAAGGTCAAAGTAGTCAAAGTGGTTTAAGAGATTTTAGAAGGTAAATAATAAAGTGAAGTGACGAGTGCACTATAATTCAAAGTGAATACAAAATAAATTATTTAAATATTAAATTTAATGGAGAAATTAAAAGTGGGTTAACCCTAAAATAAGGAAAGTGGGCAAAGTGACCTAGAAGATGCTTCTAAGAAATCTACTTGGAGAGTATAAATAAGAGGCAAGGATCTCTCATTTTATATCACACTTGAGCATATTGAATATTTATAGGTGTCTGAGGTAACCAAAGGATATCTAAGCCGAATTTAGGGAAGGTGAAGAAAATAAGGTCGGAATTCAAGGGAGGATAAATTCTTTTGATGATGCTTTATAAGGTATGTTATTTACAAGTCATTTCACCATTTTCGCAATAACGTTTTTTCTAGAATGATTCAGACCGTGAAATTGATAGGCCATTGAGAAAACATATCCAAGTATCTGTGGCAAAAATTTCATCTTGTGGGTCGTTGTATTTTTGGAGTTACACTCCGTGGAAAATAGGGTTTGTGGCTAGTCTTGAAACTAGTCTAAAACACGTGTTTCGGGTAAAAATGTCATAACAGATCCAAATTCAGTAAGACCAAATGTGTTGGTTAGAGTACAATCTGTAGTATTATGTGTAAATTTTTCATATCAATTCAAAAAATATTATGTGCGGGGCACGCTCTATAAGGTCACTCTCTAGAATAATCCAGAATTCAACAAGGTATGCCATTTTTGCTATAACTCATTTTCTGAGAGATTCCAAGTAGTGACACTTGGAGGAATTGCACAAAACAAACTGAAGAACATTTTGTACTATTTTCAGATCTTTATTCATTACAGGTACATAGTTATGATTATTTCAAGTTAGGGTTGTTGACTAATCCCAAACTAGTCATGTGAGACTAAAGAAAAGTTTGATGAAAATGTTAGTCTCTTGTTGTGAAAGTTAAGTAAGGTTTGCAGGTATGTGATCCCTATACACGGTCTATTCTGAGGAGTTACAAAATCGTATTTGGATGATGAGAGTGATGAGGGCTTTTGGTTAAGAGTACATGTTGGGTACATGGTTGAGACAAGTAGTTGATGGTAGCACATGCATGAGGTGTATAGTTGATGATGTTGGTACATATTGATGAGAACCATAGTTGATGAGTAGTTGACACATGATTAATTTTATACGATGAGTAGTTGACACATGATTGGTACATACTTGGTACATGGTTGAATGCACTTGTTTATGGTACAGGTTGATTACAGGTTGTTTGGTACAGGTTGGTGCATGGTTGATGCACTTGTTTATGGTACAGGTTGATTACAGGTTGATGCATGGTTCAGGTTTACAATGGTATATCTCTCAATGATAGTGTGACAGTGGTTCCATCATTCTACTTCTACTTCAGGGAGGTTGGACGAGGCAAACACATGTGGTTGTAGCCACCTTCCGGTTGTAGCTGAAGAACTTAGGGGGTTGTAGCCTCCTTCTAGTTGTAGCCAGAGAATAGGGGAGTTGGAGCTTCCCTCATGTTGTAGCATGAGAAACAAGGGGGTTGGAGCCTCCTTCCAGTTGCAGCTGGAAAACAAAGGAAGTTGGTGCTTCCAATGAATGTAATTCTTCAAGACATATAAGAAAAAGCATTATGTGGTTTTCTCCTGCTTTGGGTTTCCATGTAAAACACTGGTGTACTATGTATGTGTATGATTGTTCATTTGTTCATTGCTTATTTACTCTAAAGTTATTGGATGATAATGCTACATTGATATAACACTTGGATTATATGGTTAAAAATGATTAAATTTCTCTATTATTGATTCACCCCCCCTCTCAGTAATCCAACATGTGTTTCTAGCTTCATGTGGCATTGTGGTACTCTTTACTTTCCATTGCACATAGTACTCAATGTTTTGGACCTTAATCAATTAATGACAATGAAAGGGGTTGGAAAAATGTTGCATTGCGGACGAAGGGAAGCACACCCTCTACAAAGGAACCCATAAATGAGACAATATGAACCCTTGTATGTCAAGAACCCCATGCCTAGAAGTCTTGCCCCAAATCCACTTCACACCCACTACATGACTTGAATATGTTCTCCTTGGGAAACACCCTTGACTTGAGGATTGGTTAACCCAATAGGGCACCTTGACACCCCTCCCATACCTAAATTAGGCAAATGTTATAAGGTCTTTGAGCATTTGTTAGTTTGAAAAGGGGGGTTTGAAGCACATGTTCGAGTGGTTTTCTTATTAGATGTGGCTTACTTGGCATGATCCATATGACTTGTGGACCCTTGGAGGGCATACATGTCTATCTTTACAGGACCTTGCCCACAGGATGGATGCTAGACCCCACATCTGGGGCACCATTTAATGATGAGCATTGCACCTTGATGATAGAGGACATTGCCTTTGGAGGCCTATTGGCATGGCTAGAGGATGGGATTCAACCCTTCTCCACTTGAACGTTGGCCTTTGGAGGCCTAGACGTCACCTTCCTAGCTCTGACGTCACATGGGGGCTCATTAGGACAATTTTTAGGTCTAAAAAGGGTTTCTTAAGAGATATAATAAAATATTATAAGTTTGTCATTTTGTCGGGGAGGTATATTTACAACTCACCTTTTGCACCAAAATCCATGTAACCATAGTTAAGTTAAATTGAAAAGTTGTTTAGAAATAAAATTAATAAAAAAACTTCTATTGATGTGACTAAAAGGAAAGGATGTGACTATAAATAGAAGTGAGTTTAAAAAACAAAAACATTGTCCTTAAACAACCAATGCATGTGTCATTTGTCCTTAAATAACTTGAAATAAAATATAAATATGAATTCATAAATTATTAATTATATAATATATTATTATTTAAAATATAAACTCATATAATAATATATATTTAAAATATTATATAAAAATCAAATACATAACATATTTGAAAAAAAAGTAAAAATATATAATAAAAAATATTTATATTTAAAATTTAAAAAATAATAGTTATAGAACACATATATCATATTATATATACGATATAATATAGCATACTATATCTCATATATTATATCATACTTTTTTGTTTCTATGTATAATATATTATATCATATGTGTATGATATATTATATCATGTAATCTCAATCAATGTACTTTCAAGTAAAGTACTTCTAACTTAAACCAACCTAATCCTTAACACGTATTTCAAGTAAAAAACATTGATTTTAAAGATAAAGTGTTTAATGTATGAATGGACATGGGTACTTTATTCAAAAGTAAAGTACTTTAAGAGTACTTTGAGTGTTTTTCTTAAAGCACTATATAGTTAATTAGGGTTTTCATCCTCCATTTAGAATGTGATAACTCACTATCTTTAATTCAAACAGTGTCAAGTCATCTCAGGGGATGATGTCATCTTCTGAATTGTAATTGGCTCTTATAAAGTGGATTTTGGTGGTACAATACTCTCAAGTAAAGTACTCCTAACTTAAACCAACCCAACCCCTAACATGTATTTCAAATAAAAAACATTGATTTTAAAGATAAAGTGTTTAATGTATGAATGGACATGGGTACTTTATTCAAAAGTAAAGTACTTTAAGAGTACTTTGAGTGTTTTTCTTAAAGCACTAGATAGTTAATTATGGTTTTCATCCTCCATTTAGAATGTGACAACTCACTATCTTTAATTCAAACAGTGTCAAGTCATCTCAGGGGATGATGTCATCTTCTGAATTGTGATTGGCTCTTATAAAGTGGATTTTGGTGGTACATTTTTTGTTTTGAGACCCTTTTTTAACCTCAAAATTCCCCTAATGAGAGGGTTTTGATGGATTGTTTGATGGATTCATGGAGGAGGCATGTAGCATGGACCCCGACACTTGAGAGAGGGATATATGGCCTTTGGAGGCCCAACATTCCACCTTTTCAGCCTTGATGTTTCTCTCATGAGCCTAGCATCACCCTACTAGGGCATGACGTCACCCTCTTTAGGGTTTTATTTTATGTAAAATTCATTTTTTGTAAATTGAAAGGGAAAATTGAAGAAGTCGACCCTCTTGTGTAAAGACATGATTTTTCATTAGAGTCTTTTGGTAGTTAGGATTTCCAATATAAATATGTCTATCCAAGACTCATTTTATTGTCACATTCTTCTCACACAAGTGAGCGACAAGTCTGAAAATTTCGCCCTATTTGTCTCTCTCTCTTCTACACTCATGTGACTTGCTTTGGAGGATCATTTGTGGATGGATTTTGATGATTTTTTGGATGGAATTTCTGCAATTAGGGTCTATTCTTGTCATATCTTGGTGAAGTAAATTTCTGCAGTTTCATTTCAAGTTATTGAATGCTTATGGTAAACTTTACTTATTCATATTGAATATCTTTGCTTGGTAAAACCCTAAGAGAGGAGAATAAGTGCTTCCTCCTCTCACGAGGTTAATTTCATCCATAATTGGTGAAGGAAATCCTACCTAGAGTTAATCTCCTAAAGCCCTAAAGTGCTAGCACTTTAGGAGTTTGATTCTAGACTCTTGATTATAACTTACTTCAAGAAGTTAAGAAGGGAGAAAACATTGCTAGAGCCCAAAAGTGTTTGCACTCTAGCAACCCTTCTCTTTAAGGATTGAAATCTAAGGCCCTAATGTGCTATCACCTTAGATTGCAAACCCTACCTCTTAGATCTCGTTATTATCATTCTCCAAACATATTGTGTTGTTGTTGTAAGAGACTACATAGCCCTAAGGCACTAATCATTTAAGTTCTCTTATGGTGAAAGTGATTAAAACTCTCTCTATTTTTCAATCTCTCAAGCTATCTACTAACATAACTAACACTAACTAAAGATAATTCTCTTGCAAACTTATTGTTGTTGCAAAAGGTTTGCTACTACCATCAAATACTCTCTTATTTGTTGCATACATTGATCTAAAAGTGGCTTAAAGTTACCATAAATTGCATCTAACAATTGGGTAATGTTTTATTGAGTAAATGCTAAGTTTTCATCATCAATTGTTGCATTTATAAGGCATATTTATTGTTGTTGTTACAAACTTGTATTTGTTGTTGTAAACTGTTGCGTTGTTGTAATTTTGTACCAAACATAGCAAATTTACATTGTCTAGTGTCTTATGAGGTTCTAATTGCATAGTTGTACTTGGAATTGATCATATAATTGCTATAAAGTGTTCTTGTTTCAGACAAGTACTAAAACACCTTTTAACCTCATCCATTTCACATACCTAGACGTTGACTTGGGTGACTAAGAGAGGCGGCAATACGCTTGGCTATCAAACTTGCTACTTTGATCCCTTGAGGTTACCAGGGAAGCCTCCATTGTGGTGAACCTCCTCCATCACTAAAACGAGGGGATCTCTTTATGAGGTGACAATGGTAGGATATCCTATAGTTATGCAAGATTTAGGCTACTTGTGGTGGACTTTGCACAAGTAGAAATCCTATGATAACAGGCCCATCGACATAATAACAAATGGACAAGATCTATAGACATATGCATCATAGTTGTGGGAATTCGATGGTAGGAAGAATAGCCATCTGCCAAATTTGGTGGACATTCAATTCTAGAAAACCAAACATATTAATTTTCAATATACAGAAAAGAGAAAACACCAAAAACCAAAAATGGATATACTCGCAAGATTAAAGGTTTGTGTCATGGCCATTTGGATTAGGTTTTGACATATAAAAATCAATTTTAATTAAATGACCTATCAAGAATAATTCATAATACAATTTTTTTTTCATTATGAAAAAAAAAAAAGAATTTATTACTTCCATCCATAACTAATGGCATAACCTTAGAATAGAGTACTCTAAAGTGTCATATTTGTGTCATATTTTTTACATGAAGAAATATATATATATATATTCCAGCCATCACACTTTAATCAAGCAACCCCTTGCTATATTACAAAATTTTATCAAGTACTCTTTAATCAAATAATAAAAATATTTGACAAAAATTTAAAGTGGTATTTCTTACACCAAATGAAAAATCATTTTGCTACTACAAAGTCCTTTCCTTAGTTGGTTTATCAACATATCAACAAATGGACAAGATCTACAAGTATATGGACTATTGTTGTGGGAACTCGATGATAGGAAGAACAGTCGCTTGTCAAATTTAGTGGACATTTAATTCTAGAAAACCAAACACATTAATTTTTAGTATACATAGAAAGAAAAAAAGAAAAAACAGGAATCGATATATTGACAAGATTAAGGATTTCGTCAATTAAGTTTTGATATTTAAAAATAAATACAAAAATAAAGTTTAATTAAATAACCTATTAAAATAATTTAAAATACACTTTATATTGTTCATTTTATAAAAACTATTACTTCCATCCATCCATACCTAGTGGTATGACCTTAAAATAGAGTAAACTAGAGTGTCATATTTTTTACATCCAGAAATGTATTTTGTTCCCCCATAAAAAAAAATATTGTTCCAACCATCGCACTTTAATAAAGTAACCCCTTACTATATTACAAAATTTAATTAAGTAAATTTTAATTAAACTATCTACTATATGAGATTTGAAGAATAAACAAGTAAGATAGCCACGCAGTGGCTAGTCCCTGCCTTAATAAAGTGTAAATACAAAGCACCAAGGTTCACACAACAATTTTCAAAACAACGTTTCACTTCAGCAAAGAACACAGAAACAACGTTGTCATAACAATTTTCCAAACAACGTAAAGAATTGGTGGTACTGGTTGATCACGGTTCCTGGCCACGGATCAACCAATGATTCAGAACCAAATGCAAATGGTATGTAGGACTCTCCTCCGCACAATGGCCCTCCTCCTCCTTGCAGGCCAAGTGCAAAGGGGAGAGTTATTTCAATTCCCATTTCTGATGGCACTGAATCACCATCTGTGTTTACCAAAGCAAAGGTGGCTCCCAGGATGGACCAGACTGTTGTTCCCAATGTGCCTTGAGAGGAACGCCCTCCAAAAATTAATTATATTAACAGTTTAATTGTGCCAGAGAGGCCAGAGCTTGTTCTTTTAATGTGGGATGGCCAGAGTTGTCCACCCGTCTAATTCACTGATACAAGGTGGTGTGACTAAGCCAAAGAGCTTGTTCTTCTTTTGCAGTTCTACGCTGAGGCGAGAACACTTGCAGAGAAAGTTGTGTTGCAGTTTGCAGAGAAAGTTGCGTTGTCGTTTGGAAAGAAAAAGCAGTCTCTTGTCATGGTGAGCATTCAAGCTTGCCATGGTGAGCATTACCTACTCTAGTTATCGGTTTACCTTTCTTAAAGGGCGGTCTGGCCTGGTCTATGCCTGGTTTTCTCTTTACCTATGGGGGGACTCCCAACTCCCGCTACTCCATAGAATATGGAGGGACTCCCATCTCCTGCTACTCCATAGAACCTGAGCCCGGAGGAAGTATTCTGAGGGCCTTTCCCGTAGACAAGCAAGGTTGGACGTCAATACTCACGACCTCCTGTGTCGGTTTAGACACTTATCCTCGAATAATGAACACCAACAGAAACAACGTGCTTCATCGTACGCACAAAGCAACAGGCCAGGCCAGGTCATGTCGTGGATGGGTTGGTGCGAAATTACTTAAAAATTATTGGGTCCACAACTCAGTATTTCGTTATTCAACTATCAGAAACAGACATTGTTGTCTGGCTTTATTCTCCTTGTATTTCAATTGAGGTGCGTGGAGTAGGTCATGGGAGGTGGATATAGAAAACTGATGGTATAAAGTTTGTAATCATTCTCAAAGGATAATGGTTGGGTCATATCTCACTGACCAGTTTCAGTTTCAATCCGTTGAGCATGCCAAGGTATTACCTGAGCGCTTCTCTCACTTTCTAGCTCTACGTGCTTGACTTACCTGCTTGATAACCCTGAGCTAGAAGGCCAACGCCCTTTGGCATGCATCTAGTGTTGTGTAATTTCATGGTCTCGGGTTCGATCTCGGACAGGATAACTAGAAAAAATAAATCATCGACAGATTCGGGCTCGGTTTGGTTGGCTCTAAAATGAAGTTCAGCATGGGATCTAGTCATTCTTATGCTTCAAGCATCACAACCTCAACTATAAATTCAATATTATAGATTTCAGATAGAAAAATTATAATGGTACTGAAAAAATTGCAGCAGTGTAGGTTTGAATAAATGTTTGTTAAAGTTGGATACGAATTCCCTGGACTCATCGTGCATATCTTTGGCTCCCAGGTAGGTATGTAATTTTTCCATCATGTCAGGGTTGTGCTCCATCAACGAGATGGATCCTCCATAGATCTATTGTGATCAGAGTTACACTATGTTGTCGTGTACAAGAGGCCATTCAACTAACAACATCTCCTAATCTCATTTGTAATGGTGAAAGAGGCCAAGACTAACTCTTAGATTGTTAATGAATGCAGGAATTACTATTATGGAGCGGTTGGGCAGAACATTGGCTTAGATGGGATGAACAACCCAGAGAAGGTGGGGCAAGACGCCACCATCGTGCTCAAGACGGTCGTGTGGTTCTGGATGAAAAATAGCAACTGCCACTCTGACGGTCGTGTGGTTCTGGATGCAGAATAACAACTGCCACTCTTCCATAACCTCCAGGCAAGGCTTCGGTGCCACAATCAAATCCATCAACAACGGTGAATGAAACCATGGAAACAGTGTCCAAGTGAGGAGCAAAAAATGTAGCTACAAGAGAGAGGTTGGAAGCATAATTGTTATGGCAGGTAATGCTCAAAATCTATTTTTTTTCAATTTTCATCATCTTCCATGATCAATGGATCATTGTTGTTATAACCCATTCCTCTGGGATGAATGTAATCAGCCAGGTGCAAAGCTAAGGGGTGGCTAGGCGGTGAAGAGATGGAAAGGTCATGAGCCAAGTGCAAGCCATGCGGTGAAAAGATGGCAAGGTGACAGTGGTAAGGAAGATAAGTTGTCAGAGCAGTGTTCAGAGTCGGCCAAACAACCATTGAGAAATCTTGGCTAAAGCATTGCGGAATAAAAGAAGAAGTTATTTTTGTAGAATACCGATGATATTAAAAATATTGTACTAACTAAATTTAAGGAGAATTTATGATGCAATAAAGAATTGAGGATAAAAGAAAATTAAGATATTAAAAAGGAGGTCGTTAACCCTAACCTTGAAGATCAAAAGTATCTCTATGTTTTGACTAGCGTAAAGAAGAGAATCAATATTGTTAAAATAAGAACTAATTCTCATAAGTTGCATAGTGAAATTGGGTGTTGGATAATCCCCAAGAAACTTTGGCAAGAAAGAATATGTCACCTTTGTGACACAAAGAGGGTTGAATAAAAAAAACACTTTCTCCTAGAATGCCATGCGTATACCCGAAATAGATCCCAATTTCCAAATATTTGTCACAATACCGACCTTCCTAACTGTCTAAGTCATCAAAACTTTAGTGATCTTGGAATGCTTCTCTTAATGCTTTTCAAGCATCGAAATAACATTTTAAAGAAATCCAAGTAATCTCTTGCTTTTCTTAAGATCTGATAGACCAATTTTGATCTCAGTGAATATTAACCACCATCATCATCATAACAAAAATAAAAACATTGATATTAATACCAATCATTTAATAATATAACCAAACACCAACCATTTAATAAATTGGTACCTATGGGTTGGAAAGTCTGCAGTTTTGGATGGTTTTTGCACCTGGTGTAATGTTATTTCTCTACAGTGTAGAAACTTAATGACAAAATCAGCATGCACTATATTCTGTCATACACTTAGAAACCTAGAGATAACTCTCATCTATGAACTCTGAAATGTATAAACTCACATTCAAAAAATATTATGAGCATAAATACACATTTCCAAGCACTTTTGCAATGGAATAAACACAATGAACAACAATTACACATCCATGTAATACTCGGAAATTTAGGCAACCAGCCAGGGAAAACCCCATTGTGGGGAAACCCAAAGAGAGAGAGAGAGAGAGAGAGAGAGTTTATTAGTTTCGGGAAAGTTATATCAACAACAAGTTACAATTTCCAGCAAGAGAATACCTATTACAACACCCAACACTCCCACAATAATCTTCCTAGAAACCCCTACCAAATCCGTACTATTGTACGACCCTCCTTTGTTGGACAACACCTTGAAATTTGTGCCAAACAACAATTGTACGGCCCTACTGCAGCAAGAAACACTCCAAACGACCTTGAAATCCATGCCCACAATCTCCATTGAAATTTGTGCCCTCTTCCTTGTTGTACAGAGTGTAAGAATCCGTACAGTACGACCTCCTCTCAGCAATAAATATCAGCCACTTCTAAACAAAAAATTTCCTTGGGAAATGTGCCCAGCTTGATACCCTTTTCTATCCTCCTCAAAGCTCTCTCAAAAATCTCTCAATCTCTTCTTCTCATTACCTTGCACACTACCCAATTTATTCTCTTATAATTTGAAAATGACCTTTCACCTCCAAGTGTCTTTTCACTTTCCCCATCCCTAAATCCAAAGGCCAAGATCTAATCTTTCATTTACATGATCAAGGGACAAGATTCATTCCCTCCAAAATAAAT